>CM062819.1:770861702-771283845 GCA_031772625.1 Pinus tabuliformis
TTGTGGAGGGTTTTGTCATGAATGGTCAAGGAGACATAAAATGATGGGGAGCTATTATCAGAGGGTTCAGTCATTGGGCTAAGCACAACTGCAGGTTTATCATCTTGCAAATTCACATAGTCATTGGAGGCTTGTGAGGATTTTAGCTCAAGGGCATCAAGGATAGGCTTTCTAAAGACCTCACTCTTTGCAAGTTCTATCAGAGGGACAGATATTTTTAATTTCTGGACTTCTAATTCAAAACTGAAAGGGAGAGGGGACATGTCAAGGCCTCTTACCTCTTGAGTTGGTGCTTTGAGGATGACTGGATCAGCTGCCAGTTTTTTCTGCTTGTTGCTCTGCTGCTCTGTGGGGACAACAACTCTTTGGGCAGGGTTCTCTTTGGCATTGCTTGTTCTTGACCTCAAGTTGTATCTTTGTTGATCTTCAATTTGTAGGACAGCTTCTCTGTCCCACTCTTGGCTGGTCTAGTCTTTGAGTAATGACTCTTCATAAGCAGCCAATGTCAAAAAGGCAGCACTACCTTTGTCTTCTATACAATGAATCTCATCCTCTTCATCAAACTGCTCCTCCTCCATGACTACGTTTTGGAAAGGAGTCTTAACCCTTTGTTCTTCACTGGCCTCTTTTCCCCTTTGAATGATCTGCAATTTTTCATTTGCTCTTCTGAATGGATTTGGATTTCTAGGAGAAAATGTGCTAGGCAGCCTTGCCTTCCCAGAACTCTGCTCAACCTTCAGCTTGGATATCTCAGTAGCCAATGACTCTATCATTCTAGTCATTTTATTTAACTTGGGCTCTGAAGATGTAGTTGGGGAGGAAGCCTCACCTCTCTTTGTAGCCATGATATTAGATTCTACCTCTAAGGTTGCATCTTGCATTTCAGCTAAAGTAGCACATCTTCTTTCTCTTAACAGCAGGCAGAAATCAAAATCAAAGGCATTAGCATAGGTGAGTTTTGCAGAAGTGGGGGTAGGTTTTACTTCAGCTGGTATCTTGCTATACATACGATTGAATCTTTTATTAAAGTCAGACAATGATTCCCCATTTTCCCTTTTGAGGTTGCCAAACTCAGTATGGTAGTATAGTAGGTATTTCTTATCTCCCCAATGTTTTAAAAATGCATCATCTAATGCTTCAACGTCTGCTATAGACCTGGGGGCCAACTCTCTGAACCACTTTCTAGCCTCTCCATCAAGGCTTTGGATAAACACTCTCATCCACACATCATCTTCACTGATATCTAGGTTATGAGCATAGCTATAAAAAGACTCAAGGTGCTCTTTAGCTGTTACTCCCTCTATACCAATGAACTTAGGCATGTATTTCTGGTATTCTCCTGTAGGCATGGCATTCAAAGGAATAGGCAGGACCAGGGGTCCATACCTAGCAGCTATTATTCTTTCCATTTTAGTAGGAGCTTATGGGCCTGCCATGGCTGGGGTAGGTGGAAGGGTACTGGCAGTTTGGAAGGTAGGGAGATGAGAAATAAATGACAGGGATAAAGGAATATGATGGACTATAGGGGAGGTTTTCTTTGGACTGAGATCCAAAGGAAAACTTATTGAACAAGGAGCTTTATGAATCTTTGGGGTCATTTCTTCACTAGTAATGCTAGGCTCTATATCTTCAAAATGAACATGCTCAGCTACAAGCCTCTCTTGCATAGATACATAATATTGTTTAGGCTTACCTGATTCTGATGCTCCTTTCTAAATGATCTTTTTCTGCTTAACAATATTCTCAAGGTCAGGCACTGGGTCAGCTGGTGATTTTTGAGGATTTCTCTGGGTATGCCTCACAAACTGAGCCAGAACTGTGATGTGGAGTCGCAAAAAGGTCAGTTCTCCAGTAGAGTCGCTAGATAGATGATTACAAGCAAAAAATGTGTCCAGACTTTGTCTATCATCAAAGTTGGATCTGTGTCGTTCTCCCAGGGAAGCTGAGCTTCAATCTCCTCTCCCCAGAAACGACGCCAATTATGTTAGGATTCCAAGAAACTCTCCTAGGTTGTATCTCGGAGATGCTTTGTAACATATAAATTGTTGGCATTATGGCATTATGGACATGTGTTGAACTTGATGGCAACCCTCTCACAGACAAACATCTCTCTTATATACAAGAAGAGCCAAGAGGAGCTAAGAGGAGAGAAGAGGGACCATTTACATATGTTTATATCACAAAGAAGCAGTTATCGGAACCATTGAGCCATTGGGAGCTTATCGGAGCAATAGAGGCTCATTCTCATGCTTATCAGGAGGTATCGGTCTTATTAAAACCCTTGGATGCATGCTAAATCGTTATCGGAAGTGTTTGGGCACATCGGGGTTTCCTATATATATGCTTTTTCAATAATCAAAGGCCTTTTTCCTTTTAGGTGGAAACAACACAAGTTAAATATGTTTCGGCACATATGGATCCGATGGCGTATATATATATATATATATATTTCGCCATATCGGCGCATCGGGGTTTCGACTATGTGACCCGATGGCATATCACAATAGACCCGATTGCAATGGACCCAATGGCATTTCATATTTGGTTTATAATATATCGCATCTGCAGCACAAAGGGTCGCCCACCCCAAATCCTCCGATTGCGATAACTCCGCGGACCCGACGGTGGCGTTAAAACTAGTTTATAATAATATCGCATCCGCAGTATGTCGCAATGTATATAGGGTCGTCCACCCCAATCCTCTGATTGCGATAACTGGTGGCGGACCCGATGGAAGCTTTAAAGGGATTTTATAATAACATCGCATCCGCGGTAATCGCACAGTTTATAAAAGCCCTCCACTTCAAATTGCCGATAGCAAGAGCGGACCTGATATATATATAAAGGCTGGTTAATGGGCATGTCGCATCTGATCCATCGGATCGGACGTCGGGAATAGGCCATGATATGGGCATGCGCTGGTAGCGATGAGAAGCGGACCCGATATAGTATTATTATGGGTTCATTCAGTTTAAAGTCCGCCTTTTGTTGTTTGGACCGTTTTCATCGTTTTCCCACTTAAATTTTTTTCTTAAGAGATCGGTCAAAACAATTGCACCCCAGGTTTTCGAATCCTCTGGTTTCGATTCTTGGTTTTATCAAATGCGTGATTATATAAAGAAAAAGGGGATCCTACGGCAAAGGATTGATTACTGAATTGAAGATCTTAAGGGAGAATTGATTGGCATTCCTGTGATTGGTTAAGGAGCAATTACTGATCAAGGAGAATGCGCGGAGAACAGAGCAAAGAATCGCAGGCTTGAAGTTCAGACATTTCTTCGAGAGAAATCGCATTGCTTCGGGTATATTGCAATTCAGGTTCTGGGTGCGCATATTGGGTTTGTCTTGTGTCTAGCCTCCGGGTGCACTGTTATATGTATATCCTCTGCATTGTGTTCTGATTTCGGCGTAAACATCCTCTGTTTTTAATCGGTGACCAGATCGAGCATTTATTTATATTTTGATCTAGTGCTTGGGTTGGTGCTTGGGTGATTTTGAAAGATCTGTTGTATACAGGAAATATATATTGATCTGATGCTTGGGTAATTCTGAAGACTTGTTTATACTTGATGACCATTTGATCTTCTTGGATCCAGTTTGAAAATTAATGAAACGTGGTCCTTGAAAGAAGTAGGGGGTTGTAGCTCCCTTCCAGGAGAGACTGGAAAACGAGAGAGGGTTGTAGCTCTCTGCAGGTTGCAGCCTGCGTACTGGTAAAGGACTGTACCAGTACAAATTCATTGTAAAAGAAATTCTATTTGAAAGAAGATAGAGACATATTGCAGCAGGTGGTTTTCACCCACATTGGGTTTCCACCTTATATCAGGTGTTCCGTTGTGTGACAATATGTTTTTAACTGTTCTTGTTCATCATTTTATGGTGCTGACATACAAGTTAATTATCAATTTCGGAAGAATAATTTAAAGCATAAATCTGGATGGTTTATTGAAAAGAAATTAATAATATTGATTCACCCCCCCCTTCTCAGTATTATTTCCAATAATTGGTATCAGAGCAGGTCCTTCTGAAGAAGCTTGATCGCTTGAAGGTCGTTCATCATGAGCAACTACGAGAGGGAAGCATCAATCAGGCCACCAATTTTTGATGGGACAAACTTCGTATATTGGAAGGTAAGAGTTACTGCCTATCTTCAATCTCTGGGTACAGAAGTCTGGGACATCATAGAAACAGGGTATACTTTTCCATTAGCTACTCCTACAGATCCAGCTGAGAAGAAGAAATATGAAACAAATGCAAAGGCGGTCAATACTCTTCTAGGATGTCTATCTCAATCAGAATTCGTGAAAGTTATGCAGTTAAAATCAGCAAAAGAAATATGGGACAAGATTGTCCTAAGCTATGAAGGAGATGATCAGGTAAAATGAGCAAAACTTCAAACCCTCAGGATTCAGTGTGAAAATCTCAAGATGTATAATGATGAAAGTGTGGCTAACTATTTTCTTCGTGTAGATGAGATTGTTAATTGTATGAAAAACTTGGGAGAAGAAATAAAAGAGGCTATTGTGGTTGAAAAAGTTTTAAGATCTTTGTCACCTAGGTTTGAATCTAAAGTTTCTGCAATAGAAGAAAAGGAGAATCTACAAAGTCTTAAAATGTCACAGCTGCACGAAATTCTTACTGCTTATGAAATGAGGAAAGGAGCTCCATCAGACAGGAGAGAAGTTGCTTTCAAGGCTTCAGGCAAAGGAGAATACTATGAATCAGGACACGTGTCAGAAGAAGAAGAAGAATCAAATTTTGTCAAAAATCTCCAACGGGGTGCTGGACGATTCCGAGGTAAGTTACCTTTCAAATGCTTTGCATGTGGAAGAGTGGGTCACTATGCTGCCAAATGTCCTCATAAAGAAAATAATGACAAGGGAAAGGAACCTGTTAGATGGAACAAGAAATAGAATGCTAACAGGAAAAGCTATTACACTCATGAAGATAGTGATGGACTCTCAAATAGTGATGAAGATGAACGAGGTAATGACTATAAACTCTTAATGGCTTTTGAGGATGATGACTACATGGATGCTATAGATGAAGAAGGTTTTTATGAAGAAATGTCTAATCTCAAAATTTGCTTAGAAGAGAAAAATGTGATTATTGAATCTCTGCAATGTCAACTAGCTGAAAGAGAAAAACATCTTGAAAAATTGGAATGTGAAATTGTTGGTCTTAGAAAAGAGATTGAGAAGACAAAAGCTCTTAATCTTAAATTTGTTAAAGGATCTGAAACTCTGGATGAAATCATCAATGTGCAGCGTTCTCCATTAATCAAGACAGGTCTGGGATATAATGGAGAAGCATCTCAAGCATCCACCTCCAAAAGTTATCTTGATGCAGCAAGAAGGAGCGAACAAAGGCCTAATAGAAATCATCAAGTAAATCAGGGACAATTTATCTCAAGAACGAACAAAAACTATCAAGAAAATCAGAGGCCAGCTACAAACAGAAGCTACAACCAGCCACAGGTAAAATCTTCCCAATTTGCCTCAAGAATGGATGTTGGTAGAAACAAAAATCAGTTGGTTGACAAATTTGATAATCGCAGAAGTTTCTTCAATGGGCAATGTTTCTCTTTCCATAACTTTGGTCACAAAGCAGCTCAATGTGTTGCCTATAAGACAATCATGACTAGAGAAGCTCAAAAACAAAGAAGTATGTCTAGAATCAAGAAAAGGACCTATAACAATTTTTCCGCCCTTGAAAGTGAAATTGAATGTTCTATTTGTAATAACTTCGGTCACGAAGAATCTAAATGCAGGAGCAGGTTTCGGAAGACAACTCAGAAGGAACAAAGCCCGAATGCCAGAACATGGAGAATGAACAACCAGAAAGATGTGGAATAGCTTTTTATGCAGAAGGACAGGAAAATTTATGGTTTATCGACAGCGGATGTTCGAAGCATATGACAGGTGATAAAGAAAAACTTGAATCATATACTACTCTAGAAAAGGGAAAGAAGGTTTCTTTTGGAAATGATACTCCTGCAGCCATAAAAGGAAAAGGCACTGCTCAGTTGAAAGAAAACGTCAAGGCTGGAAATGTTTTGTATGTTGATGGCTTGAAGCATAATCTACTGAGTGTTAGTCAGATGTGTGATCAAGGAACGGAGGTAATATTTCGATCAAATGGATGTAGTGTTCGTGATCTTGATACAGGAAAAACAGTGATCAAAGGCAGAAGAACTCCAAATAATTTATACATATTTGAAGAAGGACAACAACAATGCTATTTGAGCAAGGACAATGAACATTGGTTATGGCACCAGAGGTTGGGGCACCTAAGATTTTCACAAATAAGGAAAGAATGCAAATACTAGGCAGTCCATGGTCTTCCAGACATCAAAATTCCAAACAACACAATATGCAAATCATGTCAGTTTGGTAAGCAAACCAGAACTAACTTTCCTGAAAAGGAAGGATCAGCTAGCAGGCCTCTTGAGCTAGTACATACAGATGTATGTGGTCCATTTAGGACAAGGTCACCTCGAGGAGAAGAATATTTTATATTATTCATTGATGATTTCTCTAGGATGGTTTGGTTAGGACTTATGAAGCACAAAGACGAATCATTCAAAAAGTTCAAATATTTCAAAGCCTTGGTTGAAAATGAATCAGATTACAAAATTTAGTGCCTCAGGTTTGACAGAGGTGGGGAATTTACCTCCAATGAATTTTTCGACTTCTATGAAGAACATGGAATAAGAAGGGAATTCTCTACAGCTAGGACTCCTCAGCAAAATGGAGTTGTGGAAAGGATGAACAGAACAATCCAACAAATGGCTCGTGCTATGCTTCATGAGTCTGGAACTCCTGCAATGTTCTGGGGTGAAGCTGCATTTGTTGCGGTTGTTATTCTCAACAAAACAAATGTCCGAGTGAACAGCACTCAAACTCTGCATGAGCTCTAGTATGGTGAGACTCCTTCCGTAAAGCACTTCAAAATTTTTGGGAGCAAATGCTATATTAAGAATACTGATGAACAGCTTGGCAAACTTGAGCCTAGAGTAGACGAAGGCATTCTCCTTGGTTATTCTCCTCACAGCAAAGCATATAAGTGTTACAATAAGAGACTTGGAAGAATTGTTGACAGCATTGATGTAGTGGTTGATGAAAAGGGATACATTCCTAGGCAAGTAAGGTATGAAAATATCGAAGAAGATGAAGACTACCCTCCAAATTAGACCAATGATGAAGAAAAAGAACCTCAAGAGGCACCTGAAGAACAGATAATGATAGAAGAGAAGACTCCATCCAGGTATGTACAGAAGAATCATCCGGAATCTCAAATTTTGGGACAAAAAGCGGCAGGTGTACAAACAAGAAGATCAACTGCAGAAGCTTCAAGCTATTTGGCATTACTCTCCTCCACTGAACCACAAAATGTAAGAGAGGCATGCAAGGATGAATGTTGGGTCAAGGAAATGGATGAAGAACTTGAACAGATCGAAAAGAACAACACTTGGGAGTTGGTTCCTAGACCAAAGGATAAGAATGTCATAGGAACAAAATGGATTTTCAAAAATAAGTTGAACGAAAATGGGGAGGTAATTAGAAACAAGGCAAGACTGGTGTGTAAAGGGTATGCCCAACAAGAAGGAATAGATTTTGAAGAAACTTTTTCTCCTGTTGCAAGACTTGAGGCCATCCGAATGTTCCTTGCTCTCTCAAGCTTTCAAAAGTTCAAAGTTTTTCAAATGGATGTGAAATCAGCTTTTCTAAATGGAGACTTAGAAGAAGAAGTATACATTGAGCAGCCAGATGGTTTCATTCTTGGGAATGATCCAAATCTTGTATGCAGATTGAAAAAGGCTCTCTATGGTCTTAAACAGGCTCCAAGGGCTTGGTACTACCATTTGGACAAATATCTTCATCAACAAGGTTTTTCAAAAGGATCAGCAGATAGCAATCTTTATATCAAAATTGGAAATGACAAATTGCTAATACTTGTTGTGTATGTAGATGATATTATCTTTGGCAGCAATGAAGAAGCTATGAGTCAAAGCTTTGCCTTGGTAATGCAGAAAGAATTCGAAATGTCCCTGCTAGGAGAACTGACATACTTCCTTGGATTGCAAATCCAACAAAATGAAGACGGTATCTTCTTGTCTCAAACAAAGTACCTCAAGAAGATTTTGAAGAAGTATGGCATGGAAGATTCAAAACCAGTATGTACCCCCATGGTTACAGGATGCAGTCTTAGTGCGAATGATGAATCAGCAGCAGTTCATCAACCAACCTACAGATCTATGATTGGAAGTCTACTTTATTTGACAGGTACCCGACCAGACATCATGCATGCAGTGGGAATAGTTGGAAGATTTCAGGCCAATCCTAAGGAAACTCATCTTCAGGCAGTTAAGAGAATCTTCAAATATCTTCAAGGTACTCAAAACTATGGCTTATGGTATCCTAGAAACACAGATCTCACACTCCATGCTTACACAGATGCAGATTGGGCCAGAAGTGTGGATGACAGGAAAAGCACAAGTGGTGGTGCCTTCTTTATGGGTTCCAGATTAGTATCATGGTTCAGCAAGAAACAGAGTTCAATTGCCTTATCTACAGATGAAGCAGAATATGTGGCTACTGCATCTTGTTGCACTCAACTTTGGATGATGCAGACCTTGCAGGATTTTCAAATCACTTATACTCCACCTATCTCCATCTTATGTGATAATACAAGTGCAATCAACATTTCAAAGAACCCAGTCATGCATTCAAAAACCAAGCACATACCGATCAAGTATCATTTTCTTAGGGAACAAGTGCTTGAACAAAAGGTCAAGTTGGAATATGTTTCTTCTAAGGAACAATTGGCTGATATATTTACCAAGCCATTGCCCAGGGAGACTTTTGAATACCTCAGGCAAAAGCTGGGGGTTGTCGATGCATCATCCTGTTGTTAATTCTCAAATTGGTGCTTGTACGTGAGGTTCTTATGGGGTATACGCGTACAAGGTTCAGGGGGAGCATAATTCATTGTTGGCATTATAGTATTACAGAAGGAGTAATATGTTGGTAGATGAACTATAAATAAGGTGTGCACCATATTTGATTTCAGTAGGAGCGAACAGGGCGGCCGACAGGCCTCGGTAAGTTCTTGGTTGTCTCAATATCCATGGCAATAAAGGTGCCGAGTTCAATTAACGGCACTAGCTGAAGGGGAAAACAGGGTAGTCTCTGTATTATACGTAGCCAGAATAGCTCGACTTTCTGTCATAAAGAACATGGTGTCGCCAACTACTGTGGAATGAAATGGTTGCCAGAAAACTCTGAAGTTGATGTCACTTTTAGAATCCGGTTCATAATCAGGCAGAACAGGTTCTCAGGGGTGAAATCAGGAGGAGCAAGCTCTCAAGGGGAGAAATAGTCAGGAGAAGCATATATCCGCCCTTTGCCCTTGATGTCAAAGGGGGAGAGTGTTTTTTTTTTGGTTGGTGTTGTTTCCATCAAGTCCAAAGGGGGAGATTGTTGGCATTATGGCATTATGGACATGTGTTGAACTTGATGGCAACCCTCTCACAGACAGACATCTCTCTTATATACAAGAAGAGCCAAGAGGAGCTAAGAGGAGAGAAGAGGGGCCATTTACATATGTTTATATCACAAAGAAGCAGTTATCGGAACCATTGAGCCATTGGGAGCTTATCGGAGCAATAGAGCCTCATTCTCATGCTTATCGGGAGGTATCGGTCTTATTAAAACCCTTGGATGCATGCTAAATCGTTATCGGAAGTGTTTGGGCGCATCAGGGTTTCCTATATATATGCTTTTTCAATAATCAAAGGCCTTTTTCCTTTTAGGCGGAAACAACACAAGTTAAATATGTTTCGGCACATATGGATCCGATGGCATATATATATATATATTTCGCCATATCGGCGCATCGGGGTTTCGGCTATGTGACCCGATGGCATATCGCAATGGACCCGATTGCAATGGACCCGATGGCATTTCATATTTGGTTTATAATATATCGCATCCGCAGCATAAAGGGTCGCCCACCCCAAATCCTCCGATTGCGATAACTCCGCGGACCCGACGATGGCGTTAAAACTGGTTTATAATAATATCACGTCCTCAGTATGTCGCAATGTATATAGGGTCGTCCACCCCAATCCTCCGATTGCGATAAGTGGTGGCGGACCCACTGGAAGCTTTAAATGGATTTTATAATAACATCGCATCCGCGGTAATCGCACAGTTTATAAAAGCCCTCCACTTCAAATTGCCGATAGCAAGAGCGGACCCGATATATATATAAAGGCTGGTTAATGGGCATGTCGCATCCGATCCATCGGATCGGACGTCGGGAATAGGCCATGATATGGGAATGCGCTGGTAGTGATGAGAAGCGGACTCGATATAGTATTATTATGGGTTCATTCAGTTTAAAGTCTACCTTTTTTTGTTTGGACCGTTTTCATCGTTTTCCCGCTTAAGCCTTTTTCTGAAGAGATCAGTCAAAACAGTTGCGCCCCAGGTTTTCGAATCCTCTGGTTTCGATTCTTGGTTTTATCAAAAGCATGATTATATAAAGAAAAAGGGGATCTTGTGGCAAAGGATCGATTACTGAATTGAAGATCTTAAGGGAGAATTGATTGGCATTCCTGTGATCGATTAAGGAGCAATTACTGATCAAGGAGAATGCGCGGAGAACAGAGCAAAGGATTGTAGGCTTGAAGTTCAGACATTTCTTCAAGAGAAATCACATTGCTTTGGGTATATTGCAATTCAGGTTTTGGGTGCGCATATTGGGTTTGTCTTGTGTCTAGCCTCCGGGTGCACTGTTATATGTATATCCTCTGCATTGTGTTCTGATTTCAGCATAAACATCCTCTATTTTTAATGGGTGACCAGATCGAGCATTTATTTATATTTTGATCTAGTGCTTGGGTTGGCGCTTGGGTGATTTTGAAAGATTTTTTATATACAAGAAATATATATTGATCTGATGCTTGGGTAATTCTGAAGACTTGTTTATACTTGATGACCATTTGATCTTCTTGGATCCAGTCTGAAAATTAATGAAATGTGGTCCTTGAAAGAAGTAGGGGGTTGTAGCTCCCTTCCAGGAGAGACTGGAAAACGAGAGAGGGTTGTAGCTCTCTGCAGGTTGCAGCCTGCGTACTGGTAAAGGACTGTACCAGTACAAATTCATTGTAAAAGAAATTATATTTGAAAGAAGATAGAGACATATTGCAGCAGGTGGTTTTCACCCACATTGGGTTTCCACCTTATATCAGGTGTTCCGTTGTGTGACAATCTGTTTTTAACTGTTCTTGTTCATCATTTTATGGTGCTGACATACAAGTTAATTATCAATTCCGGAAGAATAATTTAAAGCATAAATCTGGATGGTTTATTGAAAAGAAATTAATAATATTGATTCACCCCCCCCTCTCAGTATTATTTCCAACATAAATTCCACTTATTGTTGCAATGGATGAATGGAAGGAATGATGCTTGTCCAAGCCAGATAACCACTTCTACTTTGTTTCACTCCAGATATGTGTGAACACCCCCAAACTACAAGGCTTTAGACCACAAACTACTCACAATTTAGAGATTGGGTGGATATGGAGAATACTGACCACACCTGTAGATGCAGAAGACCATGTGATGGCCGACTGCAACCAGTAAAGAAGTCTACAAATCTAATCTACTAATGCAAAGACAGGATGATAACTCTCCTGCATTAGATAGAAAGAAACCTGGACCACCTATTCAATGATGCATACAAGATTTTAACACCGAGATAGGATGAGAGCTATCTAATGCTAAACATCAAGAGCTCAAGAACACAGCATATTAGGCATAGCTTAGAACAGAGGAAAATGGAAAGTGAGCAGTTAACAACAAAAGAAACTTGTATTAGCTGAAAATGAAGACGAGATGCTGCAAGTGACAAAATATCTACAGTCTCCAGAATTTGAACCCTACATCAAAATGCCAACCATCAACCTTGATTACATCTTTCTTCTGGGTATTTATAGATTTCATTACAAAGGCACTTGGCCATTCTAGGTATGGAGGGCTCATAATTGACCACCAACTGCATTTAACTGCCTAATGGAATCTCTGACTGTGTTTGTTTGCTATAGTGCATGAATTCGATCTACTCGGGTGCAGTGCTATCCTCTTAGGCAGTTGGAGTGTTCGTACCAGTGGAATTCCATAACTGATAAATGAAGTTACTGGGTCATGCTTGTCCTTTTTCTCCTTGGCCATACTGTCTGTTTAAACATGGTTGTTGAGGATTTACTGTGACTGGTACTGGCAAGCTGGTCACCTTCCTCCTTCGGACAAACAGAGTGGTCAAAGGACGTGGAGTGCATGGGTGAATGGACGGTCGAGATGATAGGGGAGGATGACCGTCAGATCGGGAGAATAGACGGCAGAGATGGCTCGGCGGAGGATATCGGACGAGGTGGGAGCGGGATGAATGTGGGCCATTAGATCTTAGGTGGATAGATCAGACGGTGATCGAGTGGTGGAGTTGCATGAGAGTTTAATAGGCGGGTGGATAGGTTAGGCAGTAAACAGTATTGATCGCATCACCTTCGAGCATAAAGCAGTAAAAGGACAAGACCAAGCGATTCCACTCAGCGCTCGACACGTAGCGGCGGATGAGAGAGAAAAACCACTCTCATTGCGTGCTAACGTTCGATTACATCGTGGGCACGATAAGTGCGAAGGCCGTTAGATCTCTTCGAAGGTGATTGGACGGTTGGGAAATGAGCGCGCGGGTTGCTTTATCGGGTGCGACGAGAGCCCTTGGATCGGCGGGAGGAAATGATGAAAGGCCTTTAGCGGGTGCGCGAGGACATATGGGATGGTTTTATGAGGGTTTGGGCTTTGCGCTTGGGGCTAAAGCTAAAAGGGTTTTATGTCGGGTTTAGAGGAAAAATAGAGGAAATGGAGGTGAAGGGGAGTAAGCAGAGCAAAGGAAAGAAAAAAAGGGAAAATGACCACTGTGGGCTTTCCTTTGAGCATAACCAATCCAACCAAGCTTATCTCTGACCTTCAAAAACCATAGTTATATAGCAGAGCTAACATATACAACCAAGTTCTAGTAGTGGAACCCAATAGATTAAAGACAACATTTAGAACAAAATGGGGTACATTTGTGTTTAAATGAATGCCATTTAGGCTTATCAATGTCAGTACACCATTTCAACGAGCCATGGACATCACTTTTCATGGATTAATTTGTCATAGTGTATTTGTGTATTTGGATGACGTCACAATTTTCTCCAAGAAAATATATGATCATCTAAATCAAATATTAGAGTGACGTAGGAGATACAGTATATAATTAAATCCAAAGAAAATCATCTTCAAATCATCTGAGGGAAACCTTTTGGGAAAAATCATAGCAAAAAGTGTAATCAAAGTGGATCATGAACAAGTCAAAACTATTTTTCATATTCCCTATCCCATAAACAAGAAATCTATGCAGTCCTTCTTGGGAAAAATAAATTTCGTTTGAAAATTCATTTCTAATTATGCACAAACTGTAAATCCTTTACAATATATGATTAAGAAGGATGCAAAATTTAAATGAGATAAGAGGGAAAAGCATGCTTTTTCTCAGATCAAGCAAGCAATAGTCGAAGCCCCAACATTATATAGTTTGTACTTTAATAAATATTTTTTGTTATATACTTTTAGTTTTGATACTTCAATCGCAACCATTTTAATTCAAAAATATATTCAAGACAATGAATGGTCGATCTTGTTTATGAGTGTAGGGCTATATGGATTAGAATTAAACTATCCTACCATAGACAAGAAATCTTATGCATTCTAAAAGGAAGTGAAGGATTTTAGGCCTTATTTTCTTAAGAGTCATGTTATCATCTTCGTTCCCCACCCAACGGTCAGATCATTGTTTGTACAACAAGAATTGGGATAATGATGGGCAAACTGGATTATGCGATTATAGGAGTATGAATTGGAGTTCAAGCTAGTTCACACAATTAAATTCCATGGTCTTTGCTAGCTAGATGTGGAAGTGATTAAAACTCTATAAGAGGATACTTTTGGTTGGGAACAAGAAATTGATATGTGTAACAATGATCAAGTTACCCCAACAAATACAACCTCATCCAGATATGTTGTTGTGCGAAAATATTTGGAGCAAGGCACCTTGCCCTCACATTTCTTAGCAAAAAATAAAATGGAAATTAATATTAAAGCATTATCTTATCGGATTACTCATGGTGTGGTTTTTCAAAAGCACCATAATGGTGTCTTACTCATATACTTGGAATATTCAAATTTAGAAATGGTATTGAAAGATCTCCATGATGAACTAACTGGAGGGAATTATGTAAGTGATACTAAAACTCATAAAGTGATGTGATACTGACATTATTGGCCCATTCCATTAAAATTTCACATGCTTATGCCCGTAAGTGCTATTTTTGTAAACAATGGGTTGGTTGTGACAAGAAGTCATCTGCCCCATTACAACCCATTTTTGTTGAAGATCCATTCCAATAATGGGGACTATATGTCATCAAAGAAATATTTCCACATTCATTAAAGCAAAATCAATATATATTAACTGCTACAGATTATTTCACTCGATGGATCAAATTCATTCCATTAAGACAAGTGAACACCAAAAGGTCATCCGCTTTATCAACAAGAACATCATTACTAGGTTTGGAATTCCTATGTCACTTTTATTTGGCAATGCAACTTATTTTTCATCGTTAAAAATATATGATTTTGCATTGGAAAATAATAGTGTTTTAAAGCTTTCATCTAACTACTAGCCTCAGGGAAATGGTCTAGTTGAGTCAACAAATAAGAATATAATTTGTATCCTTAAGAAAATTGTTTTCACTGAGCAAAGGAACTGGCACAATGCTTTGAAGAATGCATTATGGGTTAACTGATAACCCCTAAGTCCTCTCTAAAAACCTCACCTTACTTCCTTATGTATGGAAAAGAATATATCCTACCTTAGAACCTATAACTCCCGACCTTATAGTTCTCCCAATATTCTTGAGGTAAACCATGTCCAACTTTTTAGAGTAAGATTGATACCCTTCCTAAATTAGAGGAAGAAAGGCACAAAACTGAGGAGAAGTTTTTCATGCATCATAATTGTATCAAACAGTGGTTTGATAAGAAATCTGTAGGGAATAAAGAATTTGGTGTGGGGGATCTAGTCTTGAAATGGGATAAATCCCATGAAGAAAATGGCAAACAAACCAAGTTCCAATCCCTATGGATTGGACCATTCATCATTCGCGAAAATCTTGTCCATCATACTTACCATCTCTAATCCTAGATAGGAGGATTGAATATATTCTCATTAATGGCTAAGATTTCAAACATTATTTTCAGTAGCAACCTCGGGTTGCATTTCCACTTGTGTACATATTTCTTTCCTTCTTGTATTACATTGTTTATTTTTTTGTTTACGTCATCTCATGTAGTTTTTGTTTATTTGCATTGTTTTAATCATTGTACATAAATAAGATCTTGTGTGAAAGTGTATTGTTTGGATCTAATACAATATGGTGAAATTTTGCAAAGGGCACTGTGAATCCAACAATGCTTGGCTTACTTTTGGTCTCCTTCTTTGTTTAGGCCTAATATCTATAAGGGTCGATGATGCACGTACATAAAATATGACTCATTCCAAATGAAGGCTTTAGCAGATCTACAATGCCTATATCCATTATAGGATATTCATTCCTTGAATCAACATTTATATTGATTGGTTTCTAACATGTCAACTAATTCGAGTAGAGAAGGGAAAGGAGAAAAATTAAGCAAGCAAACTAATTTTAGAGGCATATAGAAGAGTCTCTACAAAACAAGGAACAACCTCTCTTACACATAAAATAAGTGGGGATCCCTCTTCTGCCCTTGGATAAATAAACATCAATAAAATTCCAATGAGAATAAAGTAATAAAATAATTAAAGGGTGAAATAAAAGAAAGGATTCTTGCGCAAAGAGGTGAGGCAAGAAACTTCATCAAGCTACTGAATAAGCCTATTAGCAGTGAAGCAATGCTTGTGATTCCTTGAAGTGACTCTACTAGGGTACTGAACAGGCCTACTAGAAAGGGAGAAACACCAAAGATGACACTAAAACTTTGAACATCTTAAAATCATAAACTCATATGATACTTTTCCCTAATCGAAACAATTGAAGTTTGACTAGATTTTTGAAAAGTGTAAGCCGATAAGGGGAACATGAGAGACTACATCTATAATTAGGGTAAGTAAGGAAGCTAGGTTAATATATAAGATCAGACAATACTTCCTAAAAGGTTATACTTCATGCTTAAAGCTAGACCTAAATAGAGAAGTTGGGGTTATTCTTTTGAATCACCAAGCGTTGTAGCTACTTCAACCCCCTCCAAAATTTTTCCTTCATTTAAATTTTGGATCCACGTAATGTCATGTGAACTGTCATTTTGAGTCATCAAATTCATGTGTGGTCATATATTTTTAACTTTTCAAGTCTTCCCCTAGAAAATCTAAGTGCCATTGCACCATTCATCCACAAGCCTAAGCATCATTCCCTTCACGGTGCACTTTCCCAAGATAGGCTTCACACACTTCTTGGAGATAATGGAGCACACTTCATTATGATAGTGGAGCATACTCCTTGTCGATAGTGAGAGCGCATTTCCTATCGACAACCAAAGCACACTTTGGGGGAACAAGTCTATCGCACTCCTTAAGAATAGTCAGAGCACACTCCTTGATGATGGTGAGATAACATCTCCTAGTGATAGTGTGAGCACACCTTTTAGAGAGAGTGATTGCACACTTTCCAAAGACAACCAGAGAATTTTTTCTAAAGATAGTGCCATCATGTTTTCTAGTGACAATTATCTTATCCTTATCCTTAATTTTTTTGACATGCAAAAGCACACTCTCAAACCCTAAATTGTGCTTCCCCTATACAAATAGTCTAGTTTAGAGCTCATTCCTCACGCTTATCTTTCGACTTTTAGCTTTGCATACTTTTGTAGCACAAGGAACATTTGTTGGAAATAATACTGAGAGGGGGGGGGTGAATCAGTATTATCACATCAATAAAACTTTTTCATTTCCATATTCAGATTCATATATGCTACTTCCACAACTTCTTATGATTCAGTTAGTTGATCCTTAATGAGTGCATTAGAACATTATCAACCATATTAACAGTAAACAGGTGCAGTAAAATAGAACAGATCATCACACATAAGCCACACACATGAACACCATGATATAAGGTGGAAACCCAATGTGGGAGAAAACCACCTGCTGCAAGTCATCTCAATCTTCTTCTTAATAAGAAAATCCTTTTACAATATTTATGTACTGGTGCAGTCTTATACCAGTACGCAGGCTTCTACCTGCAGAGAGCTACAACCCTCTCTCGTTCTCCAGTCTCTCCTGGAAGGGAGCTACAACCCCCATAGTTCTTGTACTAGCCGATCCATTTACTAGTACGCAGGCTGCTACCTGCTACAATGCTCCAAAGTTTTCAACTGCTACTAGAAGGGAGATACTACCCCCTTAGCTCCTGTACTAGCTAAGATACTAGTACGTAGGCGCCGGCCTACAATCTTCTCTCCTCCAGATACCACGTTTCATACATTTTCAGACTGGATATTCCTGAAGCACAACACATAATCTGAAAGGCCACGTTTCATCCAATTTTCATACTGGACCCATTAATATCATTGAAGCACATAATCAATCAATCTTCTGAATCACCCAAACACCAAATCAATACATATACAAGGATAATATATGTGTTAGCACCCAGATCTAGTCCATCAGATCACACAAATATGAGTCATTATGATCCTGATCCAATATTAGTTCTCATCCATCAATACTGAAGCTAAACACAATCAACCAAACAGGATATGCAGAATACTGACACCTTTAAACTGTCATCAGAACCCATCAACAACCAGAACCACCTGTGACTTCAAATACCATAGCTCAAATTGTATACGCTACTACAATGAACCAAACTTGCATATATACGCGCTTACACCAAAGCCAACCCACGTACAGATCTATAAATATTCAAACATGACTTGCAGCGATTTCAAACTTAAGTTATACCCAGTTCAGATCATTTTTCAATATACAGATCTAGAATAAGCATAATCAAATATATAGAGATAGTTCATTTCAAACCATTTGATCCCGATCTATCCTTAGATCTTGTTCTCCATCAACCGGTGAGATCCCTCTTTAGCTCAGATCCAGATCTGCACCATAACCCAATCACAGTATTCCAGATCTAGCACTTTATCAGATATTCAATAATTCAGATGATGCTTTGCCAAATGATCTCCTTCCTCTTTTATAGCCTTAGTCCTTTCTCAATACCACGGTCCAAAACCATAAGATCAAAAAACTGTCGGACTAATACCATGAACCAACCATGAAAGTGCGTGAGATCAACACTTTTGGATGCAATACCACGGGCCAAAACCATAGGATCAAAAACTGTCGAACTAATACCATGAACCAACCATGAAAGTGCGTGAGATCAACACTTTTGGATGCAATACCACGGGCCAAAACCATAGGATCAAAAACTGTCGAACTAATACCATGAACCAACCATGAAAGTGCGTGAACTTTTCTCTTGCATGAAGGGAACTTTTCTCTGCATGAAAGTGCGTAAACTTTTCTCTACATGAAATAAACTTTTCTCTGTATAAAAGTGTGTGAACATTTCTCTACATGAAATAAAATCTTCTATGCATAAAAGTGCGTGAACTTTTCTCTACATGAAATAAACTTTTCTCTACATAAAAGTGCGTGAACTTTTCTCTACATGGAATAAACTTTTCTCTGCATAAAAGTGCGTGAACTTTTCTCTACATGGAATAAACTTTTCTCTGCATAAAAGTGCGTGAACTTTTCTCTACATGGAATAAACTTTTCTCTGCATAAAAGTGCGTGAACTTTTATCTACATGAAGGAAACTTTGTTGCACTATAATTTATCAAATAAATTTGTTGCACTATAATTTATCATTTGTGTGATTTTCCATCAAGGACAGCACTTGTCTCATAATGCCAACAATCTCCCCCTTTGGACTTGTCATACTGAGAATTGTCATCTGATATCTCTTCCGTAGATTCATCTAGATATATATAAGTGAGTTGATCTTCTATGAGTTGTTTGCCATCAAGTACAACACATGCATCATAATGCCAACAATCTCCTCCTTTGGACTTGATGGCAACAATACCAAATCATTCTCCCCCTTTGACATCAAGGGCAAAGTGCGAACCAAGATATTCTCTTTCCTAGAAAGGCATTCCGTTGTTCATACTCCCCCTGAGTACCTGTTGAAATCTCTGAATGAGCTCCCCCTTTCAATCTGTTCATGCTAAATGTTGAAAGTTCTGCTCTTGCTGAATTGTGTTGTTCATGCTCCCCCTGTATGTAAGCAAGGTCTGCAAAAAGGTGTTCTACAAGAACATGACTCTATACATCATAGGTGACCTTCTTAGCACCAAATACTCATACATACATCCATCTCCCAACCAAGTGGGGATATACCAGAAAATGACAACCAAGTACATTACATCATTCATCCCAGGCATAGTGGGGAAACCAACATAGGCCGTTACATGACCTTGATATGACTGAAATATTTCATCAAATGACTACAATAGATAGAGACACACTATTACATCATGAGTCTTGATATGACCTTTACATCGAATGATATACATGACTTTTATAACAGAGACCAAACACCTAAATAAGATCATGATAAACATCAGCAACGACACTGAATGATCTGCTCCATAGCATCTGTCACCAGCAACTTGTATTAGTGCATGAATCATCAAGGTATGTCTGTATCAACTCATCCTTTTGAACAGAATTCTGTATATACAGAATCATTCTATCATATGTGAGAAACACCATAGCCATCCAGATCTGCATGGACCAAGTATCATCAATTGGGAATATCAATCAACATATGTACGAAACAACCTATCATCATAAAGGTAAGAACTCATCATCATCAAGTCTCCAACAATGCAACTTTGAATAATCATCCATGTATCCAGCCAACAATCCTCATCCATATATGTGCCAAGAACAATAGGAATCCTGCATCATAACTGTAATATATGATCTTTATGCATATGACGACAACATCATATGAGTGACTCATCATCAAGTAAAGAAGATGTGAATTCAAGCTAAGTACTTCTCCTTATCCTTATGATATCACCATGTAAGCACCATTAGAGGATCAACCACAAATCTGATCTAAATATCAACTATGTAACCCCAAGAATCATTTGAACAACTCATAACCATATCATAGCAAGATGAATCATTTATCCATATAAGCATCATCACCAAGGACTATTAACCATAATGCCAACAATGCATTAAAAGCATTTTCTCCCCCTAAACCTGTGCCATCTTGTTTACTGTCAGATCTGATCATTCATATCAGCAAGAAGTATCAATACATCATCATTATCAAGTTAGAAACAAAATACTTCTAACCATCAAGTCATTTCCACACATCATCAGCAAATTGTAACCATTAGCAAACAACACAAATAATAAATCGAACCATGACTGATCCTTTTCCTAAACCTGTCCCTACTGCCTTTCCTCAAATAATCATATACACGACTATGCCATAACCAACTCGCGTATATACGTGACTTCTCTTTAAGAAACTTGCGTATGAGATTTAGGACACTGAAGTTTTACACTTCCAGCTCCCTCTAATTCTGTTATGTCTATATGTTGTGCTGTGCCGCCTCTTTCTGACTGTACTTCTTTCTTCTTCCACATCTTCAAGTGTGATGATGATGTTTTCTCCTTTTGGTATGGTGCCCATACTTTGTTCCTGCATTCCTTAGCTATATGTCCAAGCTTGTTACATGCATAACATCTTACATGTTTCATATTCCTCCTGTAGCAATCAGCAGCTTTGTGACCAAACAAATTGCAAGAAAAATAATATCCATTGAAGTACCTGGAATGTGATGATCTTTCGGTGTGATGATCTTGAACCATCCTTCTTCTGCATCTAGCTGCAACATGTCCAAGATTATGACATTCATAACATTCAATATTATTCATCTGCGTAAATGGCCGACCATAGTTAGGAGTAAGATATTTTCTTTGAGGAGTCTCTTTCCTTGATTGTTGATGGGGTTGACCTTTCATCTCCTTGTTGATCATTTTAGATTTCTCTTTAGAGTTCCTTGCCTCACCTTGTGAACTAGATTCACCTTCAACAGATTCATGAAAACCAAGACCAGTCTTGATATCATCCAAGGCTTTAGTACTATCTTGAAATCGTAATAGTTTATCCTTTTCTTCTAATTTACCTTTCAAGATATTTACCTCAACTTGAAGTTGTTCCTCCTTTTCTAGACATTGCTTGTTCATGTCTTCTTCAACTTTCCTTCCTTCTTCCAACTGATGCCTTAGTTTGAGAATCTCCTTTTCTTGTTCTTCATTCAGATCCTGCTGCATTTGACGAGTTCTGAAGGCACATTCCAGTTGAGATTTTAAGCTGATATCTTCGTTTACCTGTTTTTCAATAGCTTGGAGTAGATCTTTATTCTGCTTCTTTGATTCTTCAAGATCTTCCTTTAGCGAGCGGATCGTGGCTTCAAGACTTTCATAGTAACTGGATCTATCTCTGAGTTTCTTGATGGTTGTGCTTCTTTCATTGACTTCATCTCTTAATGATGTCACTTCACCTTGCAACTTTTGACATTGATTTTCCTTGTCCTTGAGTAACTTTCTTACCTTGTTTCCTTCCTCTGATTGAGCTTTTAGTTTGGTAACTTCTTCTTTGAAAGCACATTCCCTTTTGTTCAATATATCTTGTTGATCTTTAATTTTGTCTGTAAGCCTTCTAAATACTTCCTCTATTTGATACTTTTCTTGCTCACCCGTAAAACAAAATTCAGTTGCTTCACTATCACTTTCATCTTTTCCAAATGGATAGATAGCTGGAACATCAGAGGATAGCAAATTCATACCTAATAGTTCATCTTCATTCTGAAATGATTCTGAATCTGATTCTGAATCTGAAGAGCTTCTTATACCTAATCCCCAATCGATTCTCCCACTGTCATAGTTCTTCTGAGATGTCTTCTTCTTCTTAGGTGCTTTCTTCTTAAGCTTCTTTCCCATAGTTCCACGGATCTCCTTCAAGCGATCAAGCTTCTACCAAAGGACCTGCTCTGATACCAATTGTTGGAAATAATACTGAGAGGGGGGGGGGGTGAATCAGTATTATCACATCAATAAAAAAATTTCATTTCCATATTCAGATTCATATATGCTACTTCCACAACTTCTTATGATTCAGTTAGTTGATCCTTAATGAGTGCATTAGAACATTATCAACCATATTAACAGTAAACAGGTGCAGTAAAATAGAACAGATCATCACACATAAGCCACACACATGAACACCATGATATAAGGTGGAAACCCAATGTGGGAGAAAACCACCTGCTGCAAGTCATCTCAATCTTCTTCTTAATAAGAAAATCCTTTTACAATATTTATGTACTGGTGCAGTCTTATACCAGTACGCAGGCTTCTACCTACAGAGAGCTACAACCCTCTCTCGTTCTCCAGTCTCTCCTGGAAGGGAGCTACAACCCCCATAGTTCTTGTACTAGCCGATCCATTTACTAGTACGTAGGCTGCTACCTGCTACAATGCTCCAAAGTTTTCAACTGCTACTGGAAGGGAGATACTACCCCCTTAGCTCTTGTACTAGCTAAGATACTAGTACGTAGGTGCCGGCCTACAATCTTCTCTCCTCCAGATACCACGTTTCATACATTTTCAGACTGGATATTCCTGAAGCACAACGCATAATCTGAAAGGCCACGTTTCATCCAATTTTCATACTGGACCCATTAATATCATTGAAGCACATAATCAATCAATCTTCTGAATCACCCAAACACCAGATCAATACATATACAAGGATAATATATGTGTTAGCACCCAGATCTAGTCCATCAGATCACACAAATATGATTCATTATGATCCTGATCCAATATTAGTTCTCATCCATCAATACTGAAGCTAAACACAATCAACCAAATAGGATATGCAGAATACTGACACCTTTAAACTGTCATCAGAACCCATCAACAACCAGAACCACCTATGACTTCAAATATCATAGCTCAAATTGTATACGCTACTACAATGAACCAAACCTACATATATACGTGCTTACACCAAAGCCAACCCATGTACAGATATATAAATATTCAAACATGACTTGCAGCGATTTCAAACTTAAGTTATACCCAGTTCAGATCATTTTTCAATATACAGATCTAGAATAAGCATAATCAAATATATAGAGATAGTTCATTTCAAACAATTTGATCCCGATCTATCCTTAGATCTTGTTCTCCATCAACCGGTGAGATCCCTCTTTAGCTCAGATCCAGATCTGCACCATAACCCAATCACAGTATTCCAGATCTAGCACTTTATCAGATATTCAATAATTCAGATGATGCTTTGCCAAATGATCTCCTTCCTCTTTTATAGCCTTAGTCCTTTCTCAATACCACGGTCCAAAACCATAAGATCAAAAAATTGTCGGACTAATACCATGAACCAACCATGAAAGTGCGTGAGATCAACACTTTTGGATGCAATACCACGGGCCAAAACCATAGGATCTGTTAACACCCAGGTTGTTCCCTTTGACTCCTGAGGGAATACGGCCGGGGTAACCACTAACCAAGCTTTGGATCACAGGTTCTAGCCAACCTGTAATCAGAGAGGGCTCTCTCTTTCACTGTTTACCTTTGTTCTTAAGAATCTTAGGCTAGATATGAGGTGAGGGTTTGGTTTGGTTTGGTTTGTAATTTTGGTTGAATGATGTATTTCAGTACTTAAAGTGATATCTTCAGACAGTTTTAGACCATTGGGCAATGGAGTCTGTGGTTACAGGTTGTTTGAAGTGTTGAGTGAGATTGTCTAAATTGCAAGGCCGTTTAAATATTCCATGAAACAAACTTAAAATTGTGGTGATGAAATATGATTAGCCAGTGGAAGGCAATTAAGAGTTTTCCACTAAACTGGTGATGTGAGAAAGAGATGTATTGACCAGGAGCAGGCTTGAATTCCTGAACAATAATCACTGTGAAAGGTATAGTTTGGAAGTGCAGCAATTAAGAATTACACTTTTATAACTATAACTGAGGTAAACATACATAATAGCTTAGATTGAGTTCAGGGTATTCTATGAGTAAATCCTGAAGCTATTTTTTTTCTTTGCTTTTAACTTGTGAAAGAATATGAATGGATTATGAAGAAAATAACAAACATAACGAACAGGTTAAAGAAACTTATTGTTCCATGAAATACGCAGGAATCCTGTAGCATTCAGCAAGCACATCAAAACGCATCAGACAACACAGAACGATGGAAATTCCATCAGCTTTGTTGTATTAAAACTCTGAACATTTACAGCATAGTATCTCCTGAAGAGAAAATCAACAACCCCTGCAAGCTTATGCGAGGGGGAATATATACAATCGGTTATACAAAAATATCTGAACCGCTGAGTCACTTAATAAATAAATACGCTTAGCAACTTTACATAATAGCAGATAAGGAAGTTATTACTGCTCTAAATACAAAATGAATACTCTTTAATTCTGTCAGAAGTCTTTTTGACCTTTGGAGGCCACTGAGTCAGTTGAGCGTTCTGCATTAATGCTGAATGATGTGTCTTTATGGCTTTGTCATGCTGTAGCTTTCTCGGCCTTGTCATCTGTAGCTGTCAGTATTGCCTTAGTGGCCGAATTGGTTTGCTGAGCTGGCTCAAACCATTCTTCTCCATATATACTGAATGCATCAAATCTTTCTGAACATGATGACTTATGTTTTTGATGGAAAAACTTGATGAAAGCCTCTTGTTTACAGCAACAACTGTATCATTTTGGTCCACCATTCCTGTGTAGGCAGCTGATGTCTCAAAATTTCATCTAGAGTTTCATCTGCCTCTGTATATTTGTAGAAGTTTGGAGGCACTTCAAACAAATATTTGATCTCATTCATAATAAAAAATAAGTTCTCTACTCTGTCATAGAGACTTTGCCCAGATGCTGGACCTGTTTCTTCTGAAGTACTTGCTCCTGCAGTGATCTCGTTAGTGGCAAATGCATTCACCCTTTTGGCATAATTTTCATGTGATAATAGCCTCCCTGCGCTGTTCAGCAAGCCAGGAAGGCCTCTGCTCTGTAATGCTGCAAACTTATCCATGAATCTGTTTACTTCTGTTTGCATGTCCTGGCTTCTTCTATCCAGTGTTTGTACCAGGCTTCTCAATGTAAGGACCCTCTTTATTAGCAGGATGGTTTCAGTTCTATTGGGGATTCCTATTGCTGCCAGCTGAGGACCTGTACAGTTATTGAGAACATTGATCATTCTATTGGCTATCTCAGGCATATTGCCTAGAGATGCCCTTGCCCTTTGGACTTCCCTGTGTGCCTTGGCTATGAGCTCCATTTGCTCATGAATTGTCTCTATATACTACCATTGATCTGTTATGGATTGGCCAATGTTGGCCCATAAGACTTTCTTGATTTCAGTTACAACCTTGTCAAGGGTGAGTTCTTTCTCCAGCTCCTTTATCTTCTCTTTGAGAGCCTTTATTTCTCTTCCTTTTTCAGCTACATTTTGGTTAGACTTGTCCTATTTTTCATTCAGCTTAGCTAGATTTTCCTTGGCCTCATTTAGCTCTGCCATTTGGGCTTCTAGGGCTTGAATTTCATTCATCAGCTTCTGCATGTCAAGGCTTGTAGCCTGCTCTGATGTTGTTGCTAGTGCTGATGTTGATGGAGCTGTCTCAACTGCTTGCATTGTAGGAGGAGTGACAATTTGAGGGGGTTCCTCAAGGTTGATTACTTGTGGAGGGGGCTGAACTGCTTTGCCTCCTTCTTTCTACTGTAGGGCTGCCTGCAATGCAGCCTCTGTTTCTATTAATTTTCCTTCAGTCTGCACCAACTGTTTGTGCAGTGTTACCAGCAATGTTGCTGTATCCTGGTCCTTCCTCTATTGAGCAATCTCTTCTGTTTGGGGGTGAAAGGTTGCTGGGATCTTTATCATCTTCCTTAGAGCCGCAATATCTACATCTCTTTCTTTTAGCAGTGCCTGCACAGCTTTTGGGTCCTTTGGGTCATGCCCGAGCTCTATAATTATTTCCTCCAGAGACCTGATCCTGTTGTCTTTAGCCTGGGAGGATGCCTTTTCTAACTCCAATTGTGCAGTGGTATTATTCAAAGAATTCTGCAATCTATAATTTGTCAATGTATTATCTGCTAGGGTAGCATACACCATCTCACCCGTCTGTTTATGCAATTCAATTTGATCCATTGGGTGGATTTCCTTGGACAAGATCTCCAAGTTTGTTCTTATATAATCAGCTGCAGACTGTGGCTGCAGCACTGTGGGCTTGAAATGGCTCATTATCATTTTGCCCTCTTGCACATCATATGCAGACATCAACCTCTGCTGGTTTGTAGGAGCCATTTTCAACAAGTGGTTGTATAGCTGTATCCTCAATGGCTCATTTCTGGTCTTGATGTCTATGAATTGTTTCTTTATGCTAGACTCACCCTTTCTTTGTTGCCCTGAGGAGCTGACCTCTCCTCCAAGTATTCTTTGCTGTTCTTGCTATAATGAGCTAGCTGATACCTCTGTGCTGGGGGGACCCATCTGTGCTTGACTAAAAGGCATCTCCTCCTCTGAAAAAGGATCGAGCCTTTGTCTCTTTTCCCCTTGTTGTGATGTTGCGGTACTAAGGGGAGTCTATTCCTCTCTATCTCTCTTCTTACCCCTCTCTTCATTGATAGGGGTTTGGAGCACCGAAGTCTCCACTGTAACATTCTACACTGAGGCCTCCTTTTCTTGCATTTGCTAATCATTAGGAGCAGGAGCCTCTGCCATTTCTTCCTGCTGTTCAGGATTATTTTCAGGCTGTTCTTCTTGGGCTGATTTCTGTTCTGTTTCCTTGCCTTTATCCTTGGCTGAAGTCTCTGCTGTGATTGGGGCTTGGACTGTCTTTTGTGGAGCTGTAGATGATGAGGCAGCTGCTCCCACTTGAGTGCCTGGAAGAGAAAATACCTGTGAACAAAGCTCCAAGTCAGCCAACTTTTGGAGATTTCTTTTTCCTCTTTGAGCTAATTCTTCTTGTGTAGTGGCCTCTTCTAAGTTGCCTTCCTTCCATTCTAGTTGATTTGCATATTTTTATATGTGAGGCAACCTTATGTGATCATAACCGGCCAGCCTATATCTGACCCTTCTTAAGCTTATGAAATGATTGGGGTCGTATGGTTTCCAAAGGAAACTCGTTTGTAAGCCAAGGTTTTCCAGCATTATATCTGCCTCTTGCCAACCATCCTCCCTTTTATTGTAGATGAAGTGGCCTAATTGGTTTCTAACTTTAAGCTGTGCCTTCTTGCCCCTGCTTGAAAAATGGAGTACATCAGCATTCCCAAATTGCCTGAAATACTCGAGGGCAAACAATCTCATAGGCACATATCTGGGCAATCTGTATGGGGGCAACTCACACCCATATATTCTAATAACTGTGTGGTTTTGGTAAAAATACCAATCCCCAATGTTGTATACCTTGGACAACTGAAGAATCCTCTACATCTCATCAGTTAGTCTTGGAGGAGGTGAGCTCAGGAGCAGAGACATGGTTGGGTGGATGAAGAGGTCTATAAACTCACAATAAGTGTATGGGGAATAAGATCTGCAGTGGAAAGCATAGGACCAATAGACCACTGACCTTGGATTGCCTTGTGCATCCACTCTTTTCATAGGAAAATGAAATTTCTCATGCTGATAGTATAGGATTAAATGGTAGATATAGGAGGTGTATCTGAACACCCTTTCTCTTGCTAAGTCCATCAATTGTTCATGTATTTTATTGGAGATGTAAGTGGCATAGTCATAACAGATTGGGGGCTTACCAGGGGAAAACATGGCCATCATTACCAGCCAGTTTCATCAACAAATTCTATTGAATTATAGCCCAGTATGGGACTAATCATATCTGCAAGGGCTCTGCCCAACTGATTCAGATATACATGAGAAATGGGAGGGTACTTCATATTCTCAGAGGTTGAATCAATGAACAATTGATTTATCTTAGTGATTTGAGCATCTGTCAGTTTAGCTCCTTGTTTTATCAGATCCATCAATGATAAAGGAACTAACTTCTTATCAGTCTTGAAGTTCAGCATCTCTCTGATGGCTGCAGGGGTGACATAAAAAACAACTGAGCCTGAAGGGTCAAGCAAAGCCCTCTGAGTGGGGTCATAGCAGTCAGCACATCGGTGGATTAGGTTAGGGAACTGGTTGACCTGAGGGAGCTTGAAGATGGGGAGGAAAGAGTCCCAAATGCCCAATATATCCATTCCACTATCATGCTTGACTTTCAATTCATTTAGCAAGTGAATGTGATACTTGCTATGCATTAGCATTTCCTCTGATATTTGGTAATCTTGATCTGCTAATGATTTCCACTCCAACTCTCTCTGAGGGGCATTCAATGGAGCAACATTCAGGGCAACAGGTGCTACTGGTGTATCCATGTTTTACCAGTGAATTTTGTTTGAATTTCGACTATTTCTGGAAAAAATACCGTCCTGCGCAGTGGGTTAGGTAATTTGCTGAATTACAGCCTGTTTAAGAGCAACAGGGGTGTAATTGGGCACAATTGGCCGGTTTAAAAAAGGAATTAACTTAGTTTCAAGGTGCAGCAGGCCTATTTCTCAGGTGAAAATGGTCAATTTCCTGGTTTTTAAATCAATGCAGAACGTAACAAAGTGCTCAGTCGGAGAATTGGTAAATACCTGGTATTATAATGATGGAGGAGCTTGGTTGCCGTAAAATGCTGAGTGGCAGCAGCTCTGGAATGGTCTTGGTAGGTTGGCGGCAGCAAAGGACGTGAAATTGCATGCAGGAGGCAGAGCACAAAACGTTGAAAAAGTGCGCAAAAATGGCAAAATTCGGCCAAATATGGGCTTTTTGGCGTTGGCGCGAAAATTTGGATGACGTCAGCATGATGGCATCAGGTGGGGTCAGGGTCGGGTGACATCAGCATGACATCATTGGGTGACGTGGTGGCCCGTGAGTGGTGCACGGGGACTGCATAGGTGGCGTGACAGCTCGGAGCGATGGCGGGCGGGGGCGCTGACGCGGCGGTGAAGTGGCGTGACGTTGGCATGACATGACAGCTGAAAACTGGGAGTGGTAAGCGGTATGATATCGCACCGCTCTTCATACGGAAGTGGGATTATCAGAGGGCGGCCCGATAAGATTTGGGGGCGACGCGTGGCAGAGGCCTGACGTCACCCTCTGACAAATTTCGGGAGGTAACGTCCGGTCTTCGGGGCCCGTCCGATATGGATGTGGGCCGTCGGATGGGAAAGCCCAGATCCGACGGTCGACGGGTCGATAAGGTGCCAGGACAATACAACAACAGGCGAGGAATATTTAATTGTTTTTCTGGAAATGCGCGCCCAGGCGGACCTTTGGACTTTGGCGGGTTTTATGGGTTTTTTCAATGTATTTTCTGTGAAAATGCGCATCGCACCAAAACTTTGGATAAAGCGGAACAATGGGTTTTTTTGGTGTGTTTTGCAAATAGCGCAGGTTAGGGGTAATAGTGGGTTTTTACAAGGCCTTTTGCAAATGAAGTGGGTAAATGATTTCAAAGGTTTGCGAAGGGAAAAAAGGGGTAGGACTTAGGTTATTAGACTGACTAGAGGACAATTTAATCCCTGCTTTTGGGCATATGGCTATAATTGTCAGGGGGAGGGAATATTTATACATTGCTTGGGGTTTATACACCATAGTGTTTATAATAGTAGGGGAAAAGGGGAACATAGGGGATTTAGATAATAAGAAGTTAGGAGTTAAAATGAGTGGAAAAGGTTGATGAAAGGGGAAAACCACTAAGTTTATATGAAATCAACTTAGTTTTAGGAAGTAGATCAAAATGAAAAGAATTTTACACAAGAAATGTGGCTTTTAAAGAAACAAGAACCAGCACAAGACTTTGACTTCTTTCATGAACATAGGTAGTATTGGGATGTTAGCAATGAATGTGATGGGGGATAATCTGGAAGTTAGACATGCTTCATTGAGTTGCTGCAAAAAACTGTTGAATGAGAGACTTGCACTGGCACCCTATTTTTCCTTTGCTTAGGCCAGTGAAACGCCATAAACCATTCTTTCTGCAACCCCAACTACCTACCCATTCTATTGCCTAGCATTTTTTGTTACTTCTAGGAGGGTGCACTTAGACTTGCAAACCCTCATGTACCTTTTCTTTTCCTTTGGCTTTTTCTTTTGATTTTCTATCTAAGGCTAGCCTTATTGCTTCCAAGGCCCCAGATTAAACAGTTGGGAACCTTCATTCTCTACCTAACTACTTTATCTACCAAGATTGAACTGTTTGGACAGACTTCTTTCTCTAATCTACAACAAAAATTGAAACATGGCATGATCCAGCTTAGACTGTTGGATCACCCATCCAAATTTAGTTAACATCAAGCTATGTACACATATTGCATTCCTTTGGAAATATGGGATCTTTGCATCACCAAAGCAGATCATATTTGGAACTTTCTTTGCCAATCATGAAATATGAAACCTATTGGTATAGGTATCTAACAGTGGCTCCACTTGGGGATGGTTTTTCTTCTTGAAAGACCAAGAACAGCAGGTCAGAATTCCTTGGCCCTTGACTTCTTTTTATCAAAACTTGGAGTTTTCCTCCTTGAAATATCAAAATTGTGCCCTTTTCATCTTGGCAGATCTCTGAGCTTATTTGTCTTCTACTGATAACTTACAAAACTTGGGAAGCTGCCTTTTCTACATGTTAACAGAAAGTAATATATACACCTTATAAGAAAGTAATATATACATCCTATAATGTACAAGGGAAAGTCAAACTATATACATGGGAAGTAGTCAAAATAGTGCTTCAACATCCTGCCATTCACAGGACCTTCATCCAAGTCAGTTTCATCCAGATTTTTTAGGAAGTAAGTATTGTTTCCTTGTACTGCTTGAATTACAAAAGGCCCCCTCCAAAGGGAGTCAAATTTGCCATGCTTTCCCTTGTCTTCTCTTCTTGCATCCCACTTGAGGACTTTGTCACCCATGTTGAAATCTTCAGCCTTAGTTCTTCTATCAAAAGCTTTCTTTAACTTTTCTTGTAGAACTTGAACCCTGTGATAAACTTGGTCTCTAGTTTGCTGCAAACATATAATTTGATTTACTCTTCTTTGCATATCATTTGGTTCAGCCTGACTTTCTTGAAGCAGTTTCATGACAGGGATCCCTAAGGATGAAGGGAATTTGGCTTCTAATCCATAGACTAACTCATATGGGCTGACCCCAATGGATCTCTTGGTTGTTAGTCTATCTGCCCATAAGGCATTCACAAGCTTCTTATGCCAATTCTTCTTATTTTCTTCCAACACTTTCTTTATGATGTTTACGAGGCTTTTATTTGATGATTCAGCTAGGCCATTTCCTTGAGGGTAGTATGCAGTGGAATGGCCCAAAGTAATATGAAATCTGTGGCAGAAGTTCACCATCTTCTTGGATCTAAAAGTGGCAGCATTGTCTGTTATAATTTTGTCAGGACAGCCAAATCTAGCAAGAATATTAGTCTCCAGAAACGGAATGATAGTAGAATCATTTGCTTGTCTACATGGAACAGCTTCAATCCATTTAGTAAAGTAATCTGTGGCTGTTAGAATCCATCTATGTTGGCCTGAAGAAGAAGGATGAATTTCTCCAATGAAGTCCAGGCCCCACTGCTGAAAGGGCTTCTCTGTTGCAATAGGCCTCAAAGGAAGGGGCAGTAATTTTCTCTTTCCCTCAAATACTTGACACTTGTGACATGAAGTGGTAAATTTTTTAACATCAGAGAACAGGGTTGGCCAATAGTAACCTGCCCTTAGTATCTTGTCCACAGTGGACTTCCAGTACAAATGTCCACCACAATCACCTGCATGAAATTCTTTCATCACATTATCAGTCTCATTCTCAATTAAGCAGTTTAACAATATACCCTCATGGTTTTTCCAAAGCAAATTACCATCCATGACACAAAATTTTGAAGCTTTCATTTTTAGGAATCTAGATTTGAATCTGGACAATCCTGGGGGAGCACACAGGTTTTGCAACACATAACATATATCAAAATACCAAGAGGATTGTTTAAAGGCTACATTGATCTTTGGAGTCGCCAGCTCCAGTTCACTGTCCAGTTGGTTAATGTCCAAGGCTTGAAAATTTGTTTCAGACATTAATTTAGCCAAACCTTGCCCTTTTATCAGTTTCGTAGGTCTTATCTCAATATCAAATTCTAAAATGTTGGCAATCCATTTTCCTCTTCTGCCTTCTAAGTTTTCTTGAGTGAGTATGTCTTTCACAATGGGGCTTGGTACATAAGCTATAACATGGGAGTACAGGATGTAGATCCGGAAATCTTTGATGGCTTTGACCAAAGCATAAGCTTGTTTTTCCATGATCTGATATTTCAGGGGTGCATCTCTAAGAGCTCTACTAAAGAAAGCAATAGGTTTCTCATTTCCTTGGTCATCTTTCAGCAATAAGACAGCAGCAATGGTATGCTGGGAGGCAAAAGAGAAAATGATAAACTCTTTGTCAAATTGAGGATTTGTTAGGACTGGAGTTTGGGTAAGGGCCAATTTGATACCTTCAAAAGCTTGATTTGCTTCTACTTTCCACTTTACTTTTGAATCCTTTTTTAGCATGTTGTTTAGTAATCTGATTAATTCTGCTAAGTTTGGGATAAACCTCCTTAAAAAGTTGATCTTTCCCAAGAAGGCTTGTAATTCTTTGATGTTTCTTGGATGGGGCATTTGCAAGATGGCCTGTATTCTGTCTGGGTCAATTCTAATGCCATCCTTAGAAACGATGTGACCTAACAATTTACCTTCTTCCAAACCAAATAGAGACTTCTTAGGATTTAAGGAAATTCCATATTTTCTACATGTCATGAATATATGTCTCAAGTGTTTCAGATATTCTTGGTCAGACTTTGAGAAAGGTGTGAGGTCATCTAAGTAAATGACAAGAAAGTCATGGATCTCCTTAGCAAAAGCAATGTCCATTGCTCTTTGAAATGTAGCTCCTGCATTTTTCAATCCAAAAGGCATTTTAACATATTTGAAAGTTCCCCATGGGGTTGTGAATGCTGTTTTATCTTGATCATCAGGGTGGACTAGGATCTGGTTGAAGCCTGAGAATCCATCAAGTAATGATATTCTTGAAGCCCCCACCACTCTTTGGAGAATGTGATCCATTTTAGGTAAGGGGTAATTGTCTTTGAGGGATACTTGGTTTAAATTTCTTAGATCAACGCACAGCCTAATCTCACCGGTTTTCTTTCTTGTGGGCACCAAATTTGAAATCCAGTCTGAGAACCTAATTGGTGCTATGATACCAGCTTTAAACATTTTTTGTACCTCTTTTTCGATTGAAGGGAGAAGCATAGGATTGATCCTTCTCAATTTTTGCTTGAATGGCTTTTGATTAGGCTTGAGAGGGATGGTGTGTTGGATAACCGAGGTGTCATAGGATTTCAAATCCTCATAACTCCATGCAAATACATCTTGGAACTCTTTAAAGAGGTCAATGTATTTAAGCTTCTGGTCGGGAGGTAAAGATGCAGATAATTTTATTATTTTGGTTTTTTCAAGAATCCCAATGTTGCATTCTTCAATGGCAGCATTGAGGGGCTGCATTTTTGGTTTTTTAGGGACATCATTTGAATCAAAAATGTCCTCCAATGGAGTTAGGCCTGTTGGCAGAAAGTTATCCTTTAACTCTATGATTTCAGCCTCTGTACCAGCTATTTCATCCAAATGCAGTTGTTCAAGTTCTTGTATTTGTTGCTTGTCAAAGCTTGTTGAACAAAGCATTTTACTTGCTGTTTTGGGTGATATAGCTATTTGGTCCTGTTCTCTCAATGGTTGTATGTCTTTCACAGAATCAACATCAATGTTCAAACCTGATAATTCATGCTGCAAGGTTAAGAAATTATTTATCTGTGTGTCATCCTCAAATACTTGCCAGTCTTTAACATTGTTTGGGACAGAAGGTCGGTGTTTTATCTCGGCTGTAAAACTATGGTTAGGTTCAAAAGGCAATTTGCATGTACTAGCAAATGTGGCTAAACTGTGTGCATGAAGATTGTGGGCTCTAGCTATCTTGGTTATCTGAAATTCAGTGAAATTTTTAAGCATTTCAATAGCAGCAGACCTATATGACCTTAGTCTTTTGTCATTGGTGACAAAATTACCTTTCACTTGTTGGATAATAAGGTCTGAATCTCCCATGATTGAAAGTTTTGTGGCATCTAATGATTTTACCAGTTTGAGGCCCAGCAAAAGAGCCTCATATTCTGCCATATTGTTGGTACATCTGAAATTAAGCCTATAAGCCCGACCTTGTGCATGATTGCTTTGTTTGTTATGAATCCACACTCCAGCTCCTGCCCCTAATTTGTTGACTGATCCATCAAACTCAAGAAACCATAAGATCTCCTGTTTTAAGGGATTTTCAACATTCTTTCTATAATTTGGGATTATAAATTGGAGTTCTTGTTTTTCATCTGGTTTATCTTTTAGGAGTGACTCATCAATTGGTTTCTCAATTTTGATCTCTTGGGGATTTGGTTGCTTACTCTCATGCATATTTTGTTCAAGTGTGACCGATTTATTATCACCCTTAGGACTTGTATCGTCATTGAACAGAATAAAGGAATCCATATCTGAATGGACTGCATAAATGAGGAAATTTTGAGGCTTTTCTTCACTGCTCACCATGTATTTCATAAGTGACTCTCTATATAGCCTCTTGGGTTGACCAAAGATTGAGATGGTGGCATATGACATGTCTAGTTGCAGGGAACCTTGGAGTTTAGCCCCCCATGATCTTGATAACAACATTCTGTATTTGGGTGGGATATCTGCAACTACAACATCCATTAAGATTGTTTTGTTTGGATACTGGACAAGGGATACACATAGATCTTTTATCAAACCTAAACACTTAACTTGGCTAGAGTCAAATGAAAATAGATCTTTATATGGTCTTGTAATGTCTAGGTTGAGTCTCTCCATCACTGATTTAGGCATAAGGTTATGAGAGGCGCCTGAATCAAACATTGCATTGTGTAATATCTTATCATGAACATGCAAGCTGACATAAAAAGGTAGGATCCCTGCAACTGCTATCTTTCCATCAACCTCTGGACCGAAAAGTAGTTATGGGGTATCATCCAACACATTGACATCATCTTTATTATGGGTAAGTTGAAGGGATTTTTTGATTTGTTGGTTGTAAATGTCATGCTTGGCTAGTTCTGAAAGAGGAATGGCTATCTTCAATTTACCAATTTCAGCTTCTAAGTCAAAGGGTTTTTCAGCTTGGACCTTGGTATTGTGGTTGACGACCCTTTCTTTGGTAATTAAGTTTTCTTCTTGACTCTCACTTTGATCTTGAGGCTTGTCCTTCTTTTGAAAAGTGTTGCCTGGATTATGCTGCAAGGGTGAAGTAGCCATTGGTTGTTGTTTGGAGGGAGATGCTTCAGTTATTTCTTCAACTATTACTTCATTTCTAATTGAATCAGTTTTGTCAATTGGCTCTATGACAATGGTCTTCTTAGGCAGTGGAGTGTCCTTTGTTTTGTCAGGCTGTGTCACATTTATAGTTCTGCTCCTTAGCTTGTATTGCTTATGAACTTCATAAACAGCTGTGTCATAGCCTTGTTTAAAATCAAATGACTCACCCGATTTGGTTTGGAACTGCTTAATGTCATCATCCTTATGATCTTCTTGACTTAGAAAAATTTGCTGATTGTCGTTTAGGCCCATTAGGTTAATGTGGGTATCATCTATCTGTTCATTTGAAGTGGATGTTTTAGCATAGTTTTCCTGGAATGGTGGATTAATTTCTGGTTTAGGGCTTGCTCTACCAACATTAGGATTCTGATTTCTCCTAAAATTTGGATTCCAGATAGGGTTATTCTGCGGTGCTTCCCATGATGACTTCCTCTCAACTGATTCTACTCGGTCACCTAATCTATGCATCCCAGTGATTATTGCATCTAATTTCTGATCCCAGCCTGAAGGCTCTTCTTTGAAGGTAGTTTTTCTTTCAGTTCTAGTCCTATTCCTCTTGGCTATCAGGTTGGCTTCCACACTCACTGCTATGTCTTGCATTTCAGCTAAAGTCCGAGGAGCTCTTTCTCTTAATTGGTATGCCATATCCGAATCAAATCCATCAGGAAAGGTGTATAGAGCTAAATCAGGTGGAGGTCTGATATTTTGAGGAATAGCATTGTAGACATTGTTAAAACGAGCACAATAGTCCAAGACAGTTTCTTGGGGACCTCTTTTGATAGTATTGTATTCAGATTAAATATGAAGTGGGTCCTTTTTCTTCTCCCATCGGTTGATAAAGCTTTGATACAGGGCTTCAGGGTCAGCTATAGAGTTTGCTGCTAGTGATCTAAACCATGTTCTTACATCTCCTGTTAGGCTTTGCACAAAGATTTTCATCCTTACCCCATCATCATCTATCTCGTAATTTTCAAAGTAATCCTGCAATTTTTTAGTATGTTGAAGGGCTGAATAAGAGCTAGTACCATCAAAATATGATATCTTAGTTTGATAATCTTGAGGCATAGGCCCAAGATTAGCTGGTAACTGCAGTGGGGCATATCTATTAGCCATGTTTGGTGGGACAACAGGGATAACAGGGATGAATGGGACAAGTGGAGGAAATGGGATGAAAGGGGTGTGTGTAGTTGATGGAGTGGTTGAAGGAATACCTTGTGAAGTGGATGAAGAGTTAGGAGATTGTGGACCAGTTGTATAAGGATGTAGAGAAGGCTTAACAGGGGTTGGAATGTCAGTTTGAAGGCCTACTTCAGAACTTGAATCGGATAAAGTCCCTTCTGATTTGTGTCTCTTGAGGATTTTTGAAATCAAATTCGGATTTTGAACTTCAGGTGCTGGATCAGGATCTGGGTTTGATCTTGTGTAACGAGTTTTCTTCTTAGGAGCCAGCTTCTATAATTTTGTTCAAGAGAATTTCTAAGGAGGTAGTAATGTTTTGAAAAGGACTGGTCAGTTATGGCCCAACTATATGAAAATTAAAACTGAATAAAGATTGACTGAGGCAGCTTTTATATACTCCTGCAAATGCAAAGCAAAGGCAGTTTCTAAGGCTATCTGGCTGTCACTCAGGCTTTATCTACAGCATTAAGATTCAGATAGTAGGTTACAAAGTTCATCGAGGTCCCCAGTGGAGTCGCCATTTATGTTAACACCCAGGTTGTTCCCTTTGACTCCTGAGGGAATACGGCCAGGGTAACCACTAACCAAGCTTTGGATCACAGGTTCTAGCCAACCTGTAATCAAAGAGGGCTCTCTCTTTCACTGTTTACCTTTGTTCTTAAGAATCTTAGGCTAGATATGAGGTGAGGGTTTGGTTTGGTTTGGTTTGTAATTTTGGTTGAATGATGTCTTTCAGTACTTAAGGTGATATCTTCAGACAGTTTTAGACCATTGGGCAATGGAGTCTGTGGTTACAGGTTGTTTGAAGTGTTGAGTGGGATTGTCTAAACTGCAGGGCCATTTAAATATTCCATGAAACAAACTTAAAATTGTGGTGATGAAATATGATTAGCCAGTGGAAGGCAATTAAGAGTTTTCCACTAAACTGGTGATGTGAGAAAGAGATGTATTGACCAGGAGCAGGCTTGAATTCCTGAACAATAATCACTGTGAAAGGTATAGTTTGGAAGTGCAGCAATTAAGAATTACACTCTTATAACTATAACTGAGGTAAACATACATAATAGCTTAGATTGAGTTCAGGGTATTCTATGAATAAATCCTGAAGCTATTCTTTTTCTTTGCTATTAACTTGTGAAACAGAATATGAATGGATTATGAAGAAAATAACAAACATAACGAACAGGTTAAAGAAACTTATTGTTCCATGAAATACGCAGGAATCCTGTAGCATTCAGCAAGCACATCAAAACGCATCAGACAACACAGAACGTTGGAAATTCCATCAGCTTTGTTGTATTAAAACTCTGAACATTTACAACATAGTATCTCCTGAAGAGAAAATCAACAACCCCTACAAGCTTATGCGAGGGGGAATATATACAATCGGTTATACAAAAATATCTGAACCGCTGAGTCACTTAATAAATAAATATGCTCACCAACTTTACAGAATAGCAGATAAGGAAGTTATTACTGCTCTAAATACAAAATGAATACTCTTTAATTCTGTCAGAAGTCTTTTTGACCTTTGGAGGCCACTGAGTCGGTTGAGCGTTCTGCATTAATGCTGAATGATGTGTCTTTATGGCTTTGTCATGCTGTAGCTTTCTCGGCCCTGTCATCTGTAGCTGTCAGTATTGCTTTAGTGGCCGAATTGGTTTGCTGAGCTGGCTCAATCCATTCTTCTCCAGATATACTGAATGCATCAAATCTTTCTGAACATGATGACTTATGTTTTTGATGGAAAAACTTGATGAAAGCCTCTTGTTTACAGCAACAACTGTATCATTTTGGTCCACCATTCCTGTGTAGGCAGCTGATGTCTCAAAATTGCATCTAGAGTTTCATCTGCCTCTGTATATTTGTAGAAGTTTGGAGGCACTTCAAAAAAATGTTTGATCTCATTCATAATAAAAAATAAGTTCTCTACTCTGTCATAGAGACTTTGCCCAGATGCTGGCCCTGTTTCTTCTGAAGTACTTTCTCCTGCAGTGATCTCGTTAGTGGCAAATGCATTCACCCTTTTGGCATAATTTTCATGTGATAATAGACTCCCTGCGCTGTTCAGCAAGCCAGGAAGGCCTCTGCTCTGTAATGCTGCAAACTTATCCATGAATCTGTTTACTTCTGTTTGCATGTCCTGGCTTCTTCTATCCAGTGTTTATACCAGGCTTCTCAATGTAAGGACCCTCTTTATTAGCAGGATGGTTTCAATTCTATTGGGGATTCCTATTACTGCCAGTTGAGGACCTGTACAGTTATTGAGAACGTTGATCATTCTATTGGCTATCTCAGACATATTGCCTAGAGATGCCCTTGCCCTTTGGACTTCCCTGTGTGCCTTGGCTATGAGCTCCATTTGCTCATGAATTGTCTCTATATACTGCCATTGATCTGTTATGGATTGGCCAATGTTGGCCCATAAGACTTTCTTGATTTTAGTTACAGCCTTGTCAAGGGTGAGTTCTTTCTCCAGCTCCTTTATCTTCTCTTTGAGAGCCTTTATTTCTCTTCCTTTTTCAGCTACATTTTTCTTAGACTTGTCATATTTTTCATTCAGCTTAGCTAGATTTTCCTTGGCCTCATTTAGCTCTGCCATTTGGGCTTCCAGGGCTTGAATTTCATTCATCAGCTTTTGCATGTCAAGGCTTGTAGCCTGCTCTGATGTTGTTGCTGGTGCTGATGTTGATGGAGCTGTCTCAACTGCTTGCACTGTAGGAGGAGTGACAATTTGAGGGGGTTCCTCAAGGTTGATTACTTGTGGAGGGGGCTGAACTGCTTTGCCTCCTTCTTTCTGCTGTAGGGCTGCCTGCAATGCAGCCTCTGTTTCTATTAATTTTCCTTCAGTCTGCACCAACTGTTTGTGCAGTGTTACCAGCAATGTTGCTGTATCCTAGTCCTTCCTCTGCTGAGCAATCTCTTCTGTTTGGGGGTGAAAGGTTGCTGGGATCTTTATCATCTTCCTTAGAGCCGCAATATCTGCATCTCTTTCTTTTAGCAGTGCCTGCATAGCTTTGGGGTCCTTTGGGTCATGCCCGAGCTCTATAATTATTTCCTCCAGAGACCTGATCCTGTTGTCTTTAGCCTGGGAGGATGCCTTTTCTAACTCCAATTGTGCAGTGGTATTATTCAAAGAATTCTGCAATCTATAATTTGTCAATGTATTATCTGCTAGGGTAGCATACACCATCTCACCCGTCTGTTTATGCAATTCAATTTGATCCATTGGGTGGATTTCCTTGGACAAGATCTCCAAGTTCGTTCTTATATAATCAGCTGCAGACTATGGCTGCAGCACTGTGGGCTTGAAATGGCTCATTATCATTTTGCCCTCTTGCACATCATATGCAGACATCAACCTCTGCTGGTTTGTAGGAGCCATTTTCAACAAGTGGTTGTATAGCTGTATCCTCAATGGCTCATTTCTGGTCTTGATGTCTATGAATTGTTTCTTTATGCTAGACTCACCCTTTCTTTGTTGCCCTGAGGAGCTGACCTCTGCTCCAAGTATTCTTTGTTGTTCTTGCTGTAATGAGCTAGTTGATACCTCTGTGTTGGGGGGACCCATCTGTGCTTGACCAAAAGGCATCTCCTCCTCTGAAAAAGGATCGAGCCTTTGTCTCTTTTCCCCTTGTTGTGATGTTGCGGTACTAAGGGGAGTCTATTCCTCTCTATCCCTCTTCTTACCCCTCTCTTCATTGATAGGGGTTTGGAGCACCGAAGTCTCCACTGTAACATTCTGCACTGAGGCCTCCTTTTCTTGCATTTTCTCATCATTAGGACCAGGAGCCTCTGCCATTTCTTCCTGCTGTTCAGGATGATTTTCAGGTTGTTCTTCTTGGGCTGATTTCTGTTTTGTTTCCTTGCCTTTATCCTTGGCTGAAGTCTCTGCTGTGATTGGGGCTTGGACTATCTTTTGTGGAGCTGTAGATGATGAGGCAGCTGCTCCCACTTGAGTGCCTGGAAGAGAAAATACCTGTGAACAAAGCTCCAAGTCAGCCAACTTTTGGAGATTTCTTTTTCCTCTTTGAGCTAATTCTTCTTGTGTAGTGGCCTCTTCTAAGGTGCCTTCCTTCCATTCTAGTTGATTTGCATATTTTTATATGTGAGGCAACCTTATGTGATCATAACTGGCCAGCCTATATCTAACCCTTCTTAAGCTTATGAAATGATTGGGATCATATGGTTTCCAAAGGAAACTGGTTTGTAAGCCAAGGTTTTCCAGCATTATATCTGCCTCTTGTCAACCATCCTCCCTTTTATTGTAGATGAAGTGGCCTAATTGGTTTCTAACTTTAAGCTGTGCCTTCTTGCCCCTGCTTGAAAAATGGAGTACATCAGCATTCCCAAATTGCCTGAAATACTCGAGGGCAAACAATCTCATAGGCACATATCTGGGAAATCTGTATGGGGGCAACTCACACCCATATATTCTAATAACTGTGTGGTTTTGGTAAAAATACCAATCCCCAATGCTGTATACCTTGGACAACTGAAGAATCCTCTACATCTCATCAGTTAGTCTTGGAGGAGGTGAGCTCAGGAGCAGAAACATGGCTAGGTGGATGAAGAGGTCTATAAACTCACAATAAGTGTATGGGGAATAAGATCTGCAGTGGAAAGCAGAGGACCAATAGACCACTGACCTTGGATTGCCTTGTGCATCCACTCTTTTCATAGGAAAATGAAATTTCTCATGCTGATAGTATAGGATTAAATGGTAGATATAGGAGGTGTATCTGAACACCCTTTCTCTTGCTAAGTCCATCAATTGCTCATGTATTTTATTGGAGATGTAAGTGGTATAGTCATAACAGATTGGGGGCTTACCAGGGGAAAACATGGCCATCATTACCAGCACAGTTTCATCAACAAATTCTATTGAATTATAGCCCAGTATGGGACTAATCATATCTGCAAGGTCTCTGCCCAACTGATTCAGATATACATGAGAAATGGGAGGGTACTTCATAGTCTCAGAGGTTGAATCAATGAACAATTGATTTATCTTAGTGATTTGAGCATCTGTCAGTTTAGCTCCTTGTTTTATCAGATCCATCAATGATAAAGGAACTAATTTCTTATCAGTCTTGAAGTTCAGCATCTCTCTGATGGCTGCAGGGGTGACATAAAAAACAACTGAGCCTGAAGGGTCAAGCACAGCCCTCTGAGTGGGGTCATAGCAGTCAGCACATCGGTGGATTAGGTCAGGGAACTGGTTGACCTGAGGGAGCTTGAAGATGGGGAGGAAAGAGTCCCAAATGCCCAATATATCCATTCCACTATCATGCTTGAGTTTCAATTCATTTAGCAAGTGAATGTGATACTTGCTATGCATTAGCATTTCCTCTGATATTTGGTAATCTTGATTTGCTAATGATTTCCACTCCAACTCTCTCTGAGGGGCATTCAATGGAGCAACATTCCGGGCAACAGGTGCTACTGGTGTATCCATGTTTTACCAGTGAATTTGGTTTGAATTTCGACTATTTCTGGAAAAAATACCGTCCTGCGCGGTGGGTTAGGTAACTTGCTGAATTATAGCCTGTTTCAGAGCAACAGGGGTGTAATTGGGCACAATTGGCCTGTTTAAAAAAGGAATTAACTTAGTTTCAAGGTGCAGTAGGCCTATTTCTCACGTGAAAATGGTCAATTTCCTGGTTTTTAAATCAATGCAGAACGTAACAGAGTGCTCAGTCAGAGAATTGGTAAATACCTGGTGTTATAATGATGGAGGAGCTTGGTTGCCGTAAAATGCTGAGCGGCAGCAGCTCTAGAATGGTCTTGGTAGGTTGGCGGCAGCAAAGGACATGAAATTGCATGCAGGAGGCAGAGCACAAAACGTTGAAAAAGTGCGCAAAAATGGAAAAATTCGGCCAAATATGGGCTTTTTGGCGTTGGCGCGAAAATTTGGATGACGTCAGCATGACGGCATCAGGTGGGGTCAGGATCGGGTGACGTCAGCATGACGTCATCGGGTGATGTGGCAGCCTGTGAGTGGTGCACGGGGACTGCATAGGTGGCGTGACAGCTCGGAGCGATGGCGGGCGAGGGCGCTGACGCGGCGGTGAAGTGGCGTGACGTTGGCATGACAGGACAGTTGAAAACCGGGAGTGGTAAGCGGTATGATATCGCACCGCTCTTCATACGGAAGCGGGATTGTCAGAGGGCGGACCGATAAGATTTGGGGGCGACGCGTGGCAGAGGCCTGACGTCACCCTCTGACAAATTTCGGGAGGTAACGTCCGGTCTTCGGGGCCCGTCCGATATGGATGTGGGCCGTCGGATGGGAAAGCCCAGATCCGACGGTCGACGGGTCGATAAGGTGCCAGGACAATACGGCAGCGGGCGAGGAATATTTAATTGTTTTTCTGGAAATGCGCGCCCAGGCGGACCTTTGGACTTTGGCGGGTTTTATGGGTTTTTTCAATGTATTTTCTGTGAAAATGCGCATCACACCAAAACTTTGGATAAAGCGGAACAATTGTTTTTTTTTTTTTTTTGGTGTGTTTTGCAAATAGCGCAGGTTAGGGGTAATAGTGGGTTTTTACAAGGCCTTTTGCAAATGAAGTGGGTAAATGATTTCAAAGGTTTGCGAAGGGAAAAAAGGGGTAGGACTTAGGTTATTAGACTGACCAGAGGTCAATTTAATCCCTGCTTTTGGGCATATGGCTATAATTGCCAGGGGGAGGGAATATTTATACATTGCTTGGGGTTTATACACCATAGTGTTTATAATAGTAGGGGAAAAGGGGAACATAGGGGATTTAGATAATAAGAAGTTAGGAGTTAAAATGAGTGGAAAAGGTTGATGAAAGGGGAAAACCACTAAGTTTATATGAAATCAACTTAGTTTTAGGAAGTAGATCAAAATGAAAAGAATTTTACACAAGAAATGTGGCTTTTAAAGAAACAAGAACCAACACAAGACTTTGACTTCTTTCATGAACATAGGTAGTATTGGGATGTTAGCAATGAATGTGATGGGGGATAATCTGGAAGTTAGACATGCTTCATTGAGTTGCTGCAAAAAACTGTTGAATGAGAGACCTGCACTGGCACTCTATTTTTCCTTTGCTTAGGCCAGTGAAACGCCATAAACCATTCTTTCTGCAACCCCAACTACCTACCCATTCTATTGCCTAGCATTTTTTGTTACTTCTAGGAGGGTGCACTTAAACTTGCAAACCCTCATGTACCTTTTCTTTTCCTTTGGCTTTTTCTTTTGATTTTCTATCTAAGGCTAGCCTTATTGCTTCCAAGGCCCCAGATTAAACAGTTGGGAACCTTCATTCTCTACCTAACTACTTTATCTGCCAAGATTGAACTGTTTGGACAGACTTCTTTCTCTAATCTACAACAAAAATTGAAACATGGCATGATCCAGCTTAGACTGTTGGATCACCCATCCAAATTTAGTTAACATCAAGCTATGTACACATATTGCATTCCTTTGGAAATATGGGATCTTTGCATCACCAAAGCAGAGCATATTTGGAACTTTCTTTGCCAATCATGAAATATGAAACCTATTGGTATAGGTATCTAACAGTGGCTCCACTTGGGGATGGTTTTTCTTCTTGAAAGACCAAGAACAGCAGGTCAGAATTCCTTGGCCCTTGACTTCTTTTTATCAAAACTTGGAGTTTTCCTCCTTGAAATCTCAAAATTGTGCCCTTTTCATCTTGGCAGATCTCTGAGCTTATTTGTCTTCTGCTGATAACTTACAAAACTTGGGAAGCTGCCTTTTCTACATGTTAACAGAAAGTAATATATACACCTTATAAGAAAGTAATATATACATCCTATAATGTACAAGGCAAAGTCAAACTATATACATGGGAAGTAGTCAAAATAGTGCTTCAACATCCTGCCATTCACAGGACCTTCATCCAAGTCAGTTTCATCCAGATTTTTTAGGAAGTAAGTATTGTTTCCTTGTACTGCTTGAATTACAAAAGGCCCCCTCCAAAGCGAGTCAAATTTGCCATGCTTTCCCTTGTCTTCTCTTCTTGCATCCCACTTGAGGACTTTGTCACCCATGTTGAAATCTTCAGCCTTAGTTCTTCTATCCAAAGCTTTCTTTAACTTTTCTTGTAGAACTTGAACCCTGTGATAAACTTGGTCTCTAGTTTGTTGCAAACATATAATTTGATTTACTCTTCTTTGCATATCATTTGTTTCAGCCTGACTTTCTTGAAGCAGTTTCATGACAGGGATCCCTAAGGATGAAGGGAATTTGGCTTCTAATCCATAGACTAACTCATATGGGCTGACCCCAATGGATCTCTTGGTTGTTAGTCTATCTGCCCATAAGGCATTCACAAGCTTCTTATGCCAATTCTTCTTATTTTCTTCCAACACTTTCTTTATGATGTTTACGAGGCTTTTATTTGATGATTCAGCTAGGCCATTTCCTTGAGGGTAGTATGCAGTGGAATGGCCCAAAGTAATATGAAATCTGTGGCAGAAGTTCACCATCTTCTTGGATCTAAAAGCAGCAGCATTGTCTGTTATAATTTTGTCAGGACAGCCAAATCTAGCAAGAATATTAGTCTCCAGAAACTGAATGATAGTAGAATCATTTGCTTGTCTACATGGAACAGCTTCAATCCATTTAGTAAAGTAATCTGTGGCTATTAGAATCCATCTATGTTGGCTTGAAGAAGAAGGATGAATTTCTCCAATGAAGTCCAGGCCCCACTGCTGAAAGGGCTTCTCTGTTGCAATAGGCCTCAAAGGAAGGGGCAGTAATTTTCTCTTTCCCTCAAATACTTGACACTTGTGACATGAAGTGGTAAATTTTTTAACATCAGAGAACAGGGTTGGCCAATAGTAACCTGCCCTTAGTATCTTGTCCACAGTGGACTTCCAGTACAAATGTCCACCACAATCACCTGCATGAAATTCTTTCATCACATTATCAGTCTCATTCTCAATTAAGCAGTTTAACAATATACCCTCATGGTTTTTCCAAAGCAAATTACCATCCATGACACAAAATTTTGAAGCTTTCATTTTTAGGAATCTAGATTTGGTTCTGGACAATCCTGGGGGAGCACACAGGTTTTGCAACACATAACATATATCAAAATACCAAGAGGATTGTTCAAAAGCTACATTGATCTTTGGAGTCGCCAGCTCCGGTTCACTGTCCAGTTGGTTAATGTCCAAGGCTTGAAAATTTGTTTCAGACATTAATTTAGCCAAACCTTGCCCTTTTATCAGTTTCGTAGGTCTTATCTCAATATCAAATTCTAAAATGTTGGCAATCCATTTTCCTCTTCTGCCTTCTAAGTTTTCTTGAGTGAGTCTGTCTTTCACAATGGGGCTTGGTACATAAGCTATAACATGGGAGTACAGGATGTAGATCCGGAAATCTTTGATGGCTTTGACCAGAGCATAAGCTTGTTTTTCCATGATCTGATATTTCAGGGGTGCATCTCTAAGAGCTCTACTAAAGAAAGCAATAGGTTTCTCATTTCCTTGGTCATCTTTCTGCAATAAGACAGCAGCAATGGTATGCTGGGAGGCAAAAGAGAAAATGATAAACTCTTTGTCAAATTGAGGATTTGTTAGGACTGGAGTTTGGGTAAGGGCCAATTTGATACCTTCAAAAGCTTGATTTGCTTCTACTGTCCACTTTACTTTTGAATCCTTTTTTAGCATGTTGTTTAGTAATCTGATTAATTCTGCTAAGTTTGGGATAAACCTCCTTAAAAAGTTGATCTTTCCCAAGAAGGCTTGTAATTCTTTGATGTTTCTTAGATGGGGCATTTGCAAGATGGCCTGTATTCTGTCTGGGTCAATTCTAATGCCATCCTTAGAAACGATGTGACCTAACAATTTACCTTCTTCAAAACCAAATAGAGACTTCTTAGGATTTAAGGAAATTCCATATTTTCTACATGTCATGAATATCTGTCTCAAGTGTTTCAGATGTTCTTGGTCAGACTTTGAGAAAGGTGTGAGGTCATCTAAGTAAATGACAAGAAGGTCATGGATCTCCTTAGCAAAAGCAATGTCCATTGCTCTTTGAAATGTAGCTCCTGCATTTTTCAATCCAAAAGGCATTTTAACATATTTGAAAGTTCCCCATGGGGTTGTGAATGCTGTTTTATCTTGATCATCAGGGTGGACTAGGATCTGGTTGAAGCCTGAGAATCCATCAAGTAATGATATTCTTGAAGCCCCCACCACTCTTTGGAGAATGTGATCCATTTTAGGTAAGGGGTAATTGTCTTTGAGGGATACTTGGTTTAAATTTCTTAGATCAATGCACAGCCTAATCTCACCGGTTTTCTTTCTTGTGGGCACCAAATTTGAAATCCAGTCTGAGAACCTGATTGGTGCTATGATACCAGCTTTAAACATTTTTTGTACCTCTTTTTCGATTGAAGGGAGAAGCATAGGATTGATCCTTCTCAATTTTTGCTTGAATGGCTTTTGATTAGGCTTGAGAGGGATGGTGTGTTGGATAACCGAGGTGTCATAGGATTTCAAATCCTCATAACTCCATGCAAACACATCTTTGAACTCTTTAAAGAGGTCAATGTATTTAGGCTTCTGGTCGGGAGGTAAAGATGCAGATAATTTTATTATTTTGGTTTTTTCGGGAGTCCCAATGTTGCATTCTTCAATGGCAGCATTGAGGGGCTGCATTTTCGGTTTTTTAGGGACATCATTTGAATTAAAAATGACCTCCAATGGAGTTAGGCCTGTTGGCAGAAAGTTATCCTTTAACTCTATGATTTCAGCCTCTGTACCAGCTATTTCATGCAAATGCAGTTGTTCAAGTTCTTGTATTTGTTGCTTGTCAAAGCTTGTTGAACAAAGCATTTTACTTGCTGTTTTGGGTGATATAGCTATTTGGTCCTGTTCTCTCAATGGTTGTATGTCTTTCACAGAATCAACATCAATGTTCAAACCTGAAAATTCGTGCTGCAAGGTTAAGAAATTATTTATCTGTGTGTCATCCTCAAATAATTGCCAGTCTTTAACATTGTTTGGGACAGAAGGTCGGTGTTTTATCTCGGCTGTAAAACTATGGTTAGGTTCAAAAGGCAATTTGCATGTACTATCAAATGTGGCTAAACTGTGTGCATGAAGATTGTGGGCTCTAGCTATCTTGGTTATCTGAAATTCAGTGAAATTTTTAAGCATTTCAATAGCAGCAGACCTATATGACCTTAGTCTTTTGTCATTGGTGACAAAATTACCTTTCACTTGTTGGATAATAAGGTCTGAATCTCCCATGATTGAAAGTTTTGTGGCATCTAATGATTCTACCAGTTTGAGACCCAGCAAAAGAGCCTCATATTCTGCCATATTGTTGGTACATCTGAAATTAAGCCTATAAGCCCAACCTTGTGCATGATTGCTTTGTTTGTTATGAATCCACACTCCAGCTCCTACTCAAAATAAATCTCTCTTCCAAGCCTTATTGTAGAGCACACTTCTAGTATCCAGTGAGATCACCCTTGCCTCAATCATATGCTCTTGTACTAAAAAATATCACATTGTCCCTTTATAGTGACTTATTTTGCATAAATAAACAAGATAGAATAAGTGGTTTTGTGGGAATGATTTTTTTTCATGAGTGAATTTAATTTCCAGTTACTATCAATTTGGATCATATCAACTTGTCATCTACCATCGACATTATGCCTCCAGTCACATGCCAAGCACCAATAAGAGAGGCAACTAAAATCAGTATCGAAGGTGTCGTGGATGGTCTGAAATAGAAAGTACCCATTCTATTAGACACAAAGTGCTTCATTGATAAATCCACCACCTTAACATGGCAAATGATTTTCAAAGACATTTTCAAGGAGGAGTTCCCAGAAGACTAGAGGACAGGGAGTTTTACATCAATGTAAAGAAGTTTAGATTCTACAAGATTGCTAGCAGGTATTCGGTTTTACCTTGTGCAAAAGTGATAGGATGGATATTGCATCATCTTGATTCCAAGAATATGATCCTTAGTAGTGCAAGTGGGAAAGAGCTTGTTGTGTATCAACCCCATGATCTCCATTGTTATTACAAGCCACCCAGTCCATAGGAGAACTTCAACTCAAAATTCATGCAACTTTTGATTCTTCATTTGTTACTAAGGATAGTCTCAAAACATGGTGGTAGGATCTGAGCAAATTCTACCAGAAGCCTGATGGAATTTATAGAACAAATTCATTGAGAAAAGTGTATCAGTATTTGATGACTATGTGTTGCAATTTGTATAGGTGTAAAAGAACAAAGTTCTTTGAAGAAGGATGTGTTTATATGGTTCACCCATGTGCTTCCAAGGGAAATATTTTCAATTGGTCAAACATACTAGACCATCAATTATAGTGAAATGTTGCGAAGGAGAAGAATGTTTCACAAGGTGAGAAACCCAATTTCTATATGTCAGCCTTATTACTTGATAGGATCTATGCTCAAAATGGATTTCTTGGCCTAAAGTAGAAATGGACTAAGAAACAAACTCCTATAAAACCCTATTGTAAAATATTTTCATAGGTCAGTTATAGGGGAGTATATGAGAAAATAGTTGAACACTTCATTGTGGTGCTTTATTAGGTGATATTTGAGGTTGAGGCAGCTTGCATGATGGATAGGGCCATAGAAGCTATTATAGAAGCTGCATGTTGGTTTACATCTTCTTAGGGAACATTCATAAGAGTCTTAAGAGCATACAAGCCTCCACATATTATGCCAAAGTGTGTGACTGATAAAGTAGTCATGCAAGAAGTTGGCTACCAGTTATGCATAGGATTGTCACAACAGTTGCAAAGGTCAAAGAATTCCCCCTATCCTATCTTCCCTCTACAAATAAGGTTGTATGAATTAAAAAATATGAATCCAACATAAAAAGATATTGGAGAGATTAACCACCTCAGGTTCATAGAAATAAGCTTTCATCGATATGACCCTAAGGGAGTATGCAAGCAACATTGTGTAAAGTTGAGGTACGCCCAACCTTATTCTTTTTGTCTCATGGGAAGATGAAGAGAAGACAAAGAACTGGTATAATGCTTACAGAGCAGATGCACCAAGTGGTGAAGCAGGCCCATCTCATATAGTACATGTGCCAGATATTGATCAAGAAGGGACCCAACAGGAACTAGTTTCTCAGGTTAGTGATGAGCCAAAGAGGAAGCAGAGACATGATCCCAAAGAAGAGAGGACTAAAAAATTAAAGGTTGATGTACACACCAAGGGCACAATAGAAGCAGAGATGAAAATCATTAGAGAACTTTTGAGGTCTAAAATGGGCCTCCTAAGAAAAATGTACAACCAAAATAAACTTTATAAGAACCAATAGGATTCAAGATGATGATGTCAACCATGGGTGATGATTCACCATTTTTGGGGTAAAAGAATAAAAAATAATAAAACTTCATTTTCAACTTGTATTTTAAACTTATCTCCCTAAGGTTTTACTCAAATTTCAAGCAGGAGTACTTGTTGGATGCAAAATTTAATTCCTCATCCAAGGAGTACCCATGTTGCATACTTTCGATGGACCCTGCTACATGAAAAATGAGAAATACATGAAAAAATGTGATTGAAATCAAGTTTTAATGTATTTCTCATTTTCGTGTATCAAGATCCATAGAAAGTATACAACATGGGTACTCCTTGGAAGAGGAATCAAATTCTGCATCCAACGAGTATTCCCACTCGAAATTTGAGTAAACCCATTTGGAGATAAGTTGAAAAAGTAGTTTTTTCTTTTTTCCTTCTAAAATTTGATGATGTAATCTAATATTATTTTATTATTTCCACTATTATTTTATAATTTCCTTAGGAGGCCCATTTTATACCTCAAAATTCCCCTAATGGAAGGAATGTGAAGAAGCAAGGAAAAGAGAGTAGGAAGAAGAGCACAAGCAAATATAAGAGCAAGAAAAGAAGAAGTGAGAAGACATGTTAAGGAAGAAACAAGAACTAAATTAGAAAAGAGAGGAGGAAACCAGAATAAGCAACAAGAAGAAGCTCTCAGGAAACAAATGGAAGAAGAGGAGTAGTAGAGGATACATGCTAAAGAAGAAAATAGAAAATAGGAGGAAATATGAATATGATTTCGTAAGAAAGTTAGAGGAAGATTTGGAGGTCGAGCATGTAGATGATGAACAAGAGAAGGATGGAAAATTGACAAACATTGGTCCAATTGTAGAAACTGTGAACATTCAACCTTCAACTCCTCTAATTGGTGGGAACCTTCCTTTTAGTGATTTGGTGATTCCTCCTCCACTTGATGATAGGTCATGTATATCTCCAAATTCACCTTTGATGAGTTGAAGAATAAGATCATATAAGAAAGAAGAAGGTACTTCCCAAATGATCTAGATCATCATGTTTCCATCAATATAGAAAATTTGATTGTGTCAAACACCAAGACCAACCCTAGAGCAGTCACCTTAGCAAATGCAACTTTTTCAGTAGCCACAAAGAAGAACACATATTTCCTTATGCAAAAGAAGGAACAATTGGAAAAGGATTTGGCTAGTGAAAAGTAGAAAATTAATCATCTCATCACCAAAAATTGAAGTATTTTTTGCACCAGTGCTAGCAGATAGGGAATATAGGAAGCCATACTTGAAGAACTCAAGCCACTAGAAGACACAATGAAGCAAGTGTACAAAGATATGATTACTTTGCATAAGCAGTGGCACCCTTGTATGATGTACAAAAATGATCGCATGAGAATTTGAGAGTCTTGAATATGAAACTATAGATTTGATACAGGAATGGAGCACCAAGTATTTGAATATACCTACAACATTGATTAGGAAAGGAAGGAATGAAGATGAAATTGAAAAAGCAAAGATACGAATGTTTATATAGGTTTATGAGCAACTCAACAATAATGTAACTAACACTATATTAGCATATGCATGGTTGTACAATGGATTAGAGACCTTGGTGCAAGTACACAAAATACCTTTTGCTGGTGCACTTGGGGAGATTAAAGGAAGAAATATTATCAGGCAGGAGATAGAGGAATTATTGAACCATATTGAATGGGCAATCATGCAAGATGACTTAGAAGTGACAAAAGACTTTGTTCTGCAATATGTATTTGAACCGGTTAAGTTACATATGAAGTTAGTCATGTTGTGGAATAGCGTACAATTAGGATCCAAAACTATTTATCCAGATGCTTTGGAGGGCAAGATCAGATATAAACTAGACCTACCAGAAAAGGTTAGATACATAGTTGCATAATATATAGATTGGTATAAACAAATCACAATGGAGCTCCATGTCACGACCACCAAGTTTCCATTCCCACAAATGTGAACATTTTGTGTTTCATTGTATTTTGTGGATTTTTTCCACAATTGTGGAAAATGTGATTTTGTAATTTCAAAAATGAGGAATGTGAATAGTCATTAGGAAGTCCAAAGGTCATAGAGGAGCTCAAGAGTCATATGGGAACTTAAGAGTCACATGGGAGGTGAAAGGTCACCTCATTTGTTACAAATAAACCCTCATGCATCATGTAAGGGAATTTTAGCCTTGGCTTCTCTAGCTTAGCATAGGAGAGAGAGATCTTTCTTTTGAAGGGCAAGGTGTGGCATCATGTTCCACTACTAGAACTAGTGAGACATCTTTGTAATAGTGTATCTTCGAACTTTCACTTAATTTTTTGAATCTCCCAGAGCATGGCGTACTTTCATGCATGTATCAATTATGTTGTAAGAATTTTGTTTTGATGTTTTCAGTATCTGTTTATGTTTATATGCAGTAAAATGAATGAACTGTTTTTTTAGATTTATTGTACATCTTAATGGAAATGTGTGTCTTGTATGTTTTCATGATTTTTATTATTCTGAGAACTAATTTTCAAACCATCTAACAATCCTTCCTATGCATATGTGTGCCTTTATTAGAAGAGTACTATTATTATTCTTCTAAAGACTCACTTTATTTTATTCCATTTGTGAAACTACTTTGTACATATTACAAGTGTTTGTTTTAGAGAACTAACACCACTTTCTTGTTTCAAAATTTGCATGCACGCTATCTTATGTTGTTATTTGTAGCCAAGGAAAAACTTTAAGTTTATAATTATGGGAGTCGGGTTGGATTCCCAGGTGGGGCTCCTATCCTAAATGGTGTGAGGTATAATTGGGAATTCATACTTGAGAGACCCCTGCATGTTGGTGGCTTTCCAACACCATCAACAGATCAATAAGATCTTGAGCCTATTTCCACATGTAGGACCCAAGGTGTCATGCAACCCCTGAAATCTTTCTTCTATCAACTAAAAAAAATCCCCCTATAATTTCATCATTATAAGGAGGCATGGGTGAAGTGATCAGAATGATCTCGCTAAGACAAGAAGAAACAATAAGTCTAACCACCTCATAAGGGTGCTCCTAGATTTTTTGTTGTATCAAGGAAAGCATGGTTGGTTTTAAATCCTAATTTAGAATCATCAAATCTGATTGACTCACCTTGGAAAGTTGTAAGTCTAATTTCTCCAGATTAAGGAGGGTTTTCTTTATCACTGTCATGTTCTTCAAATCTGACCCAAGTGCAAAAATCCAATTCCCTATCTCCTTTTCTTTCTGCAAATCCCTCAACTACTCTAGCTGGAGGATAGAATGGACTCCTTTTGAGAAAGGCGTATTGCTCTATTTTGTTCTTTGGTCCAAAGAAGCATTGCTACCCAAAGAACCGAGTGATGTCTTGAATTTTTGTTGATCCCATATTCTCTCTAAGTTATTTAAGGATTTGTTAAGGATTTATAAAGCCTTTTCCCATTTATCCATCATTTAGTAGCTCCACTAATATCTTAGCAACAACATATACAAGACTTGTGGAAGTAAGAAGCAACAATTATGTTCACTAAATCCCTAGCATACACAATGTGACTCATATGACCATACATTAATGCACAATACTAGCAGCAACAAAGAACTTGCTCACTAGAATCTAGCTCACATAATTAGTGCCAACAACATACGTTTTGGAACATAATATGGCATCAACATAAAATATATCAACATATAATAACCTCCACAATCTCTCTCAAACTATTTCTAAACCTCAAGCAACATACATACACCAATACAATGGACAACAATAACACTTTTTTCAACCTTCTGTAACAAATAGACTCACCATATGAACTAGTAGACACACGACAAAAACATTAAGACAATACAATACCAATACTGTGAAAAATGCATGCCCACCAAAATGTATCATATGATAGTCACACCAATTGATCTGATATTCACCCTATGAGTGACATCAGTTTAAGATTTATTAAACAAAGGTATTACATACTCATGTGCTAGTGTGTGTTCTGTGTTATTTAAGAAACAGATGGATCAGATTGCCAATACACAGACATTTAAATGGAAAGATAGCAGAGAAATACAATAAGCAAGCACAAAGACACAAGAAATTTAATAAGGAGTTCACCCTATTCTCTAGGGCTACATCTCTAGTCCAACTTTCAGTGGTGGCCTTGTTTTATTGTGTCTTTAAGTAGAGAATTACAATGCAGGGACTCAATGTGAGTTCTCTTGAAGAAGGTTTGCTTGGCAGGGTGGTTCTTGGATTCCCCAAGCCACTTGAGTACACAAACTTATTCTACCTATCAGCTCTGTGACCTTCTGGTCTACAAGGGAGAGCCCAATGTGGTGCTCAGCCCAGACAGATTCTCTCTAGGATGGTTTAGATCTCTCAAGCCTCTGGTGCTCGATGTTGCCTCTAGTCAGCTTAGCCCTCTGTCCTCTTTTGCTTTGCTTTACTTCCTTCTTTCTCTATGTTTTGTCCTCCTCTTGGGATTCTGGTCTCTTTCTCTGTCTCTCTGGGGTTCTCTGTCCCTCTCGATGACCAAATAACTATGTATCCTGTCTTTGTTCATGGCTTTTAGCCATTCGTTCCAATGCCTGTGCGATTCCTCTTCCGCCTCTGTCGATTCACCTTCTACAGTTGTGCTTGGAGTTCCCTATTCGGTGTCATCATCAGCGCTCAGGGAGGTGGCCATGTGTCCTCCTCTAAACGGCGCCAGCCTACTTCGTCGGTTTGTTTCTTCAGTTATGACGTAGATGAATCTTTCCTCCACCATGGCGATCAAAACAGATTCCAAATCCCCACAAATCACTACTCATTCCTTCGTCGGTTCCACTTCCTCCATCGGGTGTGATCTTAGCCATCCGATTTGGGTCCTCTAGATCTGACGCCATACGCATGTTTCGTGCGATTGACTTGCTCGACTGATAGCGCACGATCAACGACGATTTTCTCTCACCTCCACCTACCACGTGTCGATCGATGAATGGAATCACTCCACTCTCATCCAAAACCTCTTACCGTTTAAGGGCGCCCTGATCAAAACCGCAGGTTTCCAGAGCGCAAGTCTCGCCTTTGTACATTTAGCGCTTCTTGCTTTTTCTGCCCATGGTTCTCGAGCTCCCAACACGACCGAGTGCTCGGGCTTCCTCCATTTTGGCCATGTTTGCCCAGCTAATCATGCATCAAAAATCACCTCCATTTCCTGATCTAGGGCTCCCAGGGGCTACTTTGACCTCCCGCGCAGTCTCCATGGGCCTCGGTCAGTGCGCTTTGACCGAGGTCCTCGTTGTTCCACGTTGGCTACCATTGCCACTGGTTTAGGGTGTTTTTGATCACTGTTTTGGATTCTTTAGATATTTGTTCCAACCTGATAGGGTCATGGTTCTTTGACAATCTTCTATGGATCCAATTCAGATCACAGCCTTCCCACTGAAAAAGCTTTTGGACCACCAAAAGTTGGTTTTCAAGCATCGACTAAGTGAGGGTATTTCTTTCTCACTTGTCTAATCTCAATCCACTTTGCGCTGCTCAGCTTTGAACCTTTGAACTCAATCCTGAGGTATTCGACATTTCCCCTACGCATCGTCCTTACCTTCCTATCCAGCACTGTGTCTTCCTACAACTCATTGAGATATTCAGGTAGCAGGTCATCAATAGAATGCAATTGACTCTGCTCTTCAGGGTCCTCAATCATTGAAGGTTCAAACAATCTCAAGCAATCTACATTTACGACTGAGTAGATGTGCATGTAAGCTGGTAGATCAAGGCGAAAAGCATTTTCACCAATCTTCTCAAGTATCTTAAAAGGTCCATACTTGATAGGTTTTAGCTTTTTACCTTCACTTTGCATCCTGTCCTTGCTGATATACAGCCAGACTTGGTCTCCAACTTGAAAACTATGCTCCATCCGATGCTTGTCATGCCTAGCCTTGTACTTGGCCTGGCTCTTTTCCAGCTGTTCCTGCACTGCCTGGTGGATCTCTTGGATCTGTTCAATGAACCTAGTTGCCTTTTCCACATCACCGTGTCCATCAACCATGGTATCTTTACCAAAGACAAAATCCAAAGGAGACCTTGGTGTGAAACCAAAATAGGTCTCAAAAGGAGATCTCTGTGTAGAAGAGTGCTTGGCTCTGTTGTAAGCATGTTGCACTTAACACAAGTGTTCATCCCAAAGCTTAGGATGTTTGCTGTAGTAACCTCTCAGTAACTGGATGACTATTCTGTTTACTACTTCTATCTAGCCATCTATTTGTGGATGAAAAGCCATGCTTTTCTTTAGTTTGGTGTCCATCAGTTCCCACAGACTCGACCAAAACTTCCCTACAAATCAGGTGTCTTGATCAGATACAATGGAAGTGGGTAATCCAAAATGAACCCATACATGTTCAAAGAACAATTTTGCTGTTCGTTCAGTTGTAGTCTGTTTATTACAAGGTATCAAAATACACATTTTGTTGAACCTATCCACAACAACATATAAATAATCATGACCTTTCCTAAACTCAGGCAGCCCTCCAACAAAATCCATGGAAACACTTTCTCAAGGGTGAGAAGGAACTGGTAATGGAGTGTACAAGCCTAGTTTTTTGTTGCTGGGCTTGCTTTTAGCACACATGGCACACCCTCTTACATATCTAGAAACTGTCTCATTCATTTTCTGCCAATAGCAGAACCTTTGCAGTTGTGCAACTATTTTACTTACCCCAAAGTGACCTGATATCAGAGAAATGTGTGTTTCCCTAATTATCTTTACTCTCTCGGTTTGTGGAATGCAGAGTTTCCCACAATGATATCAGAGTCGGTCCTTCACATGATAGTCCAATTCTTCTACTCTTTTGCTTTGACTCAAAGTTGCATATACATCTTTAAAGTCCATATCCTGAGCATATTGTTCTATATAGCTTTCATGTAGTACAAAATTATGCTTAAGTATGGTAGATGCATTTATAATGGGTCTAGATAACATGTCTGCAACCTTGTTATGTATGTCATTTTTATATCTAATGACTAAATGAAACTGTTGTAGAAACCCCATCCATCTGTAATGTCTTGATTGCTACAACTTAGTTTGGGAGTTTAAATATTGAAGTGGTTGATGATCAGTATGTATTACTGTCTCCTTGCCCATTAAATAATGTTTCCACTTTTTCACACTCTGAACTAATGCATACAATTATTTATCATATGTACGATAGTTAACTACTACAGGATTAAAAGTCTCAGAATGATAACATATGGGTTTACCATGCTGTGTCAACACTGCTCCCATGGCATAGTCATTGGCATCAGTTTGGATCTCAAATGGTCTTTGTAAATCTGGCAGTGCTAGTACAGGTGTTGTACTAATTCTCTCTTTCAAGGTGTCGAAGGCTTTCTGATTTTTGCCTTCCCACTGAAACACCTTATTCAATCCTGTTAAAGCATGTAAGGGAGCTGCAATCGAGGAGAAGTTAGAAATGAACTTCCTCCAATATTGTGCTGCTCCTAATAATCTTCTCACTTCTGTAGCAAACCTGGGTTTAGGCCAGTTCACAATGACTGCCACTTTAGAGGGATCTATTTTCAATTCACCTCCCTCTACTATATGACCCAAGTAGTTTAGAGATGTTTTTCCAAATTCACATTTTGAGAGTTTAACATAAAGTTTTTCTCTTTTCAAAACATCTAATGTCTGCTTAACATGCTTTAAATGTTCTTCCCGTGTTTTACTAAAAATCAGAATGTCATCCAAATACACAATAACAAAATCACCAAGAAAAGGTCTGAGTACATCATTCATTAATCTCATGAAAGTAGTAGGAGCATTGGTCAAGCCAAAAGGCATAACCAGCCATTCATACAATCCCTGCTTTGTTTTAAAAGTAGTCTTCCATGCATCTTTCTCTGCAACTCTGACCTGATGGTATCCACTATGCAAATCCAGCTTGGTGAAATAAACAACTTCCTTTAATTGATCTAGAAGATCATCTATGCGAGGAAGGGGATAACGATTTTTGATTTTTATCTTATTCAGTGCTTGGTAATCAATGCACATTCTCCACGAGCCATCTTTCTTTCTCACCAAAACGATTGGTGACCCACATGGTGATGTGCTAGGCCTAATGAACCCTTTCTCGAGCAACTCCTACACTTGCTTCTCGATTTCAACATTCTCTAAAGCAGACAACTTGTACATCCCAATGTTAGGAAATGGAACATCTTGCTGCAAAATAATATCATGTACTATTCCCTTTTTGGGTGGCAGACCTTTAGGTTCTTGAAATAAGACATCATACTCTGAAACAACCTTTTCTATATCAGCTTTCTATTCAGCATTACAGCCCTCAAATACATTGGTTTTATCAGGTTTCTTTTCCTTTACAACCATCAGTAAGAATTGCTTGCATGAATTTATCATTCTTTTCATTTGTCCTGAGTTTATGAGAGTATAATTATTCTTGAGCTTATGAGCTCTTACAAAGTATTTGATTCCATCTTTAACAAGTAGATACTTGTTCTTAGCTCTATAGAAAATAGCCTTTCTATCATACAAGTAAGGGCTTCCTAAAACAATTCCACATATATCCAAAGGAATTATGTCTAACTCAACCTCATCTACAAATGTTGACCCAAAAGAAAACTTGAGTTTGCACTGTCTAGTCACTTGTAGTTGTGCTTTATCATTCAACCATCCTAATGGGTATGGTTTCTTGTGAGGTATAGTTGCCAATCCCAATTTCTTTACAATTGCTTCAGAAATCAAATTTACTTGTGAGCCACTATCAAACAAAGTATCAATCTTTTGATTTTTGGAAATAACTCGAATATGGAAAAGCTCATGTCTTTTTCTCTCATTTTCTTCATCAATAACAGATTGAGCAGAATTACTAGTAGATGCTTCAGAATTCTTACCTTTTATACCTGTGGCTGCTATAGTTGTTTCATCTCCTGAGTTTGACCCCAAATCTTTCTGAATAGCTGCAGTAGTCTTCTTCTTCTTGCCCTCGGACTTCTTAGGTCTCAGCTCTGGATGCAGAATCCAACAATGCTCATCATCATGCCCCTCCTTTTTACAGTGAGTGCATGAAGCTTTGGCTTTCTGTGCAATGTTAGCCTTCCTTGCTTTCCACTTCTTCTTTCTTTTCTCCTTGCTCTTGCTTACAGTGGGTTGGGATGGTCCCCCAACTTCTGGATTTTTGTTCTTTCCTCTAGCTTCTAGATGAGTAGCTTGTACAGATACCTCATCTATACTAGTGGGATTAAACATGAGGATGGTATGCCTCATGTAGCTGTGTAGACCACCAATGTACTTCAAAAGAGTCTCTGGTGAGTCTAATGAGATACCCAACATCAATGCTCTTTTTCTGAATTCTTGAGTATACCCTTGCACACTTTGCCCTTTCAACTGTCGAAGAGTTTGCCAACTCATCATGGCTTGTTGCATGTAGGCCAATGGATAGAACTGCTTTTTTATTGCAGAAACAAAGTCACTCCAGACAGAGATGGTCTTACCATGTCTTTTCATATCAGCTTGGGTTTTGCCTTCCCACCAAACCAAGGCAGTGCCTCCTAGGCGTAGGCTTGCCAGCTGAATCTTACTCTTATCTGAGTTTATGTTCTGTACCCTGCAATACACATCAATTTGTCTAATCTAATTGTCCAACTTTTCAGCATTTAGCTCTCCATCATATATAGGCAAATCAAATTTAACATCTAGTTTAATCAAAGATGCTTTCTTATTATGCACAGGGCTATTAGGAGGTGTGAGAAAGCTTTCCTCTTTCCCCTTTCCTTTGGAGTGGTCATGGCAGTGAGACTCATCTTCTTCTTTATCTTGCTTAGAACCTGATGAATCTTCAACCTTATGCTTTCTAAAGTATCTATACATTTCTGCTACCATAGACTTTATAGCTAGGAAACTTTCTATGAATTGAGGGTCTGGCCATACAGAACCTTCTTCTAACATTGTCTTCCGAGGATAGACTCTCCCAATTTCAGGATTAGTTTCCACCAACTCTCCTTTTCCTAATTTGAGCTTTGATCTTGTGAGCATTCATAGCTAAACCAACACAAGCTTGTCTAACCTTACAACCTAGAGCTCTGATACCACTTGATCTGATATTCACCCTATGAGTGACATCAGTTTAAGATTTATTAAATAAAGGTATTACAGACTCATGTGCTGGTGTGTGTTCTGTGTTATTTAAGCAACGGATCGATCAGATTGCCAATACACAAACATTTAAATGGAAAGATAGCAGAGAAATACAGTAAGAAAACACAAAGACACAAGAAATTTAATAAGGAGTTCACCCTATTCTCCAGGGTTACATCTCCGGTCCAGATTTCAGTGGTGGCCTTGTTTTATTATGTCTTTAAGCAGAGAATTACAATGCAGGGACTCAATGTGAGTTCTCCTGAAGCAGGTTTGCTTGGCAGGGTGGTTCTTGGATTCCCTAAGCCACTTGAGTACACAGGGTTCTTCTTCCTACCAGCTCTATGACCTTCTGGTCTACAGGGGAGAGCACAATGTGGTGCTCAGCCCAGATAGATCCTCTCTGGGATGGCTCGGATCTCTCAAGCCTCTAGTGCTCGATGCTGCCACTGGTCAGCTCAGCCCTCTGTCCTCTTCTACTTTGCTTTACTGCCTTCTTTCTCTGTGTTTTTTCCTCCTCTTAGGATTCTGGTCTCTTTCTCTGTCTCTCTGGGGTTCTCTGTCCCTCTCGATGAATGACTAATTGTGTACCCTGTCTCTGTTCATGGATTTTAGCCATTCGTTCCAATGCCCATTCGATTCCTCTTCCACCTCTATCGATTCACCTTTTGCAGCTGCGCTTGGGTACCCTATTCAGCGTCATCGTCAGCGCTCAGGGAGGTGGCCATGTGTCCTCCTCTAAACAGCGCCAGCCTGCTTCGTCGGTTCGTTTCTTTAGTTACATCGTGGATGAATATTTCCTCCACCGTGGTGGTCAAAACAGATTCCAAATCCTTACAAATCGCAGCTCATTCCTTCGTCGGTTCCACTTCCTCCATAGGGCGCGAACTCAGCGATCAACGATGGTTTTCTCTCACCTCCGCCTGCCACGTGTCGATTGATGAATGGAATCGCTCTGCTCTCATCCAAAACCTCTTACCATTTAAGGGTGCCCCAATCAATACCGCCGATTTCCAGAGCGCAGGTCCCACCTTTGTATGTTTAGCGCTTCTCGCTTTTTCCGCCCGCAGTTCTCTGGCTCCCAACACGACCGAGTGCTCGGGCTTCCTCCATTTTGGCCCTATTCACCCAGCTAATCACGCATCAAAAATCACCTCCATTTCCCAATCCGGGGCTCCCAAGGGCTACTTTTACCTCCCGCGTAGTCTCCATGGGCCTCGGTTAGCGCGCTTTGACTAAGGTCCTCGTCATTCCACACTAGCTGCCATTGCCACTGGTTCATGGTGTTTTTGATCACTGTTTTGGATTCTTTAGAGATTTGTTCCAACCTAATATAGTCATGGTTCTTTGGCAGTCTTCTATGGATCCAATTCGAATCACCAATATAAAAGTCATAGTGTCACCATGATTTAGTAATAGTAATAGTCACTCTGACCCTATAACAAAAATTTTCCACAGGAAATTATAGGTGTACAAGGTTATTGATTTGCCTCTCTTCTAAATTTCCCAATTTGCACTACCTATGAAATGCATGCCCTTTACCCTAATCACTTGGAACCTATAAAATAACTTGAACTCTGGACTAACTCTGTAGCCTTCAATTATTATTTTATGAAAGTTGAATATTAACTCATATATACATCCATCTAGTACAACAAGACTGGACAATTATATGGTCCACAGAATGGCAATAGACATTTCCTCCTTTAGTAGTATACTTGCACCAAATGAATTTGACCCCTCTAGACTTGACTTCCTTGCTCAATGGATAACTTAGCTACATGATCAAACTATGTGCATATATTTTTGATACTGTTTCTAGAATTGATCCTTCCTTGTACATGTTAGTAGCATTCATACAATATTTATGACATGGTTCAACAACCAAACACATGTTGATATATTGTCAACAACTTCAAATTAATTTTTTTAAGTCTAATATTGATATGTTTACTTTAAACAGGTTGGTTCAACACTTTAATTTATTTTCATATTCTAAGGTTGGCCTTCTAATTAAATCCAACACTCTGAAGGTGTATACCACACCTCTATCAATCACATAGTTTGTTTTGTGCTAGGTTCTTTGTGGTGGCATAGCTCAGACCCCAATGCATCCAATTGAGTAGCCTACAAAAGTACGTGTCTGATACAATTTCTCTATGCAGCCTCACATTCCACTTGATGCATAAGCACACTAATGCACTAGAAGACATGTTAGTAGCATTCCTCGTACATGTTAGTAGCATTCATATAATATTGATAACATGGTTCAACAACCAAATACATGTTGATATATTGTCAACAACTCCAAATTAACTTTTTTAAGTCTAATATTGATATGTTTACTTTAAATAGGTTGGTTCAACACTTTAATTTATTTTCATATTCTAAGGTTGGCCTTCTAATTAAATCCAACACTCTGAGGGTGTATACCACACCTCTACCAATCACATAGTTTTTTTTGTGCTAGGTTCTTTGTGGTGGCATAGCTTAGACCCCAATGCATCTAATTGAGTAGCCTACAAAAGTATGCATCTGATACAATTTCTCTATGCACCCTCACATTCCAATTGATGCATAAGCACACTAATGCACTAGAAGACATCCCCACTATCTCTCCCTCAAACTGTCTAACCTCATCTATGTGCATTGCTTGAAAATTTAACCAACACGTCCAACACTCTAACCAACCATATCAACAAATTTAAGGCTATCCACTAACAATTTGATGACCTATTCATACATTTTGGACAAAATCAACTTATCAAGCACCATATCACATTCCATGTGTGCACAACACTCTCTGTATCAGTATCTTTCATATTTACAATGACTCTGCCATCTCCCCTCCCTTTAGATCATATGCTCTAAAATCTTATACTGCACCTCTATCACTCTATGTGTAGGTTACTCCCATCACTCATATTATCTACCTCAATATCTCACACACACTCCATTGAACATGCCCAACAACTGACCCTCTATCCAAGACCACATTCTAACAGTGATACATGCTAGAAAAACTATGCTCCTACTCTACCACAGGTATCTCTTGCACCAACACTCCTTCACACAGGTGTGACAGATCACCACTTTCATCCTGACTCATCCAGTTGAGGAATTTTTCTTGAATTCATCCCTCTATGTAGATTCAGTGAGGATCACATCAGTCTAAGATGGTTTCCACCCATGAGTCTAGCCCATTCACTGCATTAAATTGACTAACAATGATGATACAACCCTTCGATCAACAAATAAACACATCTAGCCATTGTTGAAAATATCCTCCTTTAACAAATTTCACTCTTCCTATGTGTTAATGGACTCAAAAATATTTATGGCCTCTTGGATCAACGGAAATTCAACAACAAAAGAAAGTAAAACCTGACCCCGCATCCTGAGCGACAACAAATCAGCTCAACAATCATAAATCTCACCTTGGATTCAACACAAATCACTAATGCATAATGATCACATTAGGTTAATATGCACTGGATTGGCTAATGAACTTTCCCTCAAATTTAATACGTCTCGCACTATCCAATTTTACCAACAACTCATGCTATAGGTTTTCATGTTCCCAATCATTCGATCCCACAAATATGATGTATATATGCTTATTATAGATTCTCCTTATACATAGTGGTAAACGAGCCCTTATGATTCAACTATCAAAATAACATTGCAACTCTTCTCAGGAATTAATCATGGACTTCAACAAGTCAACCTCCACAAGATTATATAAATCAGCCTCCTAAGATGATTATAAGAAATTATCTTGTGATCAGCCTTTAGAAAATGAGTTCTAACCCAATAAACATCGGCCCTCTAGGACAAAAAGAATGTGAATTTAACCTTCCCTTTTGACACAAATTTGCTCTGAGGAATAAGACTTTGACATGCTAGTGGATATAGAAATTAATGTATATATTTAATACTACTCATGAAATTTACTAAATCATAAGACATGAAGCTACTCTACTCATCTACAGAAGTTAATTCACCATCTGAAACAAGAAACATTGACATGCAAAAGGAAACATCAAACATAGATTTATCTTGGGGAAATTGACTGCTCAAAACCCCTTGTTATTGGTATTGCATTAATCAAAGAATAGAGAATAAATACAATGCTTGCCCAAGTCTGAGCACACCCTGCAAATATATAGTCTATCCTTCTGCCTTACTGACTGAACCTGGCCAAAAATTTAGAAAATTTCAATCCTTCCGAAGATCCTATTTCCTTATGTTGTTCCCTTGGGAAAGTGCCCCCTATTTTTAAGGAATTTCACACCAAGGAATTGTGCAATAGCATTAGGTCAATCGTTGACTATGTGTACCACATGTACACATGGGAGTATGCTACAACTAATAGTACATGGCCTTGGGATCTCCATCTAAACTGGGTAACTCAAATTCTCTGTATGAAACAATTATTTTGGGTTGATTGATCAGTTAACTGGTTGATCACTAAGTGTGATTGAAGTTATACATCCACAACTTGAACTCCACTAGTTCTTCTGATGGTTAGAACTAGTTAAACTGACAATAACTCAAATCAACTGAAATAGATTGCTACAAATTAGCAATTAATAATGTAGAACGAAACTCAAGTGTCTCCAACTCAAATTCACTGAGTGAAAAGATCCATGTCACCTTAGTTAACTACCTCCAAGTATTATGCTCGAATAGAAATTCAAATTTTAATATGGTTTGAACAAGGAAAAGTCAAACTGAATTTTCTTGTTGCATTTTTAACACTCCCTCTCAGCAAGAAAGGTATTATCAGATACCCTAATCCTACTTCTATGGAACTCGAATTTTCCTCTTAACAAATAATTTGTCAAAATATCTTCATCTTGTTCCTTTGTTGGAATGTACTACAACAACATAATCAACCTCTACACACAATCTTGTAGATGGTGATACCGAATGTCGATATGCTTGGATAAATCATGAAATACTGGATTCTCAGAGAGTTTTATACAAATCTCATTGTCATAGTAAATCAATGCAAGTTCCATCTTCTGAACGAATAACCCAACAAGAATCTTTCTCATCTAGATAGCCTCAGATGCTGCTTGAGTTGTAGCCATGTACTTTGCTTCTACTAAGCTGAGTGCCAAAAATATCTGCTTCCTGCTGTACCAAGAAAATACTGTGGACCCAACATTGAAAATTCCTCCTAATGTTCTCTTCATGTCTGATGGACTCCCCACCCAGTCTCCATCTGTGAAGCCTTGCATACACACTCCCTATGTCCATCTATACAAAAGACAAAACTGATTAGTGCCTTTGAGGTATCTCATCACATGCTTTGCTACCTTCCAATACAGTTTAGTTGGCTTAACCATTTCTTGACTAAGCTATTTAAATACATAACACATGTCTGGTTGTGTGTTCACCAAATACATAAGTGAACCCACAAGCTTACTATAAATGGTAGCCTCCACTACTTCACATGAAGTCACAACCTCTTTCCTTCAGTTTCCTGCTAGGGAGTCTCCATGGGTTTGCACTTGTCCATGTGGAACCTCTGAAGTATCTCGTTGGCATACTTTCCCTGAGAGACAAACAGTTCCCCATCACGATGCCATACTTCCAATCCAAGGAAGTAGTGCATGAGACCCATGTCCTTCATCTTGAACTCTCTTACAAGGTTCTCCTTACAAGATTTGATTAGTTGTTCATCACCAGTAAGGATAAAGTCATTAACATATAGAAAAATAATCAATAATTTACCTTCTACCACAATGTGATAAAGGTTTTCATCTACTTCACTTTTGGTGAAGCCCAAACCAGTGAGATAGCTATCGATCCTAGTATACAAAGCATGTTGTGCTTGCTTGAGTCCATACAACTCTCGCTTGAGTCTACACACATGCAACTCTTTGTCAAAGGTCTCAAACCCCTTTGGCTACTCAATATACACCTCTCCTCAATAACTCCATTGAGGAATGTTGTCTTCACATCCATCTAGTGGATATTCCACCCCATCTGCACTGACAGTGCTAGAATTGACCTAATGGATGAGTACCTTTCTACTAGAGAAAATGTCTCCTCATAGTTAATTCCCTCCACCTGAGAGAATGCCTTGGCCTCAAATATGGCCTTGTGTTTCTCTATGCTCCCATTTGTTGCATGCTTTACCTTGTAAATCCATCTCAAACCAACCACTAATTTGTCTGCCATATCATCAACCTATACTGGTTTCCTTACAACTTCCTCGAATGAGGATGGCTCCATCTCTACTAGCTCACTCATCAGAGCCACATAGCCATTTTAACGACCCAGTGACCTCCTTTGCCTACGTTGTGATGTGGGTGCTGCCACGTTCTCTCTAGCATCCTGCAATAATCTTTCAACTTCCCTAGTATTTTCCCTTCCCTCTCTGGATATCTATGCTTGAGTGGATGTCTCCACTCTCTGCTCCTCTACTTGTGGCTACTCCACAATTTCCTTAGGTTCTTCCTTTAGAGACAATAGCTCCTGATCATGCTACAACTAAAGCTCCCTCTCAAGAGAAAACCTCATTGCCTTCTCCTCATCAAATTTCACATCTCTTCTAACCACTATCATTGGTGGGCTCCAGTATTGTGGCAATAATGCTACAACTCCTGGAGCTTCCTTCTCTAATTTTATCAACCCGGTAGTTCGTAACAAACTTGGAAGCGACGATGCTGTATGCACAAGTACTAGCTCTTGTCGCAGCTGTCACTTGGTCAGCTGGCACAAGTCCGCTAGGGCTCAAGCCAACTTCTATATGTTCTCAGAAGAAGCTTTCTAAATGATGAACGAAGGCTATCTCAAAGGAAATTAACCTACTTTGCAAGAATGAACTGAAAGTCAACCAAACATGGAAACCCTAGTAAACCCTAATCTGACTAACTTAATCCTTACAATGCAATGATGGGAATGCAACTTCTAACAATGATGCCATTACTTCTAGTGATATGAGATGCATGAATTTAAACTACTTCCATTGAGGAGAACATGTTTTTATATTTTTTTGCTTAAGTGGTTGGAGTTATTATGATTGTGTTTCTTACTGGGTCTTGACTGTGCAGGGGTAGTTCGAAGGGAAGGAAGGCTTGGAAAAGGTCAGGAGGGCTAGGAGAGGTTCCAGGGGATCCCTAACATCATTCCACAGAAGTCCACAACGTTCAGGTGCTTGGCAACCGTGTTTGCAGGCTTCTACAGGATGTCTGCAGGGGATCCTACAGGAAGCTCGGGATTTCTACAGGAAGTCTGCTAACTTCTACAGGATGTTCTGCAGTTGGAGTTTTGGGTGATGGAGGAGTGAAGGAGCTGTATGGGTGGATAGGTAGGATGAAAAGGGAGCTTGTGATGGCTCAGGGGCAGAGAGATGAGATGGAGAGAGAGTGCATAAAGTTGGTTGGTGGATAGAAGGGTGGAAGCAATGAAAAGTCAAAAAGATGGAGCTACGTGAAAAGTAGAAGGGTTGGAAGGCAAACGAGCTGAACAGAGGATGAGTAGGCGACTTGGGCACGGTTGAGAAGAAGAAGAAGATAATAGAATGGTGCTGCGCAGTGTAAATGAAACAAATCACCTATGTCTTGCACAAAACCGAGAATTCATCAACCTATTCTAACTGTGTTATTAAACCAACGAACAGCAATGTAAAGTTTAGAGAGAAATCGTGCATGGTGTTGGAACAAAGAAGTAATGCTCAAGATCAGAATGCATGGACGGTTCTACGACTGAAATGATTGTGTTGCAGCTTGCATGAACATATAAGACTGCATTTTTTTGGTGGTTGGTACGGTCTACACCCCCAATCTCTAAACAGAGATGGCAGTGAGTGCACTATCAACCTTTTCTTGGAGCTCTGATGAATTATAATCCTCCTACTCTAATCTAAGCTGCTAAAAGCACTTTAACCATAAACTAATCCTACTTAATCACATCAAAGAAAGTGAATCAGCAGACTGTGTTTTCCAAATGCATGTCAAAGCAAAGAAATGAAGTGCTGAAAGGAAAGACAAGTAACAATACAAAGAAAAGGAGGTCTATTGCTCTCAGGTTGGGCCCTAACCTGAGAGCTATAGCTCCCTTAAGAACTCAAAATTGAATCCAAATATGCTTGCCTTTTATTAAAAGATCATAATCATGAGTCTAACAACATGCCAAAACTGGCTTACAAAGGGCAAAAACACCGAGCTGTAGCTCATACTCAGAAATTGCAACAATAGTTCAAAAGTTCAAAAAGCTCCTATCAAAGGCTACGGCCTCAATATTTATGCATGATGAGGACCAAGCTGGCTTCCTCAATTAGTGGAGCTTGGCTGTCCAACTAAAAGTAAACTGTTGTTCCTGTAGAATCCGTTGGCTGCCTTCTAGCTCGGTGGGGATAGCTGTTGGAGCTCGGAGTTGGGGTGGAGATCACGAGGAAGGTCATTCAAGACTGTGGACAACCTCCCTATAAACCCGCAATGCCACCTTGGCTGTCTCCTTGTCTCCATCTGCGTGGTCTTTGCTCCATTTAATGTCAAAAAACCTGAAATCATCATGTATTAGTCACATAGGAATAATGCCTGCCCTTCTTCCTACAAATAACACGAATATACTAAGAAATGATGCATAAGTGATAAAAGATGAAGGGTTGAGCAAGGTAAGTAGGCCAAATGAGCCCAAATTGTTACCAAAAATTGGGGCTCATCATCACCCCCCAGCTAAAATATTTGCTCATCCTTGAGCAACTAGTCCAACTCTTCATCCTTCATTGCCTTTACTGCTACCCTTACATCCCAAGCCTCTGTAGTAGTGTCCTCCTTGCTGATATGAAACCCAGCTTTCCTGTTCACCTCTTCCCACTGTTCACTGTCATCCTCCTCTGTGCTGCCTTCAATCAATCCTAGCAGCAGTGGTGGGCTGAGTTTAAGGCCAATCCAGCTGGCCTGGAGGTTTTGCATGGATTTCTTATAAAGGGCTACCCGTACCAGAGCTTCCCTCATCCGAGTTGGGGTATGGTATTCTCGGATTTTCAGACTGTGTGCCAATGTATTCCATCTGCGTGTGCATGCTTGGACAGCATTTTCTCCTAACAGTCTCTCCATGTCTTCAAAATGAGCGATGGCTTGGGCCTGTTGATCCATATATCTTAATGAAGCTGTAGGATCAGTGGACAAATGTTGGTGTGCTGAGATGAGTGCAACTGGATCCTCTGGTTCTGCTCGAATGAGCAATGGCTCGTTCAGTTCTCGGTTCATGACCGATTTTGCTTCTGCTGCTCTTTGATCTTCATGGTTCAACCATGAAGCAAACGCCATTAATTGCATATCACCCAAGGCAGTATTGGGATCCCATGAAACTACATTAGGCAAGGCCAAATTATGGAGGTAGAACTCCGCTAATTTAGCCTTATCCTCTAACGAACTAGTACTGCACAATTCAGAAAATTGCTGTGGGTCTTGGAGCTGAGAAATACCTCTTTGTGCCAAGGTATTTATTTGGAACTGCAGCCATTGGTCTTTCAGGTACAGGCCATAGGATTTGGCCGGTTGCCTGCACTGTATTGCCTCCATGGCCCAACTGGCCATGCAGGCCAATTGTGCCTCTTTTTGCTGCAGCTGCTGTTTTAAAGCTTGCACTTCAATTTGTGCTTGTTGTTCTGCTTCCTGTAGATGTGTCATTGGTTCCCCAAGACCGGTGGTCAGTTCCTTTTTGCCTTGTTGTTCTTCTGTGGTGTCCTTGGAGGATGTACATGTCCCTGCTTTCAGCTCCTGTAGCTGCAATCTTAGCTTCTGGTTTTCTTCCTGTAGGTACACTCTTTGGCAATTGGCCACATGTTTAGCCATGGCTAATTCACTCCTGGCCTCCTTGAGTTGCTCTTGTAAAGGACCTATGTCCGCCACACCCTTTGACTTGGCTATCTTCATCCACGTGTGTGTACGGACTCTCTCTTCCTCCAATGCAAAAAACAGTGGCACAGTAAATTTCTGAGGTATAATTTTGCCAGCCTCTAAAAAGGTGTAATATGAACTCAGACTTGGCTGAGGGCTGGGCTCTAGAATGTGCTCTTTTTCTACCTCTTTGGGTGGCTCTACCTCGCCCTCCCTCGGTGGTGATGAGGGTCCTTCTCCTTCCATCCTCTCGGTTTCCTTAAGCCGGGCCAGAGTTTCCTGTAGAACATTTTCAGCATCCTGTAGCCGAGCTTTTTCAGTCAATTGGTCTAACCTTTCTTGCCACGTAGTTTTCTTCGGGCTCCCCCTCTCATAGGTGACTGAGATCTTCGAGGGGGACCTTTCCTTGGGCGAAGCAGGGGCATCTTCAATAATGATCGGGCTGCTGGACGGAGGCTGTGGCTTGCCCGTCTTTATTCTGACACTTCTTCGAGCTTTAAAGTATAGAGGGGTCTCCCTCTTTCTCTTCTCCTTTGGCTTAGGTGGTGTGCTGAGGGCGGCCAGCACAGCTGCTGCCTCCCTTGCTAGAATGTCAGCCTTCTTCTCCTTGGGTTTCACTTTTTCAGGGCTTCCTGTAGAAGACCCTGTTTTAGTCAATTTCGGGCTTCCTGTAGAAGACCCTTTTTCAGTTAATTTCGGGCTTCCTGTAGAAGCCAGTTTCGGTTTTCCTATAGACACAGGTGTCACCGCCTTGGTTTTCTTTGCTGCATGAGTTTTTCTTTTTGACTTGGTTGCGGTCGCTGTCGAGGCACTCTTGCTGATGTGGACCTTCTCAGCCTTGTCCACTCTGCCTTGCAACCTTTGCTCTCTTGCTGTCAAGATGGGTGTGTCATCTTTCTCCTTGTCATCCTTTTTCTCTTGTTTCTTTCTTTGCTTTTTCTTCTGCTCTGTGGTCGGGGTCTTTTGGCCTGTTTCTTTCTTTCCCGCGGCCACTGACTCCTTCTCCTCACTGCTGGAGGAACCGCTTTCTTCAGTCAACATCCTTATGTCTCCATCCCTTGTCAAATTTCTGAAGGCTTCCCATGAGAGAGGAACCTTGTATGTGTGGAGCGCATCCTCCACGAGGAGTTTGATCAGTCCATGGTGGGCTACCTGGTCTGGTATGCCTTCTTTCAGCTTGGTTGCACACTCAATTAGAGACTGTAGCAGGAAATAGGGGATGCTCAGTTTGTTTTCTACAGGAAGGTCTATCTGGTGCCTCAATTCAGTGAGCAACCGAAAGTGATACCCGTACACAATGCTAAAACGGCCTTCGCAGGTGATATACTTCATAATCTGCAGGCTAACTTCATTCCATGGTGGCAGTAAACTGGTTCTACGCACCCCATTTTTGTCCTCCGAGAATTCCTCCTCTGGTGGAAAGAATTCTTTCTTAGCCTGTTGGCTCAATTTCCTTTCTTCCTTATCCCATGGCAATCCCATTGGAAGCTCAGTAATTCGACTGATATATTGCGGGGTGAGTTTGAGGCTTAGACCCCTGAAGTTCACGGTGGCCAATGTTTTGGATTTCGGCCTCAGAGCTTGCAAAAACTCTTCTGCCACTTCGTCGTCATAGCCCTGCAATTTGTCACAGAAGGATATCCATTGCACTCGTGTGAAGAGCTCCACCACCTCCGGATTTTCTCTTAACTTTGTTGAATCAGTGGGTTCTCTTCTGATGAACCCACCCGGCATGGTAAAAACTGTTGCTTTAGCTAGAGGTGGCGAATGCGGAAGAAATTTGGCCTACTGAGACAGAGCGTAGAATTACGCTCCTGTCATGCATATAATCCACAAAGCTTATCTCCGAGGACCTTAACACCGCTTAATTACACTGACATCCTGTAGGACGACAGTTTATGCACGGCAGACAACAATTGCAACAATTTCCTACGACCAGACTGTAGACGACGATTCTGCCACCTTCAAAAACCAATTGCATGGAGAGTTCAGGTTTACCTTTTTGATCCGCCACCTTTTGACGTGAGGAACCCGCCTTCCTGTAGAAACAGCTTTCCTGTAGGAGCAGCGCGTGATTTCTGGGAAATACTGCAGTGGGTCTGCGCTCTTGGTGTTGCTTCACAGGCGTTCTGATGGCCAAAGGCTCAGAGTATCGAACTGCAGAGGGATCCGGATGATCACTCGAGTTTCAAACGGTGAATGATAAATGCATGGGGTGGCAATCTAGCCGACTAGATTTAAATCGACGGAATCCGTGGCGCGGGGGTGAGCTGTCCCTGCCGGACCGTTGGACGACGTCATCCCATCATTTGCCTGCAAGTTCCCTTGCTGCCGCATCATTCCCTACAGATCCGCCGCCGTCTCTTCTGTTAAACTCGTTTTTCCCGACGGGATTGCTCTCACGTGTGTACTGCCCGTTCCTTTTGCCATGGCCGCCACCCAAACATCCGACTAGACCATTAACTGGTCAACGTGGCCAGTCAAATGACCATACAACTGCTCAACCCATTCACTTCACACTTTGCAAACAATTTCAAAGTAAAATTCATGCAATCTAACGGAAGAAAGGGTCGAGACACTTACCTGTGCGGCCGCAACACGATTTTTCGGTTCCTGGACGATGATGAGTGGATCTATCTGCTGCTGGTGAATTTGCACAGGCCCGGAGGTTCATGTTTACAGGCTGCCGACGATGGATTTGATGCTTTGGCTGCATGCGCCCGCGTTTTCATTGCGTATGGCCAGCGCTGTGAATGGTGTACACTCTAGCGGGCTTAACTGTTACAGGACTCCTGCAGGATGTCTTGTAACAGTTTATCCTCCTCGGGTGCATGCTGCACGACGAAGGCAATGGCCTCACGATCCCGCTCCCAGAGCTCATGGATGGCTGGGATGGATATGGTATGACATCTCAGCGCTTTTTTCATCTTAAAAATTGCTTTTTCTTGATAACTCAACGATCTTCTTTGATGGTGCAGGTGACTTCATTGCATGTCGACAAGGATGGTAGAACGAGGTGACAACAGTGTGCAAGGGTGATAACAGTAGCTTGCATGCGTCCAAACCGATCCTTGGTCATTAGATCTCCTCATAAAATGAATTCTGGGCCGTCCCGAACTTCTACAGGAAGTTTCCTATAGAAATGCAGAGCTTCCTGTAGAAAGTTTGCGTTTCTTGTAGAAAGCCTGCACCTTCCTGTAGAAAGTCTGCATCTTCCTGTAGAAGACTCAAGCCGTGATAAAATTGTGCACATACCTTGGAGAAAATGAGTATTCTTGGAGGAGGTGCTGGTGAGGTCTCCTGACAGCATGATAAGGATCCTTGGCTTTGAGTTGAGAGGCTTCCTCTCCTCCATAGAACACCTGCAACCTGCATGCAATTTCACATTATGAATTTGCTGTCCTTGTCTTTTCTCTTATTCTTTTTTTTCTTTTTTTTTTCTCTTTTTTTTTTTTTGAAAGATAACAGGGGCGCCTCAATGAGGTTTTCACCCTTGCCATCTGCCTTAAGCGCCTCAGAGAGGTTTTCACTCAAGGATCTTTTTCCAATCTCTCTTTTTTTGAAAGACAATAGGGGCGCCTCAATGAGGTTTTCACCCCTACCACCTGCCTTGGGCGCCTCAGAAAGGTTTTCACCCAAGGATCTTTATTATTTATTATTATTATTATTATTATTATTATTATTATTATTTTTAGATCTTTCAGGGTATGCCCAAAGCAGAGGCAGAACCCTTCTCTATGACCAACACCGATTTCTCCATAGTTTTGATGAACTCTTGTCTTGAGAGAGGTTTCCTGTAGATCTTCAATCGATGCCCATTGACAAGCATGGGGATGGCTTCCTCATCAATGGTCCGAATAAGAACAGATCCATTGTCATGGCATTTTTCCACTGCATATGGTCCCAACCATCTGGTTCTCAGCTTCCCCTTGAAATCTTTGTACCTGGAGTCATACAACAGTGCCCAATCTCCTGGCTGGAATTGCTTGTCATTGAGGTGTTGGTCATGCCACACCTTTCTCTGAAGTTGAACCACTTCCGAGTGAAGGAGGGCCTGCATTCGGTGCTCGTCCAGTCCATTTAGCTGCAATAACCTTCCTTGTTGTGCATGGCTGAGATCTAGGTCCAGCTGAGCTGCCATCCTTAAAGTGTTGTATTCAAATTCAATGGACAGCAAAGCTTTCTTCCCATAGACCAGCTCATAAGGTGTGAAGCCGGTTGTGGTCTTCCAGGTGGTGTTGTAAGCCCATGTGGCCTCGACCAGGTGATCTGCCCAGTCCTTTCTGCTGCTGCTCACCACCTTAGTCAAGATCCCTTCCAATGCTCTATTGGTGACTTCCACCTGCCCATTTGCTTGAGGGTGATAGGGGGTGGAAGTCCTATGCTTGATCTTGTGATGAGCTAGTAAGTCTTCAACCAGGTTGGATGTGAACTGGCTCCCTTGATCGGTGACCAGCTCCCTTGGGTAGCCAAACTTGTAGAAGATGTTTTCCCTTAAGAACTCGGCCACCTTCTCTTCTGTTGCTGCTTTGATTGCTTTAGTCTCTGCCCACTTGGTCAGGTAGTCAGTACACACAATGATGTAAGACCTTTGCCTCGAAGGAGGGTTGATTGGACCCACAAAGTCCATACCCCACTTCTCAAATGGCTCAAGAGTCACTTGAGGTTGGAGAGGCATCTCATCCCTTTGAGTTGGTTTCCCCATTCTTTGGCATTGGTCACACTGGCTGATATATCTTCTGACATCTTGATGAAGTGTGGGCCAATAGTAGCCTGCCTGCAGGATTTTGAAGGCAGTCCTCTTCGCTGCAAAATGTCCTCCACAAGGCCCATCATGACAAGTGAGGAGGATATCAAAGACTTCCTCCTCCCTTACACAATGCCTTAAGATCTGATCAGGGCCAAGCTTGAACAGATTGCCCCGGATCCAAGTAAATGAGGCACTTTTTCTGATGATTCTGCTCTTCTCTCTTGAAGATAGGTGCGGAGGGAACTGTGCTGAAACCAGGTAGTTTGCTATATCAGCAAACCATGGAGAGAGTGCTGAGATAGCAAACAGATGTTCATCGGGCATCTGGTCATCCACTGTTCCATCCTCATCTGTAGGCAAATCCAATCTAGATAAAAAGTCAGCAACAACATTTTCTTTACCTGGTTTGTCAACAATGGTCAAATCAAACTGCTGCAACAAAAGTAACCATCTAATAATACGAGCATTCACATCTGGTTTATTCATTAAATATCTAATTGCAGCATGGTCTGTATGTACAAAGGTTTGATATCTAGTAATATAATGTCGGAACTTGTTCAGTGCATGGACCACAGCCAAGAATTCTTTCTCGATTACAGTGTAATTCAGTTCAACTTTGGACAAGTTTTTGCTAACAAAGTAAATGGCATATGGAAGTTTTTGTTCAACTTGTCCTAACGCTGCCCCTATGGCTTTGTTCGAGGCATCAGTGTGGATGTGGAAAGGTAGGGCCCAGTTTGGACCTCTCAAGATTGGGGCTGACACCAACTTGTCCTTTAATTCATTCAAAGCCCTCTGACAATCGTCAGTCCATTTAAACTCCACATCTTTTGCCAATAGGCCAAACAATGGTGAGGCTAGCTTGCTGAAGTCTTTAATGAATCTCCTGTAATACCCTGCTAATCCTAAGAAACTCCGAACATCCCTTACCTTTTGGGGAGGTGGAACCTTCTTGATGAGAGCAATTTTGTTAGGATCCACTTGTAACCCTTGGCAAGAAATGGTATGGCCTAGCACGGTCCCTTCAGTCATCAGGAATTCACATTTTTCAGGACTAAGGGACAGGTTCATCTCAACGCATTTGGTTAGGACCTTTCCCAGATTGGACAATGCTTCCTGGAAGTTGGACCCATAAGGGGTGAAGTCATCCATATAGATTTCCACCGCATCATGGACCAGCTCCGAGAAGATGCTCAAGACAGCTCTCTGGAAGGTAGCAGGAGCATTGCATAGCCCAAAGGGAAGAACTCGGTAGGCAAAGGTACCCCAAGGATAAGTGAAGGTGGTCTTATCTTGGTCTTCCGGGCTGATTCGGATCTAGTTGTACCCGCTAAACCCGTCCAGGAAAGAGAAGAACTTCTTTCCTGCCAGTCCATCCAACACTTGATCTATGAAAGGTAGAGGGAAATGGTCTTTCTTGGTAGCTTTGTTCAGTTCTCGGTAGTCCACACAGATTCTCCATTTCCCATTTTTCTTTGGAACCAACAGCAGAGGGGACACCCATTCACTATCTGAGATGGGGTAAATGAATCCGGCGTCCAGCAGTTTTTGCAATTCTTCCTTGACAATGTCCTTAAGGGCTGGATTCATTCTCCTCTGAGGTTGCCTAACCGGTTTACAATCCTCTTTGATGTATATATGATGGGTACAGACCGAAGGATGGACTCCTTTCATCTCCTTATAGCTCCAAGCAAAAGCATCTAGGTGACTGGCCAACAGGCTACACAACTCCCTTTCCTGGGAAGGAGATAGGGAGGAGCTGATCTTTAACGTTCTCTCAGGGCCGAACTCCACATTTTTGACTCTGGGAGTGACAGGGTTGGTTGTACAAAGGTCCACTAAGGTGCTGGCTTGGGCATCCTCCACCAATTTCTCTAAGGGTAGTGCACTGGAAGGTGGATTCTGGATCAAGGTCTCGATCAAGTCATCCTCGGTTTGGGGGTCTCTTCTAGTGGTATCTAGGGTGCACAAAGGTGCTGAGTACACCTCATCCTCTTCTCCTTCCTCCAACCAAAGTGGTAAGTCATGCTCTAAGGAGGGTTGGGCAGGAGGGTATAGGATTAGCTGCTTGGACATAGGACCATTTTTTATGGTCATGTTTCCTGCACGACAACTTATGTAGGCATCTGCAGTGGCTAACCAAGGCCTTCCCAAAATAAGAGGATATCCAGTAAGCTTTGCCTTGGGTTGCAGAACCAAGAAATCTGCAGGGTATTCCCAAGAGTCGACAGAGACCAAGACATCCTCCACAATCCCTTCGGGAGTCACAGTGGAGCGATCTGCAAGTTGCACGACTGTCAAGGTCTTCCTCAAGGAACCCTGAAGATTGAGTTTGAGCATGGTATCCCTGATCATCACATTAATGGCAGCCCCCAAATCAATCAAGGTGTGAGGTATGATGGTGCCATTGATGTGGACATCTACTATAGGACTCCCAGGATCTAGATACTTTGGGCAGATGACTTGTCCTAACATAAGGTCAGACAGTTGTCCTAGGACATTGATGGTTGAAGCATCTCTCTTTCGCCTGCCTGGGTGTTTGAAACACTTTTCCTTAACCAGTTTGTTGTATATTAGCACATCCTTGATGGCTTGGAGAAGTGGTATTTTCACACACAACTGCTTGAGCTCTCCTGAAAGCTCATCCTCCTCTGGGTTGGGTTGTGTGGTGGCTGTTAGTCTCTCAGGAAAGGGTGGAATAGCCTTTGGTTCACTTTCCTGTTTATCTTCCTCATCCTCTGGGGGAGGAGGTTGGCGATCCGGAAGAGTCTTTCCAGATCGAAGATTGATCTCCTAGATCTCCACAGCATAGGTAGGGCATGATGTTTCCCCAGTGTATACCTGCTGGGCCTGTCTATTGTTGGGGTTCGGGTTCGGTTGAGCAGGTATTTGAGGTTGCCTTGGAGGGGCAGGAGGTAATGGTTGAGGTTGAACTGGTGGTGGAGGCAAAATGGCGGGAGGAGTGTTGTACTGGGGCCTCCACCCCGACTGAGGTGCATTCCACTGAGGCTGAGGCTGGGCATGTGAGTGATATGAATGAGTAGTGGGTTGAGTAGGGTACTGAGGTGGGTAAGACCATGGAGGAGGCATAGACCAGGAAGGATGAGCAGGGGGACCCCAGGAAGGCATAGGAGTCGATTGGTTGGGGCTGTAATAAGCTTGGGGTGCCCCTTGCATCCCCTGCTGGTAAGGTCTAGGTCCTTGTGGCCTCCTTTGGTTGAGGAAATAGAGAGGTTCAGTGGGAGCTTCTGTCCCTTGGTACATGGCTTTAAGCCCAGGTAAGGTTGGACATTGATTTGTGGGATGGTCCTCCTCACAAACGAAACACACTTCAACCGAATGCAATGGGCATTCGTTCTTAGGGTGTCTCCTCGTACATCTAGGGCAGAAGATAGCCAAGGCCCTCTCAGCTTCTTCCTTCTTCTGCTGGATCCTGAAGGTGTCAAGTTGCATGGCAATGGTCTGTCTCACCTCACTCTTAAGATCTTCTAATTGATTTGCAAACTCATGCTTGGAGAAAGGAATACCAGCTGAGAGAAGGTTTCCTCTACCTCGTTTCCGGGCTGCCCTAGAGTGGTTTCTAAACACAGTCTTGATGTCCTCATAAGGCAGTTGGTAAATATCTCCCCCAGCTAACATGTGAAGGGTATCTAAGAGGTCTTCAGGGACTCCTCGGAGCAGGACCAGCTTGAGGGATTCCGGGTCAAGTGTGCACCTGGCCCGCTTATAGCTAAGTTGGAACCTCTCCTCATAATCCTCTAAGGACTCATCATTTCCCATGGTCATCCGAAAGATCTCTCCCTTGGTTTCCTTGGACCTACAGTAGTCCCGGTACTTGGTATTGAAAGCTTGCTGCATCTGAGCCCAAGTGGTGATACTATTCCCAGGTAAGCCCATGAACCAGCATAATGTTGCATCCTTAAGAGTTGAAGGGAAGAGTTTCAGCTTCTGCTCATCTTCAGTATAGTCATAGGTTCTACAAAGGACAGCAAACTCAAACAGGAAGGTATCAGGGTCTTTAGTAGTCAGTCCATGGAAGTGAGGCAGAGCAGAGGGGCTAATGTTTTTCATTTTCATGTCTCCATTGGTTTCTCGGATGGGGAAGGCATCTTCTATTCTCTCATCTTCTCCTCTATTGTCAGCCATAGCTTCAGATGGGATGGTCTCTAATTCTTCTTCTGCTATAGGATCTTCGTATATCTCAGGAGGTTCACCTATAGGTTCTTCTGGATCACTGTCACCGAAGAAGAGAGAAGGGTGACTCAGTGATGTGGTGGGGGTGTTGGGTAAGAATTTGCCTGTTTTATCTCGATTCCTACGAGGCATGAAATGGAAAGACTTTTTTGATTGCTTTTGCTTTTTCTGGTACCTGCAAAACTGAAACAGATTGATCTACAACTATCTATTTTGCTGAAATGAAAATGCAGAATTGAAATGAAAGCAGGAAAGAACTAATCTACTTTGCTCAAATGAAATTGCAGGAATGGAAATGCTAGTCTACGCTTGCAGAATTGAGAGGCTAATCTATGCTTGCAAAATTGAAATTGCGGAATTGAAATGCTAATCTATGAAAGCAGGAAATGTCTATGCTACTTTTGCAGAATGGAAATGAAATAAACTACTTGGCAGAAGGCGAGAGTAAGAAAATAGAAGAAAAGCAACAATTACTAATACTCTGACGCTTCCCCAGCAATGGCGCCAAAAAGATGGTGGGCTCCAGTATTGTGGCAATAATGCTACAACTCCTGGAGCTTCCTTCTCTAATTTTATCAACCCGGTAGTTCGTAACAAACTTGGAAGCGACGGTGCTGTATGCACAAGTACTAGCTCTTGTCGCAGCTGTCACTTGGTCAGCTGGCACAAGTCCGCTAGGGCTCAAGCCAACTTCTATATGTTCTCAGAAGAAGCTTTCCAAATGATGAATGAATGCTATCTCAAAGGAAATTAACCTACTTTGCAAGAATGAACTGAAAGTCAACCAAACATGGAAACCCTAGTAAACCCTAATCTGACTAACTTAATCCTTACAATGCAATGATGGGAATGCAACTTCTAACAATGATGCCATTACTTCTAGTGATATGAGATGCATGAATTTAAACTACTTCCATTGAGGAGAACATGTTTTTATATTTTTTTGCTTAAGTGGTTGGAGTTATTATGATTGTGTTTCTTACTGGGTCTTGACTGTGCAGGGGTAGTTCGAAGGGAAGGAAGGCTTGGAAAAGGTCAGGAGGGCTAGGAGAGGTTCCAGGGGATCCCTAACATCATTCCACAGAAGTCCACAATGTTCAGGTGCTTGGCAACCGTGTTTGCAGGCTTCTACAGGATGTCTGCAGGGGATCCTACAGGAAGCTCGGGATTTCTACAGGAAGTCTGCTAACTTCTACAGGATGTTCTGTAGTTGGAGTTTTGGGTGATGGAGGAGTGAAGGAGCTGTATGGGTGGATAGGTAGGATGAAAAGGGAGCTTGTGATGGCTCAGGGCAGAGAGATGAGATGGAGAGAGAGTGCATAAAGTTGGTTGGTGGATAGAAGGGTGGAAGCAATGAAAAGTCAAAAAGATGGAGCTACGTGAAAATTAGAAGGGTTGGAAGGAAAACGAGCTGAACAGAGGATGAGTAGGCGACTTGGGCACGGTTGAGAAGAAGAAGAAGATAATAGAATGGTGTTGCGCAGTGTAAATGAAACAAATCACCTATGTCTTGCACAAAACCGAGAATTCATCAACCTATTCTAACTGTGTTATTAAACCAACGAACAGCAATGTAAAGTTTAGAGAGAAATCGTGCATGGTGTTGGAACAAAGAAGTAATGCTCAAGATCAGAATGCATGGACGGTTCTACGACTGAAATGATTGTGTTGCAGCTTGCATGAACATATAAGACTGCGTTTTTTTGGTGGTTGGTACGGTCTACACCCCCAATCTCTAAACAGAGATGGAAGTGAGTGCACTATCAACCTTTTCTTGGAGCTCTGATGAATTATAATCCTCCTACTCTAATCTAAGCTGTTAAAAGCACTTTAACCATAAACTAATCCTACTTAATCACATCAAAGAAAGTGAATCAGCAGACTGTGTTTTCCAAATGCATGTCAAAGCAAAGAAATGAAGTGCTGAAAGGAAAGACAAGTAACAATACAAAGAAAAGGAGGTCTATTGCTCTCAGGTTGAGCCCTAACCTGAGAGCTATAGCTCCCTTAAGAACTCAGAATTGAATCCAAATCTGCTTGCCTTTTATTAAAAGATCATAATCATGAGTCTAACAACATGCCAAAACTGGCTTACAAAGGGCAAAAACACCGAGCTGTAGCTCGTACTCAGAAATTGCAACAATAGTTCAAAAGTTCAAAAAGCTCCTATCAAAGGCTACGGCCTCAATATTTATGCATGATGAGGACCAAGCTGGCTTCCTCAATTAGTGGAGCTTGGCTGTCCAACTAAAAGTAAACTGCTGTTCCTGTAGAATCTGTTGGCTGCCTTCTAGCTCGGTGGGGATAGCTGTTGGAGCTCGGAGTTGGGGTGGAGATCATGAGGAAGGTCATTCAAGACTGTGGACAACCTCCCTATAAACCTGCAATGCCACCTTGGCTGTCTCCTTGTCTCCATCTGCGTGGTATTTGCTCCATTTAATGTCAAAAAACCTGAAATCATCATGTATTAGTCACATAGGAATAATGCCTGCCCTTCTTCCTACAAATAACACGAATATACTAAGAAATGATGCATAAGTGATAAAAGATGAAGGGTTGAGCAAGGTAAGTAGGCCAAATGAACCCAAATTGTTACCAAAAATTGGGGCTCATCAATCATCTTGAGAGATGGAAAGTACACATAATAGTTATGAGGTGTGCTTTTGTACCCCACAAATATGCCCAACTTTGTTGTCAGCTCTATCTTTTTCCTTGCCTCCTTGGAAACATGACATTAAACTGATGATCCAAAGATCCTAAAGTGTGACACATCTAGTTCTTCCCTGAGAAATCTTCCTCTAGTGTACTCATGCTAAGAATCTTGTGAGGACTCTTGTTTTGCAAATGGACCATTATGTTGCATGCTTCATCCCATAAGTTTGGAGGTAGTTTTTGGTCATGCAACATTTCCCTTGTTGCTCCCACAATACTTTTGTTCTTCCTCTTATCCAACCCATTATGTTGTGGGTTATGGGGTGTCTTCAACTCCCGTCGAATGCCTTCCTTTTCAAAGAAATTTTTAAACTCATACGACACGTACTAACCACTGTTATCGCTCCTAAGAGCCTTCACTTTCCTGCCAGTTTATTCTCAACAAGTGCTTTAAACTCAACCAATTTGGAGAATGTTTGGTCTTTCTTCTACATGAAGTAGATCCAGCACTTTCATGAGAAATCATCTACAAATATAACATAATACATGTGCTTGGAATTGGAGCCTGTCTAGAAAGGTCGACAAACATCAGAGTGGATCCTTTCAAGGACTGCATGCACCCTATTGTCCTGGCCATTGAAGGTGGATTTTTTATACTTCCCCAATGTAAACGCTTTGCATGTATCCCACTTCTCTAGTGCTCCTTTGGGGAGGCCTGTGGAAATTTGTTGCATGATATTTAAAGCACCATGATGAAAATGGCCAAGTCTTCTATGCCATAATTAGCTAACATCTCAGCTCAACACCTTCCCTTATTTTGAGATTAATGTTGCACAGTCTTACACATCTAATTTGTAGTGGTTCTTCACTCAAACCTCGATATGCTTTACTTGTCCCATGGTGATGTGTCTCAGGAAATCCTTCCCTTTACTAAATATCACATCATAGCCACGGTCTTCCAACACAACTACGAAAACTAGATTCTTCTTCAGTCCTAGTACAAACATCACATCCTTGAGCTTGAGAGGGGAGCCAAACTCCCTCTCAAAAATAATTGTACCAATACTAGTTATGTTATACCTTCCATCATCTCCCATCTCGATGTGCATTTGGAGATCCCTCTCCTCCAAGTCACTAAAAATTTATTTGTTTCCTATCATGTGGAATGAGGCACCGATGTCAAGATACTACACACTACCCATCACTATGCTCGTCATGCATGAAATGAGGGTAAAATCAAGTTCGAACTGTGAATCCAAGGCTTCACCCACTACTCCTCCTATGCTCTTCTTTCATTCTTTCTTGTGTGGACACTTCGTTGCATAGTGCTCGAATTCGTGACAATGAAAGCACTTGATTCTAGACAAGTCTTTCTTCTTTCCCTCTTAACTTGAATCTGCTTTGGATTGGGATTTCTTCCCTTTCCCTTTATTTTCCTTTCCAACCAAGGCACAATTCTCCTCATCCTCTACCTTGGATGAGGTCTCGTCTCTAGTGTTCCAACTTATTTCTTCATGCACTAGATCAGACCATAATTTCTCTCAACTTGGTAGTTTTTCTCTACCATTTATTTAATCTTGATAGCTATTCCAACTCTTTGGAAGGCCTAAAATGGCTAGAGCTACCAAGTCTTCTTTAGGGACAGTCACACTAACCCTGCCAAGTTTATCACAACACTATGTAAACCTGCTTAGGTACTACGAAATTGTGTCATTATTTTGCATCTTGATACTTCAAAGCTTTTTCTTGAGTGCCAGCTTCCCATGGTCACTATTGTTCTCAAACAACTCAGTCAATGATTTCCACATCGCAAACAAAGTCTATTTTCTATGGATATTCGAGACAATATGATCTCAAACTCCCTCCAATATTATTCTCCCCACTTTGGCCACATCCTTCTTCCATTGAGCGCGATTCTGAGAATCAGATGCTTGGGGTTTTACTACATATATTTTGATGTATTCTAGCAGCCCATTATCATCCAATATTGCCTCCATCTAGTCCTTCCATGCAAAAAAGTTTTAGGTGCCTTCCAAAGCATACTCGAGCCCGAGTCCATTGAAAACCATCTTCTCAATCCTGAAGAAAACCTGCAACACTGATCTTCAATTTGAATCTCCTGTAATGATAACTTTGAAATTTCTTCTTTATAGTGATTCTAGCTCTAATAACATGTAGAAATTAATGTGTAGATTCAATATTGCTCATGATATTTACTAAATCACAAGACTTGAACCTACTCTACTCATCTTCGGAAGTTAATTCACTATCTAAAACAAGAATCATTGACATGCAAAAGGAAACATCACACAAAGATTTGTCTAGGGGAAAGAAACTGTTGATAACTCCTTACTTTATGTATTACATTAATCAGAGAATAAATAAGAAATATAATGTTTGCTAAAGCCTGAGCACACCGTGCAACTATATAGTCTATCCCTCTGCCTGATTCATTGAACCTGGCCCAACACTTAGCTAATTTCAAGCCTTCCCAAGCTCTTATTTCCTTGCATTGTTCCCTTGGGAAATTACCCCTATTTTTTAGGAATCTCACACCAAGGAATTGTGAAATATCCTTAGGTCAATCTTTGACTTAATGCACCACCTGTACACATGATGTTGTGGTAAAAACACAATCCCCACATTGTTCACTTAATTCTCATTATGGGGGCCCTTTGATCGAATGGTTAGTCATATTACTATTTGATTTTGAGAATTTATATTGCTTCAATGAATTCAAACTGTTCCTATCTTCCTATCATAACTTTTTGATCTAATTGGGTTGTTTGGCTGTAAATGGCGCCTAATTGAAGATTGGATATTTTTCACTACCTTTAATTTATGGTGTGTAAATATTAATTTATATTTTATACATAGCCCCTAAGACCAAGATTGGTATAATTAAGTGGCTTTAGGTTAGGTTTTAACCATTAAACAAGTGGTTCTTTTTTTTAAATAATCGAAGATATTGAAATTCTGACATTAGAGAAATCCTTTTAGAATTCCATGATGTAAAACCCCGATCTATATTATAACTGGCATGGAGAGCATATTAAATCCGAAATATATATGTGGCAAACCTTTTTTATAAACTTCAGAGTATTAAAACAAACATATCATATAACCAAAGTCTGACCATTATATAAAGGAACTATAATTTATAAGCAACTGTCGGAGGACCCACCTGCCACATCATTACTCCCGCTCCCATCAAGGTCAACACTTATCAGAGATTTTCAACTGAGCAAGCTTTTAAAAATTCTAATACAACACTCCCTCCAATCACCAACTTCCGATAATCATATCCCTCCAATATTTGACTTCTGATATTCATATCCCTCCAATTTTTGACTTCCAATATCTGCCAAGCTCCAATAAGTCAGACCCGATATCCATATTTAAAATGGTCTAATCGGAATATCGCATCCTCTTGTATATCAGAAAGTTTAAATGGAAACAATTGTAAAACCCCCGATATCAAATCTTCGATACAAGGCTCTGATATAATGGACCCGATAAAGTTATTAAGGGAGTTGAATACGATATCTCATTTGCTTCATATCGAGCCGCCCAATATTGCAACTATTTCGTTTTGTCTCATTTTAAAAGTTTTGATGAGCTTACTTCTAATACCAGTCAGCTCTTTCCACTTGTCACTATTCTATACAGCCTCTTTTTCATTAAATAAAAATCCACTTAGTTATGAAGTTGGGCATAAGAAAAGTTAATTTACATTTTATTTTTTATAATTCATTTTTCCTTGTGAAAACATTATATGTAACTAATTTTGGTTTTGTTTGATAGAGAAGCTTCCATGGATGAAGAAGAAATAGATCTAGTCAATATTCTCGAAGGAACCCCACCAAGTGGCATAACATTGGATAAGAATAGATAGAGGTGGTTGAAACAATGAGGCTAAGGTTGGACTTCACTGTGAAAAGTGCAATTCTATCCTATCAAAATCAAACCAAACTCATCAACACGTACCAAACAAGGTGATTTTTCTCAACTGTGGCCATCTACATTTGGCCAGAACCCTAACTGAAGGAATCATTTTGTTTCATTTTTTCTAGTTAACTCAGTTGTTGAGAAATAGAGGGGGACTACTAATATTTCCACTATGTATAAATACCCATCTCTGATTGTGAAAAAAAATATTCAAATCTAGGAGAAGAGGAAGAATAATATAGGAGCTTATAGCTTGTTTGTAGAGGGAGTTCAACACTCATGTGCACTACTGTAGTGGGATCCGAGCCTTTGCTGGTAGTAGGGGATTTGCACTAATGTAATCTTCTGAGGTTTATGTAACTTGATTCATATTCATAATAATATTTATTTCTGTAATTGTTTGCATAGCAGTACTATTTGTAAATAAATTCTTCAGCTTTCAAATACGTTTATGGTGTATGAGTAGATTAGTTGGCTTTAGCACTATTGTTAAATGTTACCTATTAGCTCATTTAAAATCTAATTAAGCTATCGCGGGATTAATCAGAAATGTGCCTTGAAAACTAGAAATTGTATAAAAGAATACTTTTATTTCTTTAGGTTTGCTAGCTATCTAATAGTTTAAAGTTATAGATGTCATGCTTTTCTACATGTCATTTTATTAGAACTGTTTCAGTATTATGACATGAATCTTTTGTTTCTTATGCATATGTTTATTAGGAGTTGGAGTTATTTACAGTTAAGTGTATGGTAACTATTTATTAGGCATTTAGTTGTATATATCTTCTTTAACAAGGATTATATCTTGTGAGCTATTTCCCTGGTCTATTTCCTTTATCTCATTTCAATTCCCACTTTCGTCTTTTCCTGTCCTTTTAGCATGCTCTTGTTTGAGAGAAGGACTACTCTTTGTTTCAATGGAGATAGGTCTAGGATAAGTGCATCCTAGATTAAATTTTGCATTTTAATTTTAGTTTCTGCATCTTTGAAGTCCTCTCCTCAAAAAGCAGTCTTTAGAGTGGTTTGGCTAGGCCATAAAGTCATCTTAAGGATCATTCTCTTGCCTGATCAGCAAGAAGAATCAATCTGATGTCTCTTCTCTATTGGTAGGTGAAAGTCATACTTTAAGCTAGTAGAGATAGAGAGAGGGTAACTGGACCCAATTGAACCAGTTGGAACCACCATTTCAACGGAAAAGGAGCTATTTTAAGTTCCCGACTGGGTGGTCTCCCTTAAAATGTTGAAAGGTCATTTTTTTCTATTAACATTTTTGGTGCTAGAAGGAGGGCATGTTTTAAATTGTTTGTTAAAGTTTTCATTGCATAATTTTGAACTTTTAATTATGGGTTCCTCCAAAAAACCTCCTTGGAGATGCTTTAGTGTATCACAATCAAACACTACTCCAATCAAGGGAATTAAAACATTGTCAAAGGTAAAGTTCAATGCTAAGACTTCTGCTTTTAATCACCTTTTTCAGTTCATTTCAAATTCTCAAAAATTTAATATTGACGAGGTTGTCTTTGGCAAGATTTCCACATAAACTTTGCGAGGTCAAGCAAAGGACTAGTGTCTTTCACTTACAGTTGCCTCAGTACATAGCTGGGATGAGTTTGCCATTAGAGGAAATTTGAACTCAAAAATAGCCACCTAAGAAAAAATTAAGAAAATAATAAAATAACGCCAAGTAGGCAATTTTTTAATATATCATTATTATTATTTTACTTTTATCAAAATTACCCAAATAAATGTCACGCTTATCAAAATAATTCTATATATATTTTATATTTAAATCAATTTACTAGCACAAGATTTAATACAATTTTAATTAAAAAAGTAAATTAAAAATTTAAATTAGATTTAAATGTAAACTTAAATTTAAATTAACCAAATAAACGCCACTTTTATCAAAATAACCATATATATATATTTTATATTTAAACTAATTTATTAACACAAGATTTAATAAATTTAAATTAAAAAAGTAAATTTAAATTTAAATTACCCAAATAAATGCACTTCTATCAATGTATTTGTATGTATATATTTTATATTTAAATTAATTTATTAACACAAAATTTAATAAGATTTAAATTAAAAATGTTAATTTAAAATTAAAAAAGTAAATTTAAAATTTAAATTAGTTACACGTCATTAAAAACACACTCAACCCATATTTTACCCTTCATTAAAAATATTTTTGATATTATAACTTTTATAGAATAAGATATTAATTTTTATTTTTAATATTTAATGTGGCTTTGGGTCACTTTGGCACTGTTCATGCTGAAGGTAGGTAAATTATATTATTAAAAAAATTGTTGGTGCCTAGTCACACATGTATCTCTTTTGAATTTTAAAAGATTTTGATTGGCTTACACATTATGACATGGAAATTCAATGTTAACTATTTAAAATCAAATTTCCTCTAATGAGTGATGTTCCTTTAGGGTTTTCAATGATACAACTACAAAAAGGTGTGCAAACAATTACTTGAATTGCGTAGGACAGAAGGTGAGCCCTTGGATCAATTTTCAGTTAAATTTAAACTGACATTGATTCTCTTTAAATCCAATGACTTACCTCCCGAACATCAATTAACGAGTTGGTGGTTTAAATATTTAATTTCTCTTCCTTGTAATTCTATTGAAGAATCGAATGCTAAGGAAGACACTAATAAAGTTATTTATGAGCATGAAAATATTGAACTTGGTTCTTCTTCATCTTCAAAAATTGTTTTAATTGATTCCCAATACTCAAATGAATCTGCTTTTGAAAGTGAAAAACATAACAGTTCAAACACTTCCTCTCATAGTCATAATGATTTCAATGATTATAAATCAACTCCGTTTTCTCAATCCTACAATGATAATGTACCTTCTTACAGTTTTAATCTTGAGGATAATTATGATTTTAAATTCATAATCACTTATAAAAATGAAATCTCTGTAAACAAATTTCCACTATGTTGTAACATAATTTGTAACATAGTTGTATATTACAAATTACATTTCTCTCATTCTTTTCAATTTCTTTCTTTGTTCAATTTTATTTTTCATTTTGTGCACATATTACGTTGGCATTATGAGCTTCATAGCATGAGACTCTCATCAAATACATTAATCAACATATTTGAAAATCCATTTCAGAAATTCAATCATAAACATTGGCTACTTCTAATTTTGAGATTCTATTTTATGATTATGAGTGGCCAATTTGTTTCTGATTTTCAAATTATTTTTTCACATATGTTGATATTCAGAAGCTCACTAACAACGCATTTTGGCCAACCATGTAATCTATCTAGAAATATTTTACATTACTATCCACGATTTATCTATTCATTTGAAAAGAATATTTCTAGTCATTATTTACAACAACCTTTGATATTTAAAGACATATCATTTAATGTTGGCTTGTTGTTTCCTCTTTCTTTGAATCTATTTCAAACATTGATTGAAATACATCCTGAATTCCATGATCTCGTAGGCAAATGTTTCAAAGAATTTCAAGGGATTTTGTAAATAAGTTGCTTCTTGTACATACATTAGCATTAGATGCACATAATATATTCAGTTTTATTTATGTTGGTATATTTATGATTTTGTTACTGATGTTTGATTTACACATTCATGCAGATACTAAGATGCTTGAATGGTTACATTGGAAGCACGACTTTACTTAGTCTTAGTCTACTTTTTAGATTAGGATTACGTGTAGTTTAGCAACTAGTTTAAATTAAATAAGAAGATGGTTTTGAACTTTGATAAATACATGGGAGAAGATGAATATTCATCAGGTAAATCTATGATCAAATTCTCCTAGGTACACATTTACATGTTCATTTCCATTTGTTCTTAGTTTTCTAGAATTTATTTTCTCTTTTAGTCATTTTTTTTGCTTTCTTATTTTGTGTTGTTCTTCTGGCAGGTATTGGCTTGAGTTAGAAGATCAACTTTTACCAATAAAGTAGTTGTGACAAATCTTAATGCTAAAAGGAGAAATTTTTAAAACTCATTCAGGGAGATTTCCTTTACTTCTGAGTTTTTCTTATCATCTTGCTTATTCTCTTTCGAGATATGTTTATTCAAAGTTACATGTTTTAAAGAGAGATTTGATAAAGGGAATAACATTCTTGTTAAATTCTCATATGAAAACTTTAATCACAACTCTCCTTTTAGTTAGAGAATTTATTTAAATAAAAGTCTTGAATAACAAACTCACCAAGCAAGACAACATTTCATATGCTTGACATAATGCAAAGAACATAACAAGATCTTTATTGCTTATATCAAGATATTGCTTTTATCTTGTTTCACTCAAGTTTTGCTTATTTCATGATTTTTCTTGCAGTAGGTTTGCTTCTATTTTAATTCCCTTTTTATTTGGATTGATTTTCTCTTGTCTCTTGGTTGGATTTGTTTCCACAATATTTCTTGGTCCCTTTTGCAATCCCCTTGTGTGTAGATTTCACCTTTGTTTGGGATTAATCCTGGTGATATTACCAACCTTTTAGTTGGAGGGCCTTTTCCACCCACCTTTGGTCTGATACATGGGAAACATTTACTCTTATTTAATGAATTTCATTGATAAAAAGAGGAATATCAAGTTAATTATCAAATTTCTATCTTTCAGATTCAGATTTGAAACTCTTATTATATTGTTTTTCTTTATCATTTTGATAATCTCACTTTATAACATAAGAGATAATTCTATTTTTGCAACAACTTATATTATAAACAGCTATTGTTAAAGCAACAAACAAGTTTAGTATTTTTATAATTCTTCTAAATCATCCCAATCTCTTAAGGAGAATATTTGTCTCCCCATTTATGATAAAAGTATCAGAGTGTAAATTAAAAGTTGTGTAAAATACCTGAAAGATAGGGGGTCTCTATAAAGAGCCAGCCTACCATGATCATGGGTCTTGATGGTTATGACATTATCGTATCTGGTCACCAAACTAGGATAATGGCTTATCACAATTCGTTGTAAGATGAGAGGTCTCATCACGAGTCAGCTTGTTCATGACCATCAACGCTTGTGAATGCCATTGTCAATATATGGTTACCAAGCTCAGACAATGGCTTTCAGAGTTGTTAATGAATTATGTCTCCTCTGAAATATGTAAACATAGATGGGATACTGATATTTCCTTTGGGCTAAGAGGTAACCCTGTCGAGGATATGGAAACCTGCTAGAAGCAGTGGCTTTACCTATGACAACGAGAGTTCATCATTCTTACTAAGAACAATGATAATATTTTTTTCTTTAAGTTTAAGTTATTATCAATTATGTAATTGCTGTCAAACATGACTCTTATAATTAATATTGGAGATATACAACATGATACAACTATGTTATTCGTTATTGGGTTTTCATTGAAAATCTGAGTCTTAGCACTTTGATTGATTTAACGTTATTCCTTTTTCTTAGTATTTCATCATTTTTCCAGAGATAATTGTTTCTTCCCAATGTGTCGCCATTGTTGTGGTAAAAACACAACCCCACATTATTCACTTAATTCTCATTATGGGGACCCTTTGATTGAATGGTTACTCATATTACTATCTGATTTTGAGAATTTATATTGCTTCAATGAGTTCAATTTGTTCCTATCTTCCTATCATAACTTTTTTATCTCATTTGGTTGTTTCGTTTGTAAATGGCACCTAATTGAAGATTGCATATTTTTCACTGCCTTGGCCTATTAAAATATATAAATTGTACATTACTTTTGTTTATAAATTTATTTTAATAATTAATTTTCAATTGTAAATATTAATTTACAATACATTGTATACATACATTAATGGTTTCCTAATCCATGGAAGTGGATGAAAGAAGAAATGAAACCATTTAAAACATAAAGTATAAATGACAATCAAACAAGAAAAAAATGTAACAATTAACATTAGACAATTAATTTCTCCTCTAAATCATGTAATTTTTAATTAAATAGATAATAACATAGTTTTTTTCCCCTTTTTTAAGTGGGGAATGGTTTTTTTTTGGGTGGAGAGGGAGAGGAAGAAGATATATCTTCATATATTTACCAAATGTAAAACAACAATTACAAATAATACTTTATTTGTTGTCAACACATTCATCACCAAAATATAGGTTCTTCTAGCTTGGATCACTTGAAGACTACAACTTTCCCTTGGACTTCTCGCTATATAAGAATGGGAAAATGTCAAATATTTTGGTGCCAATTAAACAAAGACATAAAGTTAAAAATGATAAGGATCATGAATAAGGGGAAATTTTCATGAAAATCCAAGGAATATATCTCATATGACATAAATTCTCTAACATAAAGGTGCTTGAATGGTTAGTTACCCCTTCTCCAACATACGAACCTTATTTATATCATTAGAATTTAGTTAAATTCATTGGAAATGGAAATTATAGTTTTATAGGTGTAGTTGTATAGGTGTATGAAACTCATACCTTTTACTTAGGAGGGCATGCATAATGCACACTTATTTATTTTTATAGATTAACAAATGCATAGGCACATTTCATAAAGGGAAATCACATATGATATGCATGCTTCCTTAAAGAAAAACATGCATACCTAGATAAAGTCATTTAAAAGGCTATTTGAGTGAAGTGGATACTAGATTACATATAACTTGGCTAAAGAAGTTATTAATAGTTCGTGATGACCAATTGGTGCTATAACAAGAATCCAAGGAATGATGAGTTCCCAAGAGAGGTCATCATGCAAAGTACAGGAAGGTCAAGGCACCTACATCAGGGTAAACCAAGCAAGCAAATCTAATGGGGCCTTGCAATGAGAATTAATGATGTTGTGTTAGTGGATCATTTTAGTTACTCTATGGGTCTCATAAGCATATGATTTCTAAGAGCATAAAACTCAAGTGGGTGTATGATAGTTTCCAAAAAGAGTATAAAATAGGTATGTTTCCTATCTTGAGTAAGGTCTTATATGACTATGGTTAGTGGTGATGTTTCCCCTAGAATCACTAGATATAGGTTAATATAATTGTTGCTTCCAAAAACCAATGATAATCAACCAAAGGTATAACAATAGGTAGTTTAATTGTGAACATCCCAAAAGAGGATATGAAAAATTCATCAATTTCTCAAGGTTGTATGCAACCATATGAGAGGTGGGACTTGAAACTAGTCGAAAATGACTTTTGTGTGAGGGGGAATCAATGTCTATTAGGTTGGCCATGGGGCTTAAATAATTCCTGCAAGTTCAAGGGATGGTCTTATTTAGGAGGGAGAAAATATGGTGCAAATGGGGAAATACATGGAGGGTATGTTAGTTGAGAAATTTGACTCATGTGGAAAATTGATCTGAGAACCTAAGTGGAATAATTATTCATCTTCAAGGAATAATGTGGTTAGGAAGGTAGGGATACTTTTATAAATGGATCCAAAATAAATTTATGAAAATGCCCCAAAGGGTGGATGAATAAATCAAAACTCCAAGTTGAAGTGATGATGAAGTGATTCTAGATTCATGGGCCTCCACATAGTAGAAGTGGGTGTGGGATATATAATAGGGGTATCTACATAGTTCACTGGCTTAAGGTGAGCAATAAAGGGGGTATCATGTTAGGTATTGGATATTTTGGGGGTTCAAAATATGTTAGTTGATAAATTATGCTAATGCATCCCCCATGAGGGAATTTCATGACCCAAAGGAGTGGTAGCATTCATTGCATATATGTAATGGTATCCAAGGAAGATGTTGTAGACCATCAGATGGGGCATGATTCAACATCAATCAAGATAGTATTACTATGAAACTCACTTTCACTATTAGGCAAATTCATTGGGTTTACATAATTTACCTTTAAAATATTGTAACATAGTTATTGATGGAATGAGAGTTATAGAACTATTATGTTACTAGGATAATAAGGACATAATAGTCTAGGATGGCACCTTTTGCACTAAACATTTTATAATTTTAAAGTTCTTAACAATGCCTTATATTTTTAATGAGGTAGAAGAGTGAAGGCATGCTTTGATGCGTTGGTCTGAATCAAAGGTAATGACTTGTGGTGGTGGAGGGAGGGATAATACTATAATTTTCTTACAAAGAAAATCTCTGATGCATATCATATCTTTACAAGTGGCTAATCTTCATCCTAGTCTAGATGTTTGGGTTCCAACAATGTCGTATATATGGTGGAAATTTGGGTCACAAACTTTTGATCCACTGTTGAGGAAGAAGCTTAGGAGCATATTGTTCTTGGGCCACTAAATTTTTCTATCAGGAGGGTTTACTCAATATCACAACTTGAAACCAAGTCATCCTTAGTCCTTAATTCCTCTTAAAAGGCCAATGGGTGATATGATGCCAATGGGTGCATATTTAGGGATAAAATTATATGATATGAGTCTAAAAGTGGAATATATGGGGTTAAATGTATATGTAATAGTGATCATCCTAACAAAGGGGCCACATGTACAATGTCTAAATAAGTATATATAGAGATCATGTAGTCATTACTGCATAGGATATGATTTGGATGTATGAATATATTGAGGTAATTGGGGGAGATTCTCTACTATATATCTTGGAGTTATTATCCATTCTCACATTTTCTATGCATTGTGTGTACTTTGTTTTCTTATCATATTTTAATGATTTGGTTCCTAACATTTGGTTTGAGAGTATATGATCCTTGAGTTTGGCTCCTTTAAGAAGTCATATTGGTTTTTTTCTATATATTTTTCTAGGATGTTTCAGAAACTAAAATTTCCAGGAGTATGAGTAGACATAACATAAAACCTATGCTAAGAAAAATAGGTTTTGTTTTCTATAATTTCAAAAATATAGGTTGTGGAAATTAAGGTTTTTTACCAATCCTAAAACTGGTCTCAAACGAATGTTCTTGGTAAAACGATGATAACTTATTTAGGGGGACTTTTAAGATGGCATTTTTTATAGAAAAGTGGGGGGACTTATCTCAAAATATATGGTAAAATTTTCATATTTCGATCCACTATAAATTTAAAGTTACATGCAATGGAAGTTAGGGTCTTTGATTAGTCCTAAAACTAGTCTCAAATAGGTGTTCTAAGTAAAACACTGATATATGACTATAGAGAGATCTAATTTGAGCATCACTAGTTTCATTGGAAAGGAAGTATACCATAATGTTTCAAGTCAAAATTTCCAAAGATTATCTAAAAATTAAACACATGGCATGGCGTATAAGTTCACAATTGGAAAATGGCTAAAAAACAACATGATTTGAGAAAGTTACCATCACTTTCAATTGGCACGTTAAATCATGGTCAAACCTATGACAATGTAGAGAAGAAATTTTAGAATACTACAAGCTAAAATTCTAGACATAGAAGTGCCAAAATATTGAAGAATACATCAAGAGAAATTTCAACCACTGGGAAAACTCCAAATTAGTCTTTTAAAAGGTATGTTAGTTTAACATTTTCATAACTTTTGTTTAGAATGTCTGATTGAGGTGATTCAAGAGCCAATGAAAAGATAAAATATAAGAGAATATACTATAAAGAGGATCATAACTATTTGATATCATTATTAATAATATATTGAGGTTTCAAGTTGAGGGTTTGTCTTAGACCTCAATTAAGAATAAATAAAAATACCTAAATTTAGTAGATATGAAGATAAAGATGAAATCAATCCCATGGAATGGTTTAGGATGATATATAAAATAGAGTTGACTCCTTATAAGGTATTGAAGCATAGTATTTTGGATAACAATTGTGTCAAATTTTTTGAAACATTCTAGAATCCTTATAAGGTAACTTATTATTTTGGTGGTGAAGCTTGGAAGTGGTGGATGAGTATTGATAAAGATATTATATGAAATGTCACATAGGAAGCATTTGATTTTTTCTTCTAAAAAATGGATTAGGGACTCAAAAATTAAAGAGATGCATAAAATTAAACATGAATTCAATGAAGGTAAAAAGGAAATTTCCAAATTACAAAAATACGAGGAATCAAAGAATAGCTCAAGAATAAGGGAAATCAATTATGTAAGTTGCAATCACTTAATTAATCACTCATTAAGGAAGTTAAGAAACTAAAGCAAGGAAATATGAGAAAATGCAATAAGGATGAATAAATATGTAGATTACAAAACCATAATGAAAAACTACTAGATGAGATCAAGATATTGAAATAATAAAATAAACATTCTCAAAATCAATAAAAAAAACTAGGATCTTGGATGAAGAGACTACCCGAAGACTTGAAGAGGAAATTTACAGGAAGATTGAAGAAGCCCTAAAATGGATGAAGTAAAACTAGAAACAAGTTATAGAATTGAAGAGGGGTATGAGAATTTAATATATGGCATCAAATTGCAATTTCAAAAGGTTAAAGAAGACAATATTCAAGAAGGTGACAAAAAATTAGTTGAAGAAGTTGAACTTCATCTAAAGTATGTACATCTGAAATATGATGGTTTTATCTCCAAGGATAGGGTAATTAAATGCCTAGCAAAGAGGATGGAGGATGATATTATCTAGAAGAAAAAGACAAATGAAATGAGTGTGTAGAGTAAGGGAAAAACATCATATGTGAAACCATATTAGCACTCTCATTACCAAGTAAAAATTTCAAAGGAAGACAATAAGATTGATATCAACATTATCAAGATGAAGATGGAATACCCATCAATATTCATAGGACATGGCATCATAAAACCATTACCAAATATGATATTATTAGAGACCAACAACTATTACAAATTGTAAATTTACAAAAACAACACATGGAATCAAATACCAAGCAAGGAGGATAGAGGATGGTACTATCTACAAAAGGAAGATATATGAAATTAGTATGTAGAGTGAGGGAAATTAGTGTGAAATATCAACATTCTCATTAGTGAGAAAATTTTTAAGTAAGACAATAAGATTGATATCACCATTATTAAGGAAGATGATGGGGTACTCATCAATAGTCATGGGACATGGCATCACAAAATCATTGCACAATAGGCTACCATTAGAGACCAATAGTTACTATAAATTGTAAAAGTACATAAATAATACATGGAATCAAAGGAAATAACTTTAAATGCAATAATTAATGATTAAGGATTAGGACTAAAAAGAATTGAATGTGGATGGATGGATTGTCATCAATAGAAAGAAAATAGTAGGAATATAATAAGATCATATTAGTTGGTTTCATGACATGTAAATCCTTTAACTACAACGCTTTGAAAATAATGCTTTTTTGAAGGAGGTTATTGTGATATGACCCTAATGGGGGCATATATGAGGTTAAATGTGTATAATATGACCCCAAGAGGGGCATATATGGGGTTCCAAATATATGTAATGGAGTAAATATTATGTAATAGTGGTCATCCAAATAAGGGGGTCACATGTGCAATGTGTTAGATATATATAGAGATGATGTAGTGATGATTGTGAAAGATGTGATTTGGATGTATGAATGTATTAGGGTATTTGGAGGAGGTTCTCTTATTATTTGAGGAGGTATTATGTAACTCATCTATATTATCTATCTTGGAGTTGTGCTCCATGCTACATGGTTTCTAATGATTTTTTAAGGTTTTGGTTCCTAACAAAGGGTAATACACCTCATAGATACGAAATGGTAGTGCCCTGAGTGGCTTTTGTTTGATGTTCATAGGCATTGTTTTGGGGAAGCATCTTGAAACCAAATAAAATTTAGTTCAAACTACACCATAAATAACTACTTTTAGAGTTTGTACACTCATACCTCAACTCTATATACACATATTATAAAAAAACTCAACATCATCTACCAATAATACTATATTTACACACACAATTGTAAATCCAATAAGTTTTAAAAGTATCATTCATACATAGTCACAATCACATATAACAATCAATTATCAATAATTATAAAACTTGAAACATTTTCGACCACATAAAAGTTCAAGTAATAATATTTATATTTTGTAAGTATAACATGAATTAAATATCTTTGCTATCTTATGGGCTCTTTAATAAAGAAATGTACACAAATTTACATTATGATACACTATTATATACTATTTTGCTTTTTATACATTTTATTCATATTTATTTAATTTTTTTTGAGGTACTTTATTATAACTTGATATTTATAATTAAATTAGGTTGGCCTTTCATTTATATCTTGAAATTATAACATTAACAAAATATCGATATTTAATATTATGCTTTTATAAAATCAACAAAATATCGATATTTAATATTATACTTTTATAACATCAGTGTCCTTTTACAAAGCTAAGTTAGGTAATTTATACGTTGAAACTATAACATTAACAAAATATCGATATTTAATAATACTTTTATAACATCAATGTCTTTTCACAAGGCTAAGGTAAAGTCAAACTTCATATATTATGCTTATAACTTTTGAGACAATAAACCGCCTTCTCTATGATTGTCAAATTGCAAATATTGAATAGGATAGTACACATGAGATTTGTTTTGTCGTACCCATTCTCCACCCACGCGAGTTGTTACCTTTTATGATTTCAAACTATAGTGGAAAACCATGCATTGGGAAGCTCACATTATTTTGAAAGGATGGCTTTTACTTTCACTATACAGTGAGGATGTTTCCTTATCATGCTATTACATTTTCAAAACAAATAATTAAAACATGATTAATCTTGATAATTACTTTTATATAGTTTGTAATCCTTATTAATGTGTTTATCTGCATTTAATAGTGGGTCATAGTTAATTGTGTATATGTAAAGGTACTTACACAATAATCTAGTTCAATTTATCTAACCATGGTTAAAATATATATTTAATTTGGATTTGAATCAAATAATGCCTACACACCAAAATGGGGACAAATGAATAATGAAAGATGCACCGTACCCAACACCTATCGAAATTCATGGAAATATGATGCTCATAAAAATGGAAGACCTAATAAAGTAAAATGGTGGAAGAATATTGGCTTTTGATCTTTTGATGTTGGTATTGATTTGTTGGGAGCATTGACTTGTTCTAGAAGAAAATATACTTTGAGATATGCCAATCCTCTTTTCTCTCACATGCAAACACCCCTCTCTTCCATTCATTTATGCATATGGGAATGCAAAATAAAAGTAGCCAATAAGCAATTGAGTGGGATTTCAAACATAGTATATAATATTCTTCTATGTATGGAGATGGGAATGCAAAATAAAAGTAGCCAATAAACAATTGAGTGGGATTTCAAACATAGTACATAATTTTCTTCTATGTATGTGACCGAAGCTCATCATGTGGGACATGTGCAAAAGATGCTCGGTTAATTCAATTGGCTCTTTCTTAATCCTTCTGTAACATTTTTAATTCCAATTCAACTAGATCACAAAAGAAGAATACTTGAAATGTTATGGGAGTTCAAATTTGTTGGAGGGAAATAGGTTAAATGTAGTTTTTGGAATGGAGTTAACCTATATTGGAGGGAAATAGACAACATGAAATTTCATTTTATCCATTTTATTAGTTTGTTCTTAAGGATGTTTTAAACTCTAGTTACAATGATGTTAAACACTTTTTACTATCATGGAACTTAGTTATTACATTAATTCTATGCATTACATGGTAAAGAATAACCATATTTGATTTAATGTTTTTTTTTGTCATTATCCAATTTTTTTAGTGCCATCAATTTAGTCAACTAAATTATCATAGGTTGTAGCAACATTGTAATCATAATATGGTCATTGGTCTTCTTTTCATTTGTCGTAGAGATGGTGTTTATGTTAGTTGTGTTCGTGGAAAACATCATCGAAATAATTTTGATAATTGTGCATCTTGTCATGCCTCACCCCTTTGCAACTTGTTTATAGTCATTTGTGTGGCTTGCATCATTCTCCCTTCTTTAGGTTCAAGTACTTCTTAATTTTTATTGATGATTTCTCTAGCTGCACTTGGGTTTATTTCTTAAGGCTTAGAAGTGAAGTTTGTAACATGATTTTGGTCCACGAGACCCTTGTAGGAAAACAATATGTACATCAACTATATAGGGTAAGGATATATAATGGAAGTGATTATTTTAACAACAAATTTACAACTAAATGCACTACAAATGCAACATATTGTTCCATACCAACCAAAACAAAATGATGCTATTAAGAGAAAGAATCACATATTGAAGGAGATAACAAATTGTATGATCCAATCTAAGGGATTTCCTGAATTTCAGGCAGAAGTCATTAATTGTCTCAATTACATATCCAATCACACTCGCGCATTGACTCTAAAAAAATATAACACCTATTGTTTAAATATATATTTTAGACTATTGTGGTTTGTTTTGATTTTTATAATTAGTTATGATAAACTTTTATCTGAAATTTTTTTCTTTCTCATTAATTTATTTCCTCAAGTGGACATATTGGCTAGCATAGAAAAGTCTTTCCCTCTTTGAGGGTTTTAACCACATAAAAAAACCTTTGATTCCTTTGTGTGACTTACTGCTCAAGGTGTTTAACCTACATGGAAATACCCTATTTTGTCAAACATGGTATCAAAGTATGTATGAAGGCTTGCTCCCATTTTTAATTGTGTTCATGAACCTATGCTCTTACATGCATCAATATATTTTCTAGGATTTACCATTTTTTTGTATTTCTAAGCTAAGTGAGTTGTTCTATTACATCTAGAGCATTACTTTTAGTTGGAAACACTATTCATTTCACCAAAAAAGGTTTTTGTTTTCCCAAGATATAATTTTTGGTGTCAAATACAAAAGTTTAAAGTTTCATTATGCCTTTTACTTTTGTTTTTACTATGTTAATATTTCGTTTATCTATTTATCTTCCCATTTTGGTGTGCTTTATCATCTACATATAATATTAGTTGTGCACTTTGTCTAATCTCAATAATCCAAAAATAGAGTTGGAAGTGTTTTTTTTTGTTTTTATATGTATATGCTCTTTGATCTACAATTATGTGATTTCAACAAATTAGAAACATATAGAAAACTTTCATTTTCTAGTCAGGTTGATTAAGATTTAACCTCATCATTGAAGATTTTCAAAATTTTGCTTGTTTTTGCATGCATTTATGTGATTTTTTATTTTTATAGGAAAAATAATGGTTTTGGGGGCAAGCATGTGTAATGAACCCAACTCCCTAAGTAGCATCAAGGGGGTGGGGTATTTAATATTTGTATTCTTATACACAATTCAAAGGCTACTTCTGAGCTCACCAAGGCATTCCACTCATTAATATCTTTCCAATGACTATGTTCTTACTCGATTTCAAGTTCCGAGCAAGTATTTATGGCCACTTGAAGTTGCTCAGGTGCCTCCTCTTTCGTAGGTCATTATTCATATGTGGCTCCACATGTGGAATCATGTGATCATTACTCAAAATAAAGTTTGGGTGTGGCATATCATAAGAAATTATTTTGGTGCAATACATTGGTCAACTCAAACAAAGAAGTAAATTTCACAACTAGGGGGATCCTAAGAAAAGGGGAAAAGGTTGTAAAAATCCAAGGAAGATATCTTAGAAATGCTCTAGCATAAATGAGTTTGAATGGTTAATTGTTCATTCTCCAACATATGATCCTTATTTATACTCTTAGAAGTTAGTTAAGTTTGTTGGTAATGGAAATTATAGTTGGATAGGTGTATGAAACTTATACTTTTTTCTCAAGAGGGAAAAATAATAAACATTTATATATTTTTTACAATTTCAAAAATGCATAGACAAAGCATATATATATTGATAAATTCATTAAGAGGTGATTTTTTTGGAGCAAGGATACTTGAATAAATGTAATTTTGCAAAAAAAATCCTTAATAATCAACAATGACCAAATAATGTTATAACAAAAATCAATAGAATTATGAGTTCCCACGGGAGGCCACAATGCAAAAAATAAGAAGCAAAAGGCATTGCCATGGAGGCTAACTAAAGAGATTGAGGCTAATGGGGCCTTTCCATCTAATGCGATGGTGTTATGTTGGTGATTCATTCTAATCAGACCATGGATCTCATAGTTATATGATGTCTAGGAGCACATAACACAAGTGGGTGCAATGATAGTTTCCAAAAAAAACATAATGTAGGTATGTGTACTGTCTTGAGTAAGGTCTTAGATAACCATGGAAAGTAACAATGTTTCCCCTAGAGTTAATGAATATATATTGATGGAATGGTTGCTTCCAAATACCAACTATAATCAACCAAAAGGTATAACAAGAGGTAGTTTAAGATTGAGAATTCTTAAAAGAGTATGTGAAAAATGTATCAAATTCTCAATGTTGTATGATAACCATATGAGAAGCTAGGCGCTGAAACTAGTTGAAGACATCATGTGTGGGGGAAGATCAATGCCTTTCAGTTTGTTTGTGGGGAATAAATAAGCCCTATAGGTTCAAGGCATGCTTTTGGTTATTTCTAGGACTAGTGAAAGAAGAGATAGCCTCTAAAAATTCTACATATTCAAGGAAGAAAGTGGTTAGGAAGGATACTTTCATGAATGGACATAGAAGAAATTGATACAAATTCTCCCAAATATGGATGAATTAACCCATGGTTCTAGAGACATCGGGTCACATGCACATTGGAAGTGGATATGGAAAATATAATGGAAGTGTCCACATAGTTCATTGGATTGATGTGAGTAATGAAATGGGAGATAATTTTAGGTATTTCATATGGCGGGGGTTCACAATAAGTGAGTTAATAAATTTTGTGATGATACATCCTCCATGAGAAAATTTCATGACCAAGAGAAGTGGTAGCATTCATTACATAGATGTCATCATATTCAAGGAAGATGTTATAAACCATCATACTTGGCATGAAATGACATCAATTAAGATAGTATTACTACTTAGCACACTTTCAATATTATGCACAATCCTAACAAGTGACATAATTTAATTTTAAAATATTATAACTTAATCATTGATGGAGTTAAAATTACAAAGCTATTTTGCTACTAGGATGAGAAGGACATAGTACATGACATTGGCATGTTATGCACTAAACATGAAATCATTTTGAAGTTCTTAACAATGAATTTGTTTCAAATGAAGTGGAAGAGTGGAGTCATGTTTTTCTATTTTGCTCCCAATTAAAGGTGATGGCTTGGTGGAGTATAGGGACATGCTACTATTTTGTTACAAAGAGAAGCTCTATTAACTATCATATCATTAGAAGTGGAAAGTCTTTGTCTTGGTCTAGATGATTGGATTACAACAATGTAGTAGATATGGTGGAAAGTTGAGTCATCAACTTGTGATGCATTGCTAAGGAAGAGAATGTAGCAACATATTTTTCTTGGGACACTACATATTCCTATGGGAGGGGGACACTACATAAAATTTTGATTGGGATGTTTGTTTGAGGTGATCAAAAGCCAATGAAAAGAGAAAATATGAGAGAATATTTAGGAAAAGGATCATAAGTATTTGAGATAATTATTAATAATATATTGAGTTTGTATGTTGAGTTTTTACGTTAGAGCTCAATTAAGAATACAAATCAATAACTAAATTGAGAAGAAATAAAGATAAATATGAAATCAATCCCATGGAATGGTTGATGATGATAAAGAAATTTGATTTGACTCCTTATAAGGGAATCCATTATTTTGATGGTGAAGCTTGGCAATGGTTGATGAGCATTGATAAAAATATATTAAATGAAACTTCATATTCGAAGTATTTGAAATTTGTTTCTTAAAAAAATAGATCAATGACTAAAAAATAGAAGAAATGGATATAATTAATGATGAATTCAATGAAAGCCCACAGGGCTTTGGATTGACGGTGAATGAGTGCATTGTTAAGGCACTCCTTGCGATAGGTCACCGGTTCAAATCCCCCGTGGGTACTTAGGTTAGTCTTAACTTAGAAAAAAAAAATGATGAATTCAATGAAGCTAAAGAAGAAATTTCTAAATTATAGAAAGATAAGGAGGAATTTAAAGAAGATCGTGAGCATATGGGTGATCAATTATGTAGATTGCGATGACTTAATGGATCACTCATTAAGGAAGTTAAGAACTTAAAGCAAGGAAAGATGGGAAAATGCAAGAAGGATGAAGAAATATATAGATTATAAAAAAACTACTAGATGATGTCAAGATATTGGAAGAAAAAAAGAAGCATTGTCAAAATCAAGAAAAAAAACAGGGATCTTAGATTAAGAGACTACAAAAAGACTTGAAGAGGAAATTTCCAAGAAGATTGAAGAAGTCTAGGGAAAATTTTAGGGGTTAATTTTCCATGTTTTTTGTAAAAAAAATATTCACAAATTTCCTTTTTTTTCTAAAAATGATTTACCCAAATTTTATAGTACAATTTTTTTTACCTTAAAATTCGTTAAAATTTTATATAGACTAATATAAAATCATTATAAATGTAAATATTTTTACAAAAATATCACCAAACATTTCACAATTTGCATGCTAGGGACTAGTAAGATTCGCTGAGGTTTCTAAATTTTAAGATAAGCTTCCATCCTTGAAATTTTCCCTGAAGAAGTCCTAAAATAATTTAGGTAAAATTAGAAATGCAAACTATAATTGAAGAAGGGCATAAGAATTTGATGAATGACATCACATTGCAGCTTCAAAAAGAGAAAGAAGATGAGATTCAAGAAGGTTATCGTAAGATATTTAAAGAACTTAAACTCCATTTAGAGTATGTACACATTAAACATGATGGTATTATCCCTAAGGATAGATTAATCAAAGATCAAACAAAGAGGATAAAGGATGTTATTATTTGTAAAAATAAGACAAATGATGTAACCCGTGTAACCCCAAGGGGGGCATATATGGAACTAAATGTATATGATATATGCCTAAGAGGGGCATTTATGGGGTTAAATGTATATGTATTAGTGACCATCCTAATAAAGGGGTCAGATGTGCAATGTGATAGGTAGATATAGAGACCTTGAAGTCTTTATTTTGGAAGATGTGATTTGGATGTATGGATGTATTAGTGTATTTGGGAAAGGTTCTCCTATTATTTAATGAGTTATTTTGGAACTCATCTTTGTTATTCATCTTGGACGTGTGCTTCATGCTACATGGTTTCTTATGATATTTTAATGTTTTTGGTTCCTAACAAGGGAAAATGCACCTTGTATGTAACAAGTGGCAATGCCCTTAGCTACTTTTCATTGACGTTCACATGCATCTTTTTGAAGAAACATATTGAAACCTAATAAAATTTAAATGTAGTACAAATTACACCACACATAACTACTTCTAGAGTTTGAGAACTCATGTTCCAACTCTATACACACACTTCAACATCATGAATACACTCAACATTCTCTATAATAAGTACCAGATTTACATAAATATTTGTAAGGCCGTCCATTCTAGAGTTATTATACTTACATTGCTAGAACTACCTATAACAATTAAACATCAATAATTTTAATCTTTTACTTAAATAATATATTTATATTATGTAAATATAACACACATTAAAAAAATTATACAAATTTTATATGATAATATATATTATTTTTACTTTAGTTTATATTTATTTAATCTTATTCCTATTTTTTATAACTTAATCAAATATAATTCTTTAACTTTCCTTTTAATTAAATCTCCAAAAAAACAAAGCAAAATATATATATATATATATATTGATACATACATATAATAGTTTTATAATATCAATTTTTTTTCATAAAGCTGAGTTTGGTAAAGTGAAACTTCAACTTTTGAGACACTAAACCACCTTGTCTTAGCATTGCCAAATTGCAAATATTCGATATGAGGGTTGATGTGTTGTACCTATTCCCCACCTTGACGAGAGTTGCTGCCTCGAATGGATGACTTTTACTGTAACTAGGCACGATTAATCTTATCATTACTTTTATATGCAATTAAGAGTGGCCATAGTCAATTGTGTATAATTTAACCCAATTTATTTTACCAGGGTTAAAATAATAAATACATATGATGTAAATTTGAATAAAATTATGATTGCAAAGTACATGGAGACAAATGAATAATGATAGATGCACCGTCCCAAAGACCCATCGAAATTCATGGAAATGCAACTTTATTTCAATGTTGACATTGATTTGTTGGTGCGAGGGTTTAGTTGTTCATGGAGTAATGTGAAAAAGAATATACTTTAGGATATGTTAATTATCTCTCTTTACATATATGGAAAAGGTTATTATTATTATTTAAATTAATTTAAATATTTTTTTTTTGTTTATTTATTAATAATAGTTAAATTTATTTTAATTTCATAATTTAGTGTTCAGAGGGACTAAATATTTTAACATGAAAATCTCTTTTTGAGTATAAAACTTGAGTAAAGGTTTGTACTTCAAGAGATTTGATTCCTATTGGTGCTTAGTAAATTAAGAGTTAAGATTAATATTTATATATTTATTGTAAGTTCAGTAGATTATATTGCTAATCAGTGAAACTATACAACAACATAGTTAAAACTATTTCCACCACAGTAAGCCACTGGGAAACAAGACCAACAAGAAAATAGATAAGAGTATGACTAGAGTCATCAGAACATAAAGTATAACTAAAAAAACTAAGTAACTAGGTTGGTGTACCCTACTAAAAGTATATAAGCAATAAAAGAGACATCGTCAATAAAGGATGGAAGTGTTGATCATAATAAAATAGACAGCTCATGGGGTGTTACAGGGGTACCTGACGAAGTTGGTCCTTCACCCTTGGAGATAAGGGCTTCAAGAGGTTAAGCTATCTAGTCATGTCTCAGTGCTCTAAAGATAGGTGCCTTATCTTTGCTTGAAGAATACTAAGCTGGAGGGAGAGCCTGTTGATTTTAAAGGTGTATTCTATATTGATAATTATTTTTGATGATTTTGATCTTTTCACATTCTTATTCATTATGTCATCATTCAATAATTACATAGAAGACATCAACCATTTAACATTTAAGACAGTAGGATCATCAAGAGACAACCTCACAAAGAACACAAATATTTACCCTGGGAAAACCCACACGGGTAAAAACTGAATAACCTTTTCAATAGAGAATTCTTCAATTCAATAGAGATACATCTTAGTCAATAACTAGGTCAAACCTACTCCACAGTTCATCCTCCTAGTCAAGTCAATCTGGCCCAAAAACATACTATGTTCTTGCCTCATAAATGTTTCTCTACTAGTCCTTCATTGGTTGCTTCAAACCTCATAATTCATTGTCTTAGAGTTACCCTTCTTCAATGGCTCAGATCTCTAATCTTCGCAGCCTTAGATTTCCCTTCACTGGATACCTCAAACCTCAAACTTTACTACCTCAGAATGTGAGTTCTCTTGGACGAATATAACACCTTTTTATATGTTTAATTTATGGAAAATGGGTGCGAATTTTCACTTGGAGCCGACTTGAATTCTTGATGAGGCTGACTTGACTAAGAGGTTGATATTAACTTTTGAAGCCAAAAATTTGACTTTTACAAATTCAAAACATTTTCTTTTGAAATTCCAAAAGAGACATGACTCAAAAAAAAATTTCCTTTTTGTTTTAGCATGAAGAACATGCTTACAAATACATAAATTACTCAAATATACATTATGAAGACCGACCATAGTTACATAAATCAACACTCCCTCTTAACTAAGGAGGTATTCATAATGAATATCTAGATGTTCTCGTGTTGACAAAATTTATCTATGAAGAGGTTATAAAAAATCATCATGAACCTTGTCCAACATCATCAACATCATCTTGTTAGGATCCACTAGTTGGAATCTATGACATACTCTCAACATCAACTAGTAGGAATCTCTCACATCAACATCATCATCACTAGCATCAGCATCCGCTAGTAGCCATATCCTAGTTGGTACCTAACATGTGGCTTATCATCAACATATCAAGACTCACTCTCTTAGAGTGATGGGTCCTCAAATCTCAAGGCCCCTCACTGGGCCAAAATGTTGAGATACTAACTCAACTAGTAGAAACTAACTCACCCTTCTTGGGAAGCACTATGGGCCTAGGCCTCACTAAACCCTTCCTTGGTTAGTGATCAGGTATAGATGTTAAAATACCTCACTCAAACCTTCCCTAGTGAGTGATTAGGTCCAAATGATGAAATACCTCACTCAACCCTTCCCTGGTGAGTGATCGAGTCCAAATGTTGAAAGACCTCACTCAAACCTTTCCTGGTGAGTGACCAGATCCATATGCTGAAATACCTCACTCAACCCTTCCCTCGTGAGTGATCAGGTATAGACCTTACTCAACCCTTCATGGTGAGTAATTGAGTCTCCTTACCAAGAGGCATTCACTCAAACCTATCTGGGGAGCACTTTGGGCCTCTTAGACCATTCTCCCTAACAAGAGAATGTCCATCCATGTTGTTGGCATATCATCACTCCCTCTCAATGAGATGGGTAATCTTCACAAGCCCTAGATTGTCTCTGAAGTACACAAAATTCTCTCTAGCTTCATCAAAATAGTGGAGATGTAATTGAGCCTCATTACATTCCTCTTGTACCACGTATTGGTACTAGACCTCAAGGTGCCTTGACCTATCATCAAACTATCATCTACACATGATCAAACAATCCTACAAGCTAAAGCCATGCCACTTTTCAACTTGTCAACCAAGTTGCAATATACTCGGTCGTTGAGTGCAACAAATGTTTGCTTCTTGCTCATCCAAAAGATCATAATGAAGCCCAAACTAAAAATATACAAACTCTTTTTGTCTTCAAAACTCCTTACCTAATGTGTATTCCTTCAACTCTACTTCTTAAACCATAAGTAATGATGCCATGACCAATTGTACCATTAGAGTTTGGAGATTTATGTGGTGAGGATTTTGAGGGTTTTGAGATCTCAGAGCATCCACAATATTCATTTTTGAGTTTCGATGTTTCGAGTCAATACCATGACTCGTCATGAGGAAAAAAACCTACAAAGAAGAGAAGAGAAAGGATGAGAAAAATAGGAGGAAAGAATAAAAGGTGAAAGAAAAAGAGTCGAAAAGCAGACCCAACCTAAATAAATGAGAAGGCATAAAAAAAATTATTTATTATAGTGAAAAAAATACTTACGCCGGTTACCCTAACTGGGTGTTCTTTCTCAAACAGATCCTGCCATGGAAAACCTAGTTTCTCCCTCTGCTAGTAATGTTATTAAATTGCATCAACGATCTAGTCAAACTATCCCATTGAAGCTAAGACAAGGATTCATGAGAAAGTAGATCTTTTCAGTCAATGTTGCTCCCTATGACACATGAGTTCTTCTGATTTCATCAACGAATCATATGGGGTCAATCTTGATCCATAAATCTAAGAGGAGCCTTGCATCAAGCATTCATTTACAAGCACATGACTTCTTCATATACCTCACAAACTTTGGGTAGCTCTTTTGTACACTTCTTCTTTCATCAAACAAGACGATCTCTGCATCGATCTAATGTAATAGTAGAAATAGTAAAGATAATAAACTTTTATCATAAGTGTACCTGACAAGATGTACTTTCACAGTCTTCTCCCTCTTATTGAGGTAATCCATTGCTTTGTACTTCTCTCAAGTTTCCATCTACTACATACTTCAGTTACCACTAACCTCTATTTGGCATAGAATGACGCACATTTCAATCTTGCTGCTATGTCTTCTCCCTTTGAACTTATACCCTAACAAGACGATATCTCTTAGCACAAATCACAAATTTCATTTCTTCTTCCATCCACTTCCATGGATTAGGAAACCATTAATGTATGTATACAATCTTTACTAGAAGTCCGTGGAAGAACACAACCAAGAAAGTACTTTAAATACAAGAGACTAACTACTAGTAAAGAACAACAATAATAACAATAATCAATGAGAGTGATATAATATACTTATCTTTTGAAAGGATATTAACTCCCTCTTGATCTTTAGTCCTTCGACATCCATCAAACCATGATGTCATTTCTTCCTTGCAAGGTGTTGATGGTGTTGGACCCACCAACATTCAAGGGATCTCCCAGATATGAAGTCCCAACTAGACCTCACACCATTTGGAGTAGGAGTCCCAACAGTAGGTGGTAATGTGATGCCTTGACTGTGAAAATGAGCAGAGTGAAGTACAGTAACTTTGGGTAAGAGCAAGTTTGTGACCCTATAGAAAACCAAGTGCGATGCATGAAGGTTCCAACACACAAAGGGAAAAGGAAGTGTGCCCCTTGGTAGCCTGTAATAGTATGCAGCTTGAAAGTGTTGGGTCTCTATAATACTAGTGATTACCCCATTACTATTGTAGTTATACCCCTTATTTATATTTTTTTGCCCCTATTACCCCCATATTGTTATTTATGTGCCCCATATAATCCCTCTATTGTTATTTTTGTGGCTTTATATTATTATTGTTAGGTCGGCTGGATTATATTGTGACTCCTTAGACTCCTATATATAGAAAGGAGGTTTTGTCATTTGTATCATCCAAGAATTGTTCATTTATGTAATGTAAAGGAGGTTGCCCCCTCGAAGAGGCTAAATTCTAAGGTGTTGATCTATCTTTTCTATATTTTCTTGAGCTGGTTTCATAACATTTGGTATCAGAGCTTTGGATTCTAGGGTTTCGTTGCTCCAAACAAGTCATCGTGGCATTTTCGCTATAACTTTTTTTCTGTGACGTTTCAGAAGTTGCAAAAAAAACCCATTTGAGAATAAATCTCACTGAACCCTGGGTCCAAATTTCAGAGCTTTTCGCGCGATAGTTGCGGAGATATGATCTGAGGAAGTTGGTCTTTTTGCAGACTCCTGAATTACATTCAAAACAGGTGACCTGGGGAAAATCATCATAATTTTCTCTCTGGGGATCGGATTGAAATTTCGTAAGAAGGTACAGAAAGAGGACGTACTTTAGTTTCTTGTGTGTGTGTTTCAGATTCAAAGGTTGAAACAGTGACTCATGGCACGTCGTACAAGTTCGCTCTGCTGAACCAGTCTAAAAGCAAGTCACTGTGGGAGATTTCACATAACTTTTACTTGGAGAATCCAATTTGGCTCAGACTTGTGGCATTGGAAAGAGGACACAGAAGGCTACTACAGGTAGCAATTGCAGAACTGGATGATCCGAAATTACATAGATACATCAGATTCAATATCAGGCTTCTATAAAGTGAAAAAAGGTGTGTAGTTTTTTTAAAAATTTTGTGTAAGTTTGGTTTAACAAAATTCAAAGGGCATAGTAAAGCATTATTATCGGTAACTGAAGCCCCAAGGAAAGAAAATGCAAACACCTAGTAAGGAACTTGAAAGCTCTAGCATGACTCATGAAGAAGAGGAAGAAATGCTACATGATATATCAAAATTACAAGAACAAGTGCAACAAATGTCACGCTCACAAAAGCTTACAGAAGCTAAGATAAGTGGCGTGGAATCTAAGGTAAATGGCGTGGAATCTAAGATAAAGGGCATGGAAGCTAAGATGGATGATTTGAAGATAGATTTGAAGACAGACATGGAAGAATTGAAGAAGTTGCTACAAGAAAGGGTCACTAATGGTGAAAAGGTAGTAAAGGAAACTCATGATGAGAACAAAAGAAATGTTAATCATGATTCCATAGACGCTAATGTTGGATCGAAGAATCACCATATTCCAAAAATCGATATGAGGAAGTTTGATGGCAAGGATCCTGCCACATGGATATTACAGATGGAGCAATTCTTCGATCTCAATAATGTGCAAAACGCACAAAAGGTACGTATGGCAACTGTATATTTGGAACCAAATCAGTTTGTATGGTATCAATGGCTTTGCTCTCGTAAACAATTTATCACTTGGGAAATTTTTACGGAAGAATTGATAGCACATTATGAAGATACAAAAAGCAACACTTTTTTTAGCCAATTGATAAGTCTCAAACAAAAGGGTTCAGTAATGGAGCACATTGAGGAGTTCCAAAAATTGAACATAAGGGTAAAATATATTCCAGAGGAGCATAGGATTGATGTGTTCATAGGGTCTTTAAAGGATAATATCCAACATGATGTTCGCCTTTGGGAACCTGATTCATTAGAGAAGGCATTCAGGTTAGCAAGAAAAATGGAAAGCAAAATTATGGCAACCAGGAAGCATACCACTCACAACTATAAAGACGGAAGTGTTGTTGCCCCTAGTCTTCCACAACCTATAAGGTTGACACCACAACAATTGGAAGAAAAAAGAGCAAAAGGGCTTTGTTACAGTTGTGATAGAAAATACACTAAAGGTCATAAGTGTGCTGAGAAGAAATTATTCTACATAGATTGTGAAGAGGAAGAAGAAAAGGAGCAAGAAAGGTCAAAAGAAGAAGATATACTCCAGGAACAAAGCCTAGATGAAGAACAAATAAATCCGACCATATCTTGTAATGCATTGGCTGGAATTACCACTCCTCAAACCATCAAGATAGAAGGACAAATCAAGAAGAAAAAGGTAATAGTGTTGATTGATTCAGGAAGCACCCACAATTTTATTCATTGTAGGGTAGCAAAAGAATTGAATTTCTTCCTATATCCAGCACCAGAGTGTCAAGTGATGATTGCAAATGGAGGAACAATAAATTGCTCTGGAAAGTGCCATAATATCAAGCTATCCATGGGAGAATATGTATTGACTAGCCCAATGCTTTCCATTCCAATGGGAGGTGTTGATGTTGTACTAGGAGTCCAATGGCTACAATCCTTGGGTACAATAGCTTTTAATTTTCAAGAACTTTTCATTAAATTTTCTACGGAAGGAAAGGAAGTTGAATTAAGGGGTATTGCAGGGAAACCAGGAAAGATAATCAGCTCTAATGGCATGACAAAGCTTCTAAAAAAAGAGCAAAGAGGTGTAATTGCACAATTATGTTCGCTAGATGTTTCCACATTGGAATCATCTATTTCTCCAGATCTCCAAAAAGTCCTGGACAATCATTCCAAGGTATTTGAGACTCCAAAAGGTCTCCCACCTATGCGTGATCATGATCATGCTATTCATCTGATTCCAGGAAGTGTTCCTCCAAACATCAGGCCGTACAGATATCCCTATGTCCAAAAAAGTGAAATTGAACGTATGGTTGCAGAAATGCTAGAGGCTGGTATAATTCAACCGAGTCAAAGTTCTTTCTCAGCTCCAGTAGTATTGGTGCACAAGAAGGATGGATCATGGCGCATGTGTCCGGATTATAGGGAGCTCAACAAGCTCACTATTAAAGATAAGTTCCCCATTCCTGTTATTGATGAATTACTGGATGAATTGCATGGATCAATTTACTTCACCAAGTTGGATCTTCGTTCGGGATATCATCAAATCAGAATGAAGATTGAAGACATTCCGAAAACGGCATTTAGAACTCATGAGGGTCATTATGAATTTTTGGTCATGCCTTTTGGCCTTACCAATGCACCTTCAACATTTCAAGGTTTGATGAATTCAATTTTCAAACCATTCCTTAGAAAATTTGTGTTAGTATTTTTTGATGATATACTAATCTACAACAAGTCTTGGAAGGATCATGTTGAACATGTTGACAGGGTGCTACAACTATTGGAGGAGAAACAATTATATGCAAAAAGATCCAAATGTTTCTTTGGAGTCCAGGAGGTGGAATATTTGGGTCATATTGTATCTCATGAAGGAGTTAAGGTAGACCCTAGCAAAATTAAAGCCATTAAGGAATGGAAAATCCCCACATCCATAAAGCATCTGCGAGGATTTCTTGGGTTGACAGGGTATTATCGCAAGTTTGTTAAGAATTATGGGAGAATAGCAGCACCTCTAACAACATTATTGAAGAAAGATTCATTTTCATGGACTCCGGAAGCAACAAAGGCCTTTGAACATCTTAAAGAGGCAATGTGCCAAGCACCGGTCTTAGCTACACCGGACTTCACAAAAACCTTTATTGTGGAATGTGATGCTTCAGGAAATGGAATTGGTGCTGTTCTAATGCAAGATGAAAGACCCATTGCTTTTGAAAGTCGTCCAATCAAGGGAAAGTTTTTAAGCAAAGCTATTTATGAGAAGGAAATGTTGGCAATACTCCATGCACTTAAGAAATGGCGACCCTACCTAATGGGAAGACACTTCAAGGTAAAAACGGATCATGATAGCCTTAAATACTTTTTAGAACAAAGATTATCCTCTGAAGAGCAACAAAAGTGGGTCACAAAGATGTTGGGTTATGACTTTGAAATCATCTACAAAAAAGGGAAGCAAAATGTGGTGGCAGATGCACTCTCAAGAAAGGATGAGGATGTGGAAGCATTGTTGTGTGCCATTTCTATTATCCAACCAGATTGGATAAACGAAGCAAGGGAGGAATGGAAGAATGACGAAGAAGTGTGGGCACTTATTCGAAAGCTACAACAAGATTCCAGTACTTCTGATACATTTAGCTGGAAAAATGATTCGTTATGGTACAAAGATCGCTTATACCTCTGTAAGAATTCCCAGCTAAAACAAAAGATTCTTATGGAATTGCACACTTCTCCCTTAGGAGGGCACTCAGGATTTTTAAAAACTTACCACAGGGTTAAGAAGGAATTTTTTTGGGATGGCCTTAAATCAGATATTCAAAAGTTTGTGGCAGAATGTTTGGTTTGCCAGCAAAATAAAGTTGAAACAATTAAGACACCAGGTCTATTACAACCTTTATCCATTCCAAGCCAACGTTGGGAGGAGGTTTCAATGGATTTATCACAGGTTTACCCAAGTCTGAGGGAAAGAGTGTCATCATGGTGGTAGTTGACAGACTTACCAAGTATGCACACTTTTGTGCATTATCACATCCATTTAAAGCCAGTACAGTTTCTACTGCATTTATGGAAACAGTTCAAAAGCTACATGGAAACCCAAAGATTATTGTAAGTGACAGAGATCCCATTTTCACTGGAAATTTTTGGACAGAATTATTTTCTTGTCTTGGTACTCAGTTAGCTCATAGCTCATCTTATCATCCTCAATCTGATGGGCAAACTGAGATAGTAAACAAATGTTTGGAAGGATATCTTCGTTGCTTTGTATCTGATAAACAGACACAATGGGTCAAATGGTTGCCTCTGGCTGAATGGTGGTATAACACTTCCTTCCATACAGCAACAAAAATGACCCCATTTATGGCACTTTATGGGTATCAACCACCATCCATCACATCATATTTAAGAGAAAATTCTAAGGTTCAGGCAGTGGAACATCACATCGAACATCAACAACAAGTCCTCCAACTCTTAAAGGATAACCTCGTGTTGGCACAAAATAGAATGAAACAACAGGCAGATCAACATCGCAGTGAAAGAAGTTTTGATGTAGGTGATTGGGTATTCCTACGGCTACAACCATATAAGCAAATGTCCCTAAAGCAAGCTAAGAAGGATAATAAATTATCACCAAAGTATTATGGTCCATACAAGGTGTTGCAAAAGATTGGTACTATGGCATACAAATTGGAGCTTCCTGCAGCTTCTCGATTGCACCCAGTTTTCCATGTTTCATGTTTAAAGAAGGTTATAGGTGACAAGCTCCCAATTCAAACAATATTGCCAGAACTTGATGAGGAAGGAAAAATTATATTGGAACTGGAAGCAGTCATAGAAACAAGAACTCGACAGCTACGAAATCGATCAATTTCAGAGTATCTTATCAAGTGGAAGAACTTATCCGCTGAAGATTCCACATGGGAGGATGAGAATTTTATGCAGAAGTATCTAGAACTACTCAAGCGTTGAGGACAACACTTTTTTGAAGGAGAGGGGCATGTTGGGTCCCTATAATACTAGTGATTACCCCATTACTATTGTAGTTATACCCCTTATTTATATTGTTGTGCCCCTATTACCCCCATATTGTTATTTCTGTGCCCCATAGAATCCCTCTATTGTTATTTTTGTGGCTTTATATTATTATTGTTAGGTCGGCTGGATTATATTGTGACTCCTTAGACTCCTATATATAGAAAGGAGGTTTTGTCATTTGTATCATCCAAGAATTGTTCATTTATGTAATGTAAAGGAGTTTGCCCCCTCGAAGAGGCTGAATTCTAAGGCGTTGATCTATCTTTTCTTGAGCTGGTTTCATAACAGAAAGGAACACATGAGTGTAATGACATCACAAGATATGATGTGGAATAGTCCACAAGTTAGAGTGATGAATTAATACAACAAAACGCATTCAATAAGATTCATACAAATGAAAAAGAAATAGTTCATAAGAATAAGCGTAAGTTAAATAACATAAATTGCAAATACAACAAGAATAATCTTATCATATTCACAACATATGCATGAAAGTGTGTCAGCTCTCATTTTATTATAAGTGAAAGTTCCATTCATACATACAACATTGGCGGACTACTAGCCCCAATAGTGGAACATTAAAGTCAAGAATGCCTGCTCCTCCAAATACGTATAATCACTCTATGCTATGGAGAAGCCAAGGCTCTTCACAATACTCCCAAGCTCCTTCTAAGTCTAAGCCTATCCAAAATATTGGCTCCCAAAAGCCCCTTACATGAGTTATGAGATTCTATTTATAACAGGAGGGGGTGACTCTTCAACTCCCCTTTGTGACCTTTGGACTACCCTCATAACTATTCAACTTCTTTACAAAATGACTCATTATATTACGTCATGGCTCTTCATATTCCAATATTGACACTTGGAATTTCACTTACAATATAATTACAAATAATATTACAATTTACACATGTTCCCGTATAAGACAAAATGTTGAGCAATGGCAACAAGAAATTCTAGTTTAAATTGTCCTTGAATTAAACTGAGAATTAAAATCAAATTCTATTCTCATAGCAACTTGTAAATAGTTAATTAAGTTTAATTAACTTAATTAGCTTAGGAATTTCGAGTTGGAAGTCTTTCTGTAGTCATGTATATGTTCTCCCTAAGTTTTAGGGGTCCAGTATGAGTTTAAATTGAGTTGGAAATTAGATCACTTAGTTTATTGAGTTAAGTTAAGTTAAATTAGTTCTAAATTGTTTTTGGAACTAATAGAGGACTAACAATTAGATGGTGCACTAATGCATCCACTAGTGCTACTCCAGTTAATTGAATATTCCCTCATGAGAAAATCATACATGTCAGTTCAGAGAAAGACCCAGTTGAGACCAGAGTGCAGGGACAGTGTATTATCAGTGGTATTATTTACTGGAGTGTAAATGATCATGCATGCATCAAAGATTGATCCTATTTTTGGATTTCACAGTTTTGGAAGCATGAATTTCCTTTAAATACGAGCTATTCATCCTAGGAATTACACAAGAGATTCGAGGCTTGGAGAGCTGCAGAATTGGCTAAGTGTTGGCCAAGATATTGCTTGCGAGCTCAGAAAGTTGATCATACTTGTGCGAAATTTTTCTAATGAGAAAAAGCTTTGTATCTTCACTCATATTTATGATATATGAAATATAGATAGTGGGGTTTTGAGCAGTGGATTTCCCCAGATACATCTTGTGTTATGTGCCATTGATTTATCCTCTTCTTGTTCATACTGTTTTCATCGATCTATTGGCTTCTGTTGGTTAAAAGTAGAAGTAGATTCTTGTCCCATGATTTAGTACATTTCATGAGCTTGTGAATATACAAAATTTTCTACATGGTATCAAAGTTGATAACAGCAAACTAGAGGAGATTTCAAAGTTTTGAGTTTTGGGTTATAGGTGAAATTCAATTTGCAATACATACTTCAGGATCGGCAGATGGCGTTCTATGGTCTGTGGCTCAAGTATGCCTTGGAAGGTAGATTGAATTTTATAGCCTGGAGGGACATAATGGAGGTTGTGCTAGAGGATAATGGCTTGAAGGAATTCGTTGATCAAGAAATTCCTAAGCCAACAACATCAGATGCACGAAATTTGGCTGAATGGAAGAAGTGTGTGGCGAAAGCGAGGTGGATAATCCTTCAGGGAGTTCAAGACCACATTGTCGCGAGTCTCCATGGCAAGGAAAATCCATATGCTATATGAAAAACATTGACGGACTTGTATCAGAACATCAGTGACCAAAGGAAATTGGAACTGAATGACAAACTTCAAAAAATCAAAATGGAGAAAGGCGAGACAATTCCAAAATACTTGACCAAGTTTACTAAGTGTCATGATGAACTTGGAAGTGTTGGAATCATGGTTTCCGAGGATGATATAATGAGTCTTTCTCTTCTAGGACTCCTAGAGAGTTGGCATAGTTATCAGGATTCTGTCATTGGTCGGGAGAAGCTGCCAGATTGGGAATGAATGTGGTCGGATTTGATGCAGGAGGAGATCAGGAGGAACACCAGGGATGGATCTACTGATGATGAATAGAACTGTGCCTTAGCGATTAAGGCAAATAAGATGAAAGGGAAAGATTCCCATTCAAAATTGGATTCTTATCATGGAGGTAAGAAGAAAGACATGATGAAAGTTGAGTTCTTTCATTGCCATGAGTTGGGCCATTTTGCTACAAATTGTCCACTCAAAAAGTCCAAGAAGAAGTCCTCAGGAGGAGAGGTGGGTGAGGCTTTTGCCTCTCAATTCGAAATGGACTTTTCCCTCATTGCATGTATGGTGTCATCAATTATGGGAAGTGTATGGTACTTAGACAGTGGAGATTCATTCCACATAACTGGTGACAAAGATTTATTCAGTGACCTGGAGGAGAAAGATCTCCATATTCATATCAAGTTGGGTGATGACAGGAAGTATAGTGTTACTAGATTTGGCATGATTACTTTTACAGAGGGAGCATAGGGCTCCATCACCTTGAAAAATGTTGCGTATGTGCCTTGGGTGAAGAAGAAATTGGTATCCATTTCCATGCTTGAGGATAGAGGCTATGATGTGCTATTCTCGAAAGGAAAGACATTCCTTCGACACATAGCCATGGTTCAAGTAAAGAAGATAGGGATTCAGGTGAAGAATATCTATAAGATGGAGGTAGAGGAGTGTGCTACTTTGAGCACAAAGCAGAAAGGGTGTAGATCTGAGATGTTGGTGAGTTGTGGCACAGGTGATTGGGCCACTTGCATCATGGGGCTTTGAATATATTGTAGCACATCTCTACCATCTTCCCAAAGGTACACTTGAGCAAGTTGATACATGCAATGGGTGTAATTTGAGAAAATACACCAAGTCTTCCTTTCACAACAGGGACAGTCAAGCAGAGGCTATTCTAGAGCGAGTCCATTCAGATGTGTGTGTACCATTCTCTACAACATCCATGGCCAAACATGGGTATTATGTTATATTTTTTATGACTATTCTCATAAATGCTTGATATTTTTCATGCAGAAAAAGGATCAAACTTTCACAATTTTTTGTGAGTTTAAAGCATTAGTGAAGAAAGAGTCGGGCACGAAGGTTAAATCTCTACAGAGTGATAACAGTGGTGAGTATGTCTCAAATGAGTTTAAGAACTTCTGTGTAGTAGAAGCAATTAAACAGAAATTGACGACACCTCATAAGCCTCAACAGAATGGGATGGACGAGTGGAAAAATAGAAGCATAGTAGGGGCAACGAGGGTGATGTTCCATGATCAGGGCCTACCACTACACTTGTGGGTTGAGGCATGCAACACAACGGTTTATGTTCAGATCCATAGCCCAAATCAGAAACTTGAGATGAAGACACCAGAGGAGGCTTATTCCAGTAAGAGGCCAGATGTTGGTCACTTCAGGATTTTTGGGTCATTAGTTTATTGCCATGCGACCAAAGATGCATAGAAAAATCTTGAGCCTACAATAGAGTTGGGAATATTTGTGGGGTACATTGATACACCTCACAACTATCGTGTGTACTTTTCGACTAGAAGGATGATAGTGGTTCGCAGGGATGTTAGATTCGATGAGGTGAAGGCCATGTGATTTTTCCCTTGAGAGGGATCTTGAGCTACATGCAGATGAGGAGATTTTAGCTCCTAAGGTTGAGGAGCCTTATATTGATGTGGAACAACCACATGCAGAGGATCCAGAAGTGGAGACATCCACTCAAGCAGAGTCTTCCAGAGAGGGAATAAATTGCATGTGAGAGGCTAACAGATGGTTCGATGATGCACGAGAGAATGTGGGATCACCCACTTCTCAGTGTAGGCAGAGGAGGTCACCTGAGAGGCACACTAGATACATGGCTCTTATGGGCGAATGTGTTGTGACAGAGCCATATTCCTTTAAGGAAGCAGTGCAACAATCGATTTGGGTTGATGCCATGGTGGAGTATGACTCCATACTTTGTAACAACGTTTGGGATGTGGTCCCAAGACTGGAAGACAAGTCAATGGTGAGCTCCCATTGGCTTTACAAGGTAAAGAAAGTTGTAGATGGTAGTGTGGAGAAGCATAAGGCTAGATTTGTGGCCCGTGGCTTTTCACAGGTAAAGGGGTTTGACTATGATGAGATCTTTTCTCATGTTGCAAGGTGCTCATCAATCAAATCTATATTGGCACTATCAGCACAGATGGGTTGGAAGATACATCAGATGGATGTGAAGACAACCTTCCTTAATGGCATGATTGGGGAAGAGGTGTACATAGAGCAGCCTCAAGGTTTTGAGACCTATGACTGTGAGTCGCATGTGTGTCGGCACAAGAGATCATTGTATGGTTGAAGCAAGCACCCCGTGCTTGGTACACTAGGTAGATAGCTACTTCACTGGGTTAGGCTTCACGAAGAGTGAAGTAGATGTGAACTTGTACCACAAAGTGGTGGAAGGTAAATTATTGATCATTGTACTTTATGTTGATGATCTCATACTGAAAGGAGATGATCAATTGATCAAATATTGCAAGGAGGACCTTGCAAGAGAGTTTGAGATGAAGGACATGGGGCTCATGCATTACTTTCTTGGCATGGAGGTATGGCGGGGAGATGGGGAGTTGTTTGTGTCTCAGGGAAATTATGCCAATGAGATACTCAAGAGATTCCACATGGAGATAAACAAACCCATGGAGACTCCTTTGGTAGGTAACTGGAGGAAGGAGGATGCTACTTCAGGGAAAGTAGTGGAAGCTATTGTTTATAGGCAGCATGTGGGTTCACTCGTGTACTTGGTGAAAACATGACCGTATATGTGCTATGCAGTTAACCAGCTTAGTCAAGTGATGGTTAGGCCTACCACACTGAACTGGAAGGTGGAAAAGCATGTGTTGCGATGCCTCAGGGGCACTTCTCAGTATGGATTATGGTATAGATGGACAGAGGGAGTGAAGCTTCAAGACTTCACCGATGTAGATTGGGCAGGGAGTCCATTTGACAGGAAGAGCACATCAGGAGGGATCTTCAGTATTGGTTTAGCGACAATTTCTTGGTATAGCAAGAAACAGAGATCAATTGCACTCATTTCGACAGAGGCAGAGTACATGGCTGCAAGTCAGGCAACATGTGAGGCCATTTGGATGAGGAAGATCCTGGTTGGTTTGTTTAGTTAGCAGATGGATCCAACTGTGATTTACTGCGATAATTAGAGTTGTATCAAACTATCTAAAAATCCATTTTTCAATGATCGGTCCAAGAATATTGATATTTGATATCATCATCTCAGAGATTGTGTATTGAGGAAGATTATGTTGTTAGAGCACATTCCCACGGAGGAGAAAGAAGATGAAATTTTGACGAAGGCATTGTCACGATGTAAATTTGAGTTTCACAAAGACAGGATCGAGGTAACTGATAATCCATTTCTTGTTGAGAGGGAGTGTTGAGAAATGGCAACAAGAAATTCCAGTTTTGTAGAAAATCTGGTGGTAAGTTAACCCAATAATGCAATATAAATCAAAGCAGAATACTATAACCTACTTCGACTATCAATTTGCGGAAGCTTAAAGATTGAGCTGAACAATATAACCAAAAGAAGAAGAATCAATGGCACAATACACATGAAAATACTTTGGGGAAAGCCTCAGCTAAAAACCCCACACTATTGTATTATCATACATGGTGGAAATACATAGTAATTATACAAAGCCTTAGCTCTCACAGCTAGCCATCTCTCAGTACAATCCTCACAGATGCTCACAGGCAATCTTGGCTTCTCTCTAGCCTTCCTCTCTGCCCTCCAAGCTCCTATTTCCTTGCATTGTTCCTTATGTATGGTTTGCCTATTACCAAGTGGAAAACCAACCTTAAAAACTGCGCAATCCTCAAGGATGAATCCTTCATTGCATGCATGAGTTTTCTCCATGAGAAAACACATGCAACTAATCGTACACTATCCTTAAAAATTAATCTCAACTAGGTCTTTCTCATAATAGACGTGCATGAGTTTCTAATGAGGGAATCTTCAGTTAACTGGAGTTGCACTAGTTGAGTGCATTAATGCATCAATTGACTGTTAACTCACTATTAGTTCCTCAAACAGTTTGGAACTATTTTAACTGGATTTAACTCAGTAAACTGAGTTAACTAATTACAATTCAAATATAACTCAATCTTATCTCCTTAATTTAAGGGATAACTCTTGCATGACTTCAGAAAGACTTCTAACTTGAATTTCTCCAAGTAATTAATTTAAAATAAATAAATTAATTATTTCCAAGTAGCTGTTAAGACTAAATTCAATTTTAATTCACAATTTAATTCAAGGACAAATTAAATTGGAATATACTTGTTGCCATATTTTAACAAGTTTAATTTGTCCTTGAATTAAACTGAGAATTAAAATCGAATTATATTCTCATAGCAACTTGTAAATTATTAATTAAGTTTAATTAACTTAATTATCTTAGGAATTTCGAGTTGGAAGTCTTCCTGTAGTCATGTTTATGTTATCCCTAAGTTTTAGGAGTCTAGTGTGAGTTTAAATTGAGTTCGAAATTAGATCACTTAGTTTACTAAGTTAAGTTTAGTTAAATTATTTCTAAATTGTTTTTGGAACTAATAGAGGACTAATAGTCAGTTGGTGCACTAATGCATACACTAGTGCTACTCCAGTTAACTGAAGAATTGCTCATGAGAAACTCATACATGTCAGTTCAAAGAAAAAACCCAGTTGAGGCTAGAGTGCAGGGACAATGTACTATCAGTGGTATTATTTACTGGAGTGTAAATATCATGAATGCATTAGAGATTGATCCTATGTTTGGATTGCGTCGTTTTGGAAGTATGAATTCACTTTAAATATGGGCTATTAATCCTAGGAATTACGTAAGAGATTAGGGGCTTGGAGAGATGAAAAATTGGCTAAGTTTTGGCCAAGAGCTTGCTTGTGAGATGAGAGAGTTGAGAATACTTGTGCGGAATTGTTCTAGTGAGAACAAGCTTTGTATCTTCACTCATATTTCTAATATATGCAATATAGATAATGGGGTTTGAGTAGTGGCTTTCCCCAGGTACATCTTTTGTTATGTGCCATTGATTTATCTTCTTCTTATTCATATTGTTTTCATCGATCTATTGGCTTCCACTGGTTGAAAGTAGAAGTAGATTCTTGTCCTGTGCTTTTCTACATTACATGAGCTTGTGAATCTATATGATTTTTTGCACAAAATAGGTTAGAGACAAGTTAACAGCCTAACAAGACAAACACTATGACATTTGCGTTTAGGGAAACTCTAGGTCATCAACTTCCACATGATTCTTCTTGGTCACATATTGGTGCCAAGCTCGATATTGTGTGATGACATCCCCAAATTGCATAATGGTTTCTGGCAGGAAGAAGACTCTAAACTCTATTAGCATCTAGGTACAATGACTTGGAGCTAGTTTTAACATCCTTCTTGAGCAAGAGAAACATTTTTCTAATCTAGACAGGACCACCAACATAATTCTGCATGTTCTATCTACTCATCTCCAAATCCTCCTTGGTGGAAATTTGTCTCAACTACTCAAAGTATCCTTCAATCTCCTGCCTAACCTGGTGTATGTGTTTGGCTTCGATGAGTGAATCGACTGATGGTATCTTGTGCGTTTTCACTGTGAAATCCAAACTATTGTATAATCGTACATTTGAGACCTAAATACTTCCAATGAACGAGGTGATTTTCTTGTCGTTCTGAATCAATATTAGAACTCTTACTTTCTCCACCTCTTCTTGTGGCTTCATTTTCTTAACTAAGTCAAGTGGTGGCCCTTTGTATCACATTGTCCACTCTTACACATAGGTAATGGTAGCTTGTATGTCATTTTTGACAAAGTCTCTCATCTGCTATTGTAAACCATGAAAGTGAACAATTTCCTTATGTATGGTTATGAGCTCCTCATTGTTATCGGGAAATCTAGTGTCTATGCAGAGCTGCTAGTCCCACTAAGGCTGGTAGCTACCTTAGAAACAAACAAACTAAAACCACTTTCGTTTTCCTTTATGAGAAGTAGATAAGAGGGGAACAAAGGAGACCAACCTCTGTCTTGCGCTTGGTTCCTTGCTTGATTCCTCTCCCTTCCGATAGATCTTTCCCACTCGCTTCCTCGTTTACCCAGCTTCAATGAGCACCTGTAGAATCAAAGCAGCATAACACTATCCAAGAACATAGATCTATTATCATAAACAATATAGGACCAGATATATATTGACCACACAAATGCATATATCATCAATCATACAAGAATGTGGAGGAAAACTTGAATAGCTTTATTAATAATCAAGAATAGAAAAGAGGATTACAACCAATTGTTCTGACCCAGCATCATCCTCTCAGCAAGAAAGCCCTTCTTCACCTCACGAAAAGCTTAAATCACCCAACACTATGATGTTACACCAAGAAACTAGTAGCACTTCCTTACAAGATACAAAATTCCAGCCTCTGGATCTCTGGGATGAGGTATCCATATATAGATGTTTGCAAGGGGGGTGAGTCATCTTTTAAGATTTGATTAGTGTCCTCTCTCTGATAGTTCTTGATTCCACTTGGAGATTGATGATCTCTTACTCATCCCTGGGCAAATGCAGAGAGGCAAGTGTCATAAGAGAAGTTTCTGGAAGATTCCATGATCCTCCACCTCACAGATTGACCCTGCCATTTGTCCGCTCTCGCCCATCGCACCCCATGGAAGGGCTTTTCAGTATGCATCACACCTCCCGTGTGCATTTAGGTGGGATGCAACACACTTTGACCATGGAGTAGGTGAGATGGTCCAGTTTTGACCAGTTCTGAGTAGTTTTTCATGGAGAACTTCTGGGAGATGCTGTAATCAGTTGACCTTGTTATTTTAGGGGTTGGAACAACACTTTTAGGGATTTAGGAGCCCTTGGTTTATGGACATTTATGATTGGGGTTGCAGTGCCCAAAAATGTCTATAACAGTTGCCCCCTAAAGCATGAGGTCATTAATCTTTTGATGTCGGGTGAAATGCTTTATCATGAGGATCCGAAGTTTTTTCAAGCTGGAAGGAGACTTGTAATAAGATACAATACAATACATTATCTTCATAATATTTTCATGATCTAGCTGAGGCAGGCATTCCCATGCTCAGCTTTATAAATTCATTTTCATGTACATAAGACAGACAATCATCTGAGTGCAGACTGATGATTCTGGTAGAGCCATCATCCCTTGGATTGGATGATTATATGTGCAGTAATGATGTACATTTGATGTCTTTATTTTCCTAAATATATATCACAGCCCGGATGGATGAAACTAGATCTGGGGTCTTCAATCTCGTTCGATCTTCACTCAAAGTACAAGTCGATCCATGTGAGAGATGTTCTGAAGTCGAACATGGAAAGACATCGCCTGATTACCAGCCAATGATGTAATATGTTAACAGGCACGAGAGGAATCACCGATAATGATGATGACCCTCAAGGTACTACAGTACAATTCACGTGGTGTGAATAAGGGACTCGGCGTCAAACACCATGCAAAATCTTTCGGTTGAAGGCCATTGATGTAAACCTGTCGCCGGAAGTGAGAAACTTGCCATTGAGGCATGCAAGCTTCAAAGTACTGAAAGGGTTGTTCCTAGATCGACTTCCTGGATAATGAGCTGATGTCGACAAGAAGCGATCCGTCATAGGAGGGCCTTAGTGAATCCCACATCAATGACACGAAACGGAGCAAATGATTTTAATGGAGGTGAAAACGATCCGATGACATAAGGTTCAGGGTGGCGGTCATGAAAGGATGGAGTGTAAATGTATTGCAGTGGATGAGACACAAGTGAATTCTCTGAGCGACTTCTCTTGAACATATCGGCGACACTGACATGATGGGTTGGTAGTGTTAACCCCGAATATGGATGGTGTGATGGACCCATGCTGATATGACCAGTGAATGGAACAACCCAACCTGACTCGGATGCGGAGTGAAAGTGTCATGTTCAAGAGCGACTTTCTACCAATAAAGTTTCTTCAAGTTTTCTTCCCAATTTTTCCCCAGTCATTGCTGACCAGTACCTCTTTATTTTTGTCAAGCTTGAGGAGGATAACATATGCTTGTTCTATAATTTTCCCTTCAGGCAAACCCATCGCTATGTTTTAACGAGCCTGGCGATAGTGAAACTCGTTCTTGTCTGTATGGACAAGTTTGTCGCTATTCGGTTTTAACGAGTTTAACGACAAAGATAACTCGGTCCTTTTCAATTTTAGAGAGTCTAAAAAGGGACGTAAAGAAAACTCCAACAATCCTTTTTCATCATGTAATCCCTTAAGTCCGAAAAAGTATAAAATAATATAGAAGGGATGAATTTCCGGTAATTTTTAACGATCCGAATAAAACAAGCGCTCGATTTTTTTGTGTAATAATCCCTCAGGTCCAAAAAGATTAAAATCTAAAGGAGGGATAGCACTTCCGGCCACTTTAACGAGCTGGAGAGGCCAATTGATCGGCAATCTTTTTATATTTTACGAGTCAGTTGAAAAGAGCTTAAAGGAGACTCATTTTTTGAGGAACGAGTGATAAATTTGGGTAGCAGCTAATTCCAGGTAAGGTCTGGAATTTTCCAATCATGGCAATGTCACAAGGATGGCTAACAGGATCACTCTTCGCAAAGGTTCCTTAAAAAGGGTAACAATCAAATGGAGGTGAATGATCGGCCAACACAGAGTGGAGGTGATGATGAGAAATGACCAAGGCTTAAAAGGCTGGTGGTAATGCATTCACGATGGTTATTTACCGGAAATTGGTTCATTTTTTAATGAGCTTAAACTCTGGGGGAACATTTGCTCATTGCTTATGTTTATTTTTTAACGAGCTTGAATTCCGCGTTAAAACTGCTCGATATAATGGTCATTGATTATCTTGATTTTACCATTGACAACTTTTGTTCCTTCAAAGGTTGTACTGCCTCTTCAATTGCTTCATCAAACTAGTTAGAAACGAATAATATATGCTTGAAAAATGAGTCAAAACACTAATATTTTACTTGAATTACGTGAAAAGTAATTTAAAAGTGGTTTTTTACCTCTCATTTTACCATTTCATTTGAACTTTGGTTTGTTGGAGCTTTGGAGGTGCTTTCCCCCTTGATTTTCACTAGCTGATTCCGGGAGATTCTGTGGACAATTCTCGGTGCCGTCTGGACCAGGTAGGAGCTAAACCTGAGCTCTTCAGTTTCATCCTTTCCTTTTTGAATTCTGAGCATGTTTTCTGGTTTTTCTGAGCCTCTGGGGTTTGAAAAACTCGCCCTGGCTCCATCGCACCTCTTCTATATCGAAAGGTGCGATGCATGCTGGCTTGGCCATTGGCCAGTCAGCATGCATCCCACCTAGAACACTGCTGGGGGTGCAATGGGCGCAAAGAGGGAAATTTATGCACAGTTTTTCATGGAAATTTTTGCTTGTTTTTCACCAAATCAGGATCCTGACTCTTCTCTTGTTTGTTTCAGAGATTCATTGGAGCAAAATGCCTGTTACATGGTGAGAATGTGAGCATGAAGAAGAGGACATGCTTGCTTTACATGATCCGGTTACGGTAAATGCACTGCGGAACTGTGGCCTGTTCAAGTTTTTCCGCATCTCTAGCATGAGGCAACAAATCAACTTGTTGCAATATTTTCTCGATGCATGGGATCCTACCACCCAGGTGTTCCATATTAGGGGCAAGTCCATCCCCTTGACTGTCATGGACATCTATTTTTTGACCGGCTTATCAAGGCGGGGTGCCCCTATCTCATTATCAGGTTCAGCCCGTGGGGGTGAATCCGTGAGAGATTACATTCGCAGGTATTGCAAAAAGGGATCTCAGCCGAGTAAGGTCGACAAGATCAATATTTGAGATGTCACTGATAGGTCCTTGAGGACCATTCTGTTCACTTTTGCTAGACTGGCTGGTAGTGCGGCTCTTCATGTGGCCAACAGGTCTTATATGCAGTACGCCTTGGAATGCCTTGAACCAAAGGTGTTCAACTGGTGTGATGCAGTACTCTCTGTGATGAAAGAACAACTGACCAAGGTGAAAAACGGAAGATTGAAGAACTTTGGATATGGTTCTATATTGATAGCTTTCGCCTTGGAAAATATCCCGCTGATGCAGCCGCAGTATGTTTCACTTGGTTTACCTCCACCGACTGAGCCACGGATGCAGAGATGGGTCGACCTTATGGCCAGACATGTTGGTCAGTCCCAGGTTTCCTTTTCTGATACTTTCTTTGAGTGGTTCAACCGTCAGGAGATGGTTTTTTCTGAGTATCCATATGCTGGTATGGATTTCCGAGGTGACCCGGATTTGGTACTGCCGGCTGGCGAGCAATGGGGTGTCATCGGTAAATTCTTTGACCATATCTCTGTTTATCATTTCTCTTTATAATGTTATTATTCTTTCTTCTATCAGGACTAATTAAAACTCATGTGCTCATGCAGATGTTGGACCAGTTCAGCCAGTAGTACGCCTGAGAGTGCCCGCTGCCGCTCCAGCAGGAGAGGCAGTGGGAAGGGCTATCCTTCGTGACCTTGATGTGGCCGAGACTCTTTCAGCATTGCAGGATTAGGTCGAAGACCTCACTCTTGGTATTCCAGATGTGAGGACTGACGAGCTGCCTCTGAGGTTGCAGCGACATACTACCGGCGTGCCGAGTCGATGGACTAGGCTTTTACACATGATTGCACAGGCGGTGACTTGTTATCACCAGCATCATTAGACTAGGGTGCCCCCTAATGTTTTGAGTTTTGGGTCATTTGACCAATTTTGTCTTGGTTACAGAACATTAAATGTAAACCATAAACATTTATATATATATATATATATATATATATATATATATATATATATATATATATATATAATTTTGATTTTCAGAGTTTTATTTTGGTTAAGCTACATGATCCTGATGCAAATATTGATGAAATGCTTCTTTTTATAAATGTTGCAAATATCTATCTAACACATAATTTGTCAATGAGTCTGTTAATGTGTTTAAGTTTCTGGAAATATGCTAATATTGAATAAAATCAAATTTCCTTTCCAAAATCTTGACCCATGCGATAGATAGCTGGATTTCGGACGGAGTAGATACCAGTGATTTGTAGGATGACGAGCTGTGAGTCTAGCCTGACGACAAGTCGGCTTATGCTATGTGTGATGGCATTAGAGAGAAGGTATATCAACGCGCTATATTCAATGATGTTATTTGTTGACTGACCAATACATACCCCTCTGAAACTTACTAACTCGCCGCTTGGATCAAAAATGGCCCAGGCCGCAGAAGATAGGTTCCGCGAACTACGACTTGCTCCATCAGCGTATCAACAAAAGATTCCAATAGGTTCGACATTTGTGACAAATGTAAAAATTGGATTACTTGACCAAAACAATTACCCTTAGCAAAAACAAAAATGTAACAAAAGCATATGGGTTACTACACTGAATCATGCGTAGTAACACTTAAGGTACAACTCGTTACGGGGTTGCGCCAATGGAATCCCGTCATAATCCATTAACTCGTAGGCTCCTTTTGCTAATACACGCTTAACAATATAGGGACCCATCCATAAAGACTTGAATTTTCCTGCTCCCAATTTATCGGATTCCTGGTCGTAAAGTAAGACCAAGTTACCTTCTGAGAAGACAAGGGGTTTGACATTTTTATCGAACTGCACCTTGACTCGTTTCTTATGGGCTTCGTTAGCAAAAGTAGCATCACGTCGAGTTTCATCCAATTGGATTAGTTCCAAGAAATGAGCCTCCTCTTCTGAAGTTCCGGGGAGAAGGTTGACTGCGAGTTTGAGGGACAAGATTTCACACTCAACTGGTAAGATTGCTTCTAGGCCATACACCAGTTGAAAAGGTGTAAACCTGATTGCATTCCTTACTGATGTTCGGTATGCCCACAAGGCTGAGTACAGGATCAGGTGCCAACTCCTTTTGTGGACTCCAATCATCCTCTGCAGCATCTGCTTCAGGACTTTGTTGATTGCTTCAACTTGTCCATTGGCTTGTGGGTAATATGGAGTAGAGTTGTCGTGGGACAACCCCAATTTGGCAGCCAATTCGACCATCATGTGATTGCGAAAATGTGATCCATGATCTGCAACTATAGCCTGTAGAACGCCGAATCTAGCGACTACATGATTGAAAAAGAAAAGGGCAGCTGTTTCACCGGTGTTATCTAATGTAGGCATCGCCTCGGCCCATTTGGTAAAATAGTCTACTACGACTATGATATACCCATGCCCCCCGGTCGAGGTGGGGTTACATGTCATGAAATCAATGCCCCATTTGGCGAATGGCCCAACATCAACTATTGGTTGTAGGGGTGCGGGTGGTTTTCTGGTTTTGCTATCGAAAATTTGACATGCATGGCAACTTCTGACTGCGGTTATGCAATCTTTGAACATTGTTGGCCAGAAGTATCCTGCTCGTAAAAAATTTTGCGCCGTAGCGTAACCAGATTGATGCCCCCCACACGCGCCTGAATGGCAATCATTCAGGACTTTTTCGGCCTCCTCATGGGTGAGGCACCTCCTCAGAACTGTATCAACACCACGACGGTAAAGTGTATCACCGACGATCATGTAGTCTTTTGATTGGTATCGAATACGTTTTTGTTCCGAGTGAGAGGTATTAGACCTATATTTTTGGGTTTGGAGATAGACGATTATATCTCGATACCACGGATTGCTTGAAGATATTAGAAACAAATATTCATCCACGATGGTTTCTTCGGATGTTTCATCGTTGGACGATGATGGGAGATCGCATAGTAATTCCGCGAAAACCAGGGATTTCTTCGATTTGGATTTTACAAATTCCAGATCAAACTCTTGAAGAATTGCTATCCATTTTGAATATTTGCCCCCAACAACTATCGCGACAATATGTAAGTCATGGGGTTGCAATTTGACAAAATGGTAGTTTTTTGAAAGAGGACATAGTGTCGAAATCTCTATATCGCTTGAACAGCTGTGAGAGCCAGCTTTTCAACATAGGAATACTTTCTTTCTGTATCATTTAAGTTTCTACTCAAATAATATATGGGATGTTCAATTCCATTGTCTTCTTGAACTAAAACCATTGCAATGGTTGTATCCGCTGCAGCCAGATACAGGTTAAAGTCTTTTTGATAATCAGGAGCGTACATTAATGATGCTTTCATTAGGGATTCTTCTAAAGCATCAAAGGAAGCTTGCGCGACCTGATCCCAGATGAAGGGTACTTCTTTCTTCAATAGACGTGTATAACCTTTAGCAAGTTCGGCGTAATTTGGAATGAACCTCCTCAGAAAGTTTGCTTTCCCTTGGAGTTTCTGAATCTGAAGAAAATTTGAAGGTGGATGCAAATTTATGATTGCCTGAACCTTACATGGGTTGAGATGAATCCCGTCCTTTAAGACTACAAAGCCAAGTTAATGACCAGAACTGACACAGAACACACATTTGTGTGGATTGAGTCGTATTTTGTAATGTCGGTAACGTAGAAATATTGCTCTCAAATGCTGCGGATGATCGGTCCGCTTTCATGAATGAGCCGGAAGATCGTCGAGATATGGTTGAACGATGTTTTCGATGTCATGGAAGGCATAATTCATTGCCCTCTGAAATGTTGCCCCTGCGTTCTTTAAACCGAAGGGTAACTTGCGGTATGCGAATGTGCCCCATGGACAAATAAATGCAGTCTTTGACTAGTCCTGTGGGCAGATATTTATTTGATTATACCCGGAGAATCCATCCATAAATGAAAATATTTCACATCAGGCGCATTCATCAATTATCTGGTCAATAAAGGGTGTAGGGTAGTTGTCTTTTGGACAATCTTGGTTTACATCCCTATAATCGACGCACACTCTAATCGTTCCTTGTTTTTTCATCACAAGAACAATGTTTGATACCCAATCGGTTAGAGGAACCAGGTAAATAAAACCAGCATGGAGAAGTTTCTCAACTTCTGCCTTGATGGAAGCGGCTTTCTTACGGTGCACCTGCCGTAGTCGTTGTCGTACCGGTTTGACATCTGGATACATCTTGATTTCGTGTTCAACGATATTCGAGTCAATTCCTGGCATTTCATCATACGACCAAGCAAAGACATCTCTGAATTCGTGAAAAAGAGCGTTATATATTTCCAATTCTGGAGGAGAACAACATTTGCCAACATGAATATTCTCTACAACATCTGTTTTGGTCGAGATATTTATGGCGATAGTCTCTTCGATATTGGATAAGTTTCGCTCAGAATCCACCGTGTTTACAGTATTTGATAGGAAATAAAAAACTAAAGGATGATGAAGGTCATCAGGATTATCTTCTTGACAATCCGGAAGATGGGAACGATGGTGGTAATTTTCCCATGGCGCCCTGTCAATTTTCATTGACTGAACAATTCCTTCGTCGGTGTAATGCACTTGCGACCAAGGATCTGAAGGGGTGCCATAATCCTTAGACCTATATATCCAAACGCTTGATGAGTGTTGATTCGGGTCTGCCTCCCATGCCAAAAACATTGATTGCTACAATATTTCTATTGGGCTTGGAGCCAATACCTGCAGATGATCCATGTTAATATCATTTTCTGAGATCTCTTGAATAGAAGATATCATATTGTAGGTTCCTACCATCGCCACTTCTGCCAGATTGATTGGAGGCAGGAGAGAAAAAGTTCCCATTAATATAGGGTCTTTTAGTAGGCCTACTCCGATATTTTGAAGCGAATGGGGGCTTCCATGGATCATTGGAATGCTTCCCGTAACTTGGGAACTATTGAGGAGAAATGTTTGTTGGTCAACGATTGTAATTCCTCCTTGAAAAGGAAATGCAATCTTCCTAAAGTAGGTTGACACAATGGCAACAATAGCATATATCCAGGGCCTTCCCAGTAGGATGTTGTAATTGAGATTTCCGTCGATTACTTCGACATCTATTTCTATTGTTTTTCCCCCCAGTTCAACTTGCAAGTTACTTAAAATCCCATATGGGGTATATGTTCGTCCATCAAATGCTTTTAATGTCGTCGAAGATCGCGACAAGGTTGGAGATCCTAAAGTTTTCCAGCAACTCATCGACATAATACATGTAGATGCCCCCTCATCAATAATTGTTCGATGAACAGTTTTGTTGAGGGCTTTCACTTGAATGAGGAAAGCTAGTTGAGCTGGTAACTGAGGATCATATCCTTTGTGATTAAAGGACACAAGATTAGAATCCTTTGGGTCAATCCCACCTATTGCTGATAATAAAGCTTGCTTTTGGGAGGGGCAATTTTGCAGTACCTCAAGTGTCGACATAGCGGATGGCGATTGGGCCAGATCTTCCACTATATTATAATGTTGTGCTGCTCTGGCACGAGGATTAAATGTCGACTTGTGTACTACTCCCTTTGGCAGTTTTATTGTTAGCTCTGGAATGATGGGTGGCGCAACTTCTGTCGAAGTTGTTGTCGAACTACTAGGTTGATCTTTATCCTTGTTGTTCGACAGCTGTGGATTCTCGTAATCTTTATTCCTTGTAGTTATCAAAGCATCATTTTTCTGTTTTGAAACTGACAATGTCATCACTTGGGACGGGGAAGCATTATCACTGGCAACCAGATTTGTTCCTGGATTTGGAAACGGGTCAGTTAATACCGCCGAGGTTTTCAAATTCTTGAAGAATTTTCTAAGCTCAGCTTTATATGGACAATCTCTTGTCCAATGATCCTCATCACATATAATACATGGACGATTTGGTTTCTTATCTCCAAAAGGGTTTGTAGAATATTTTTCAGGTGATGATTCCTCCTGTTTCTTCTTCTTCCCTTTGTTTTTCTTCTTGCCTCCCCGTTGCTTGGTTTCTTTGCCTTTGTCAGTTGAGACGGCATTTACTTCCGAGGTGAGAAGTTCTTCTTTTGCATTTTGACCAGAAATCTTACGGGCCTTTTTAGATGTAGCCTTTATCGATTTTGTGTCTGTCGTACCAATCACACCATCACCAGCATGAGAGTCATTGTTTGATTTAGGAGGAGGAGGAATGGAAAATTTGGTCTGGGAGCGTCAGGGATTTTATCGTAGAGTGTGCCATACTGAGTATAAATCAAGTCTAAATATTGTGCACGAGCAATAACTTGCTCTTCGGTGACGACTCCTCCTTTTGCCACATCTTCTGTAATGGAAGGTAATATGACTTAATAAACCATTCAGCTAAAAGCTGATCAGGAACATACGTTTTTACCATTCTACGACGATGTCGCCACTCATGAATATGATCGGATATGTGAGTGGCCGTCGTTTCCTTGAAATTGGTAAGAAGTTCTGTTCCCATTTCGTACCTTATGGGTAACTGAAAATGGGTTAGAAGGTTGTGGCTAGGGCACTGAAGTTATCAAACAAAGCTCTAGGTAATTCGATATACCATTTCGCTGCTGGACCAGTTAACGTTCTCTGAAAAAGGCGAAGCCTAATCGAATCATCGTTTAGGGTGTTTGATGAACACCACAGATGAAAGATCATCACATGATTCGATGGGTCTTCACCCGGATTTCCATTAAATTTAGGAATATTTGACGGAAGTTTATGCGGAATCGCTGGCCACCAAGGGGCGTAAGCAATTGGATCGTTCGTTAGCCGATTTAGATCCGGTAACTCTAAAGTCACCACGAAGGGTAACTGTTGATTCAGGTTTGGCAAAGCATACCCAAGATAAGATGGAATTGCCTGAGCAGTTGGTCTTTGCATACCAGCATAATGCATTTGATGCTGGTAGCTTTGCTAAGGTTGATGGGCATAACCATTGTAGAATGGTTGATTTTGACCATTTTGAATATACGACTGCCCATTATTTGCAAAGATTTGTTGCTCATATCCTTGGTATACTTGTTGGAATTGTGGTTGTTGGTGTTGCACCAGCCATGGTTGTGAAGCCATGTGCTATTGTCCAATACTGGCTGTTTGACCAAGATGAGGGGTAATTGTACCTGTTTGGGCCTGTGTCATTCCACTAGTTGGCGATTGTGGTTGAGTCGCAGGGAGAAGAGGCTGTTGCATTACAACCTGAGAAACCTGAGGTTGGCATACAACAGGCAGCACTTGTACCTACGACACCGTCACAATAGCCGGTGTAGTTGGTATATTTGACATAGGTAAACATTGTTGCATCGAGTATACAACTCTTGGTTGTTGAGGCAGTATTGGCACCCAACCGCTAGATGTAATTCCAGCATAACTTGAATTTTGTTGTGAACTCTCGTATGGTTGTCCTCCCAGAGGAGACAATGAAAGGGTATATTGTCCTGCATATGGCGGTAATCCGATAATTAAAGGAAGGGTTTGCCCTTAAGGACTGGACTGCCCAAATTGACACCGTGAAGGATCAATTTTCTGAGACTCAACATAAGAGTTCCCGGATATTATTCAGATGAACAAATGGGAACGGACCATACTGTCGAAATAACCCCTGAGTGGGCCCCATCTAGCGATTGAGAGATAGTTGGGACAAATGGTATGCCGGTGAACATTGTTGGAGTGACAGCAGGAAGTTCTGTCGTTGGTGTGTCGGATGACACAGTCCTAGATGTCGACGGTTGTTCAGACATTTCTAGTCTATCCAAAAGATTTCCTAGCGATTCTACAGGAGCTTCCAATAGCAGTAGACTAATTTCTAATGAAGAAGGATATAGGGTGATCCTGACTCCAAATTGCGATGGAGTACTAGATGGAGGATCCTCCACAATCTCTTCTATAGCAAACAGACCAAGTGGAAGAGGTAGACCGTCAGGTCCGTAAAATATTTCTGGTGCCAAAGAAGGTATAGAATCTGCAGCGACTGATGTTTGGGGAATAACACCTTCTGAATCAGTTGTAGATGGAGCTGGTTCAGTAATACAAGTGTTTACCTTCACATTAGGATCAGCTCTACTGTCATTTGGTGGCTGCGGAACTTCTTCTGTAAAGGCAGGGATACCAGAAATGGTTGGAGTAACCGGAGTTTCCGATGGTGTTAGAACACTTGTTCTAACTTTACCAAGGGATTTGGAACCGGTTAAACGAGTTCGCTTCATCTGTAACAGTTTTGATTCTGGAGACAAAGACGATTGACTCGTAAGCCTCTGCAAACGACGGGTTTTCAATTGACTTTATTCCACGATTGCGGATTACTCGATCAACTAAAAATCAAGGGGAAATATGTTTCCGAATTAAATGAATTTTAGACGCTTTGACACAACTTGTTTTTTTAATTTTTAAGAGTCGATAAAAAACAAAAGATGACTCTAGTCGCCTTCAATTTTTAATGAGCTTGATGTGAAAAGTGCTCAGATGGACCTTTTCCTTTAAGGAGTCTGAAAAGGAACGAAAGAGACTACTCTGGAAATCTAGACAGAGGGATTACCAAACCAATTGCAAAATTGCAGAATACTTTTTACAGTACGGCAGTCAATCTTCCTGAATGTTGTGTTCAGTGCATTGCGATCGATAGGGCAGCAGACACGTCTTCCTATGGATAAAGGATAAAGCCTATTGTGGTCTCCCAATATATACTCGACGGTACGTGGGAGCACAAGTCTATACTGGCACTTATCGTCTCAAAGTGGAGGAATCACCCAACCAACAATGAAAACAACAGTTACCAGGCTTTACGACGTCGGAATACGTCTCTATCCTAGACTTCTAAATGTTGTGCGTTAGGTTCCAAAGCATTTTTAGATTAATTAAATTTATTTTACAGTTGATCTTGCTTAAGAAATTTTCCTTTCAAGTTCACCGCGTGATGTAGATATACAATTCCTAAAATGCAATCTAAGATGATAAACAATCGTTTAATCTTCTTTTTGCAATGAAAATCCTAGCTACTAAGGAAAGAGAGACGATATTCTTTCAACATAGAGCAGAGAGCACACACTATATGCACTGTCCTAAATCAAACCAACAAATGGTCTAAATGCAAATGCACATGCATGTATTTTTTTCATCCTTCTTAATGTGTGAATGATAAAAAGAAAGCTAAGTGAAAATATGAATTATTTTTCAAAGCGACATTATTAACAATTTTCTTTTCAAGACAAAATGAAGACAATGACGACACTTTGTTATTTGGAATTGAAAACTTGCTTTCGACACTTGAAAAACTATTAATTCAAATCAAATACAAGAGTAACAGTGTAATTGACTATCAAGAACAATCAGATTCTCTTCTATGACTGAAAACGACACTTGCGACACTTCCAAATCAAGAAATGACAGTTCAATTACGCTACTTCTTTGTAAAAGAGAACTGAAAATGGATCACAATACATAAAAACATTTACATTTCTTTGCACAATAGAGGTGGAATAATGGCAAGGAAGGGGGTTTCCAATAGAGGTATACTGACTACAGACAGCAAAACTCCTGAATAGAGCTGAAAAGAGTGAAAAAACCAAAGTCTGAAGGCAAAATTAGCCCTTTTTTATCAGCGCACCTGTTATACAGGGATTCCAGTATGCATCCCACCTATAGCACACGGGAAGTGCGATGCATACTAAGATCCTTGAAGAGAGGGTGCGATGGTACAGTGTGAGACTTTTGATCTAGTTCTTGATCACAGTTTGCAGCACAGTTCATGGATTATGGCCGAGCAAGTGGTAATCAGTAAATAAATCACGGGGGTAGATCTAAGGAGGTTACTAGAGCCACCACAAGGGTAGAGAGCTTGTAAATCGATTCTTCAGTTTATAAACAAAACCCAGAGATAGACTGAAGCATCATTGATCTACTTTACACTTGCATATCAAATGTAGTTCGAAGGCTAGCTGGCTTGACTTCAGGCTCCGTTTGTAAGTTTATGAAGCAAACAAATATAGACAAATAAACAATCTATTCGCTCCCTAGCAGAGTCGCCATTTTATTATCGGGAAATCTAGTGTCTATACAGAGTTGCTAGTCCCACTAAGGCTGGTAGCTACCTTAGAAACAAACCAACTAAAACCACTTTTGTTTTCCTTTATGAGAAGTAGATAAGAGGGGAACAAAGGAGACCAACCTCTGTCTTGCGTTTGGTTCCTTGCTTGATTCCTCTCCCTTCCGATAGATCTTTTCCACTCGCTTCCTCGTCTACCTAGCTTCAAAGAGCACCTGTAGAATCAAAGCAACATAACACTATCCAAGAACATAGATCTACTATCATAAACAATATACGACCAGATATATATTGACCACACAAATGCATATATCATCAATCATACAAGAATGTGGAGGAAAACTTGAATAGCTTTATTAATAATCAAGAATAGCAAAGAGGATTACAACCAATTGTTCTGACCCAGCATCATCCTCTCAGCAAGAAAGCCCTTCTTCACCTCATGAAAAGCTTAGATCACCCAACACTATGATGTTACACCAAGAAACCAGCAGCACTTCCTTACAAGATACAAAATTCCAGCCTCTAGATCTCTGGGATGATGGATCCATATATAGATGTTTGCAAGGGGGCTGAGACAGCTTTTGAGATTTGATTAGTGTCCTCTCTAATAGTTCTTGATTCCACTTGGAGATTGATGATCTCTTACTCATCCCTGGGCGAATGCAGAGAGGCAAGTGTCACAGGAGAAGTTTCTGGAAGATTCCATGATCCTCCACCTCACAGATTGACCCTGCCATTTGTCCACTCTCACCCATCGCACCCCATGGAAGGGATTTTCAGTATGCATCGCACCTCCCGTGTGCATTTAGGTGGGATGTAGCACACTTTGACCATGGAGAAGGTGAGATGGCCCAGTTTTGACCAGTTCTGAGTAGTTTTTCATGGAGAACTTCTGGGAGATGTTGTAATCAGTTTACCTTGTTCTTTTAGGGGTTGGAACAACACTTTTAGGGACTTAGGAGCCCTTGGTTTATGGACATTTATGATTGGGGTTGCAATGCCCAAAAATGTCTATAACACTCATAGAGGTCACGCATGGTCTATCCAAGTGTCGATACTTCACCAAGTATCGTTGCTTTCATTTATTCCAAGTAGATCTGTGTGGAGATTGCATTTTGTGCTACTGTGAGGAGTTGTTCTATCTCTTGTCGGGCAGCCTGTAAGTTCTATGCCAATTTCTTATTCTTGGCTATCAAATACTGAGTGTTTGATTTTGTTGCACCTACAAAGGCCAAGTTGGCTTTGGAAATGGAATTTGGATTCTTGTTGATGTCTGTAACTATGACCCTCTCTCTAGTGAATGCAAGTGATGCATGATCATCTGGAAAATTCTTCTGTGCTTGTACAAGTCTCTTATGGAATTCATCATAAGACAGATTGTACGAGTCCATTACTGGATCATCATCAAGAGGATCAACATTCTCATCATCGATCGGAGCTAACTCTGCTGCTGGAGGTGATGGAGACTAAATAGTAACCTATGGTGCACTCAGCATCAGGTCAACATCCTCATTCTACGGCTCCAATTCCAACTCCATATCTGCAACTTTAATCAAATCTTCAATGTGTTGAGCAAGCTCCCGATCCTACATCTGTTCAACCTCCTCCTCTATTGTTGGTTGATTATGTTCTTTCTCTTAAACTTGTATTGCCAATATTTTTTCTACTATGGTGCCTTACCTTTATTATTCTTCCTACTTATGCTTCTCTTCTAGTTCTTTCCTCCTCAACTCTTATTCTTCCTTCAGTTCTTGTTCTTCTTGCTTCAATCTCAATTCCACTTCCTGCAATCTTTGCTTTTCTCTTTTCCTCTACTCTGCTCTTTGTATCCTCTGCTTCCTCTTCACTTCTTCTGCTAAATCTTCTTCAATAAGGATTAGATTAGCTTTCATCTTGCAGCATTGTTTTCCACCTAGACAATCAACAACCTTTCTCTTTCCCTTATCCTCCATGGGATTGTTGCTTTCTACTAGTGTTGCTTCTAGAGTTGTCCTCCAGATCTACCTCAAGTCTCTTTGTTGAAAGAGCTTCATTAACTTGATGCCATGTTAGTGTTTACCCCTTTTCTATAAACAACTGAGTGTCTTCATACACTGGAAAGTCTAATGATGTTTTCTCAATGACTTCCCTAGTACTTCTTTCATTGGTATCCTTTAAAGCATCTCTCTTCAGTGCCATGGTAACAATGACTGTTGGGATAAAGTGCTTCACAAGTGTGGTACCTGTGGGACAAAAAAGACACTCATGGCAAGAAAACATTATCTTAAGAAAATCTACCTTCAAAGCATGATCAAGCAGCAAACTAAGGAACTGGAGAGAAGGATTGTGCAATTTTAATCAACAAGGGAGACTGGTTGACTGTGGTAATTATGAACTATGCAGTCCCAACAACTAAGGATGAAGCCTAAGGCTTGAGATTGCACAATGCCCAGTCCCAGCCTAGGCAGAGACTAGGAGAGACTATGCATTACGCAGTCTTAGTGTCCAAGGTGATAGGCTAACCCCTGGAACTGTGAAGTGCATAGTTTTGTCCATCATATACTTTGCACTGCACAGTTTTAGAGTCTAATCTTGTGGCTTGAGCCTTAGGATTGCACAATTCCCAACTCGACAAGGCAAAATTTGGCCAAAGCAAGTGCAGATATGCCCGGTGGAAGTGTGAAAAACGAGCATAAGTGAGTGATGATGTGAGATTGAGTAAAAATTGACTAAGTATAAGTAAATAAATGTCAATCAAGTGTAGCAACTAATCAAACAGAAGTGAAATCAAGTATGCGAGGAGAGTTGCCACAGCGACAACCATCGGTGCAAAAACAAGAAAAATAATGCGACACTTGTGAAAGGAAAACAAAACTTAGAACAACACTTCTATGAGCTAAAATAAGTTGAAATGCCAACAACCATTAAGAGAAATAATAATAACAACACTCACACAAGAGAAATGACAAAAAGAGATAGAAAAAAGTGGCAAAACATGATAAAAGCAAAACTCACTTGGAAAAGTGATGACAACTCCACCGAAGGCTCCTTGATCCCTTTGGGAATGCTAGAGGTTCAAGATTAAATGTGAAAATGAGCTCTAGAGGCATCAATTAACTAAATTTGAGAAAATGAGGTTTTATGACACGCATGCCTAAAATCAAGGAAAAAGTGTCACTTGGCAGAAACTTCTAAAAATAGAAATGTGCCACCTTTAGGAAACTAATCATGGATCCCTATTTCCTAGGGATGCTTTTTGCCTTTTATATTTATTTCTATTTTGGGGAAACTTTGTTGGGGATGGCCCAACTTGGTCCAAGTTTTGGGTAAAAGACCCCACAAAAGAAGGAGCGGATTGTGTAGAACTGGCGAAGATATATTCATCGCGCATACTTTTAGGGATTTGGGGATGGGATAAAGCCCTTATTTTGTAGCGCATATCAAGTATTAGTCCTTGTTTTGTGGATCCATGGTATGTGGACCATGGTTTTTGTAAAGATGAAATGTATTTAAGGAGATGTAATAATTTGTAATTGAATAGTATCATGTCATCATAAGTGAATTAAATCTCTATATTCGTATCTATAGTCTGCAATTTTGGGGAAGGCTCTGCAGCTGAGTGTATGGAGGCCTAGAAGAGTCTACAACTAAGTGCGCAGATCGCCTACAGCTGGGTGCGCAGGTCGAAGACGTATATGTACTGAAGATTTATATTAATAAAGAAGAAGTTTTGGTGAAGAATTGTATATCTTTCTATGTTCAGTATTTGTTGTTATTAGTATCATTATGTATGCTTTTCACTGAATTATGTGAAGAATTGTAAGATATAATGTTATTTGATAGAGTTTGTGGGTTTAAAGTGATTATGTTAGATTAATCATCTGCGTGAATTTCTTATGCACACAAAGTCATAAGATCAATATAGAGTAGGAGTAAACACAGGATGCCACTGCGTGGGTATCCCTTCTGTTGCAGAAGCCTCGCTCTGCAGCCTCCCATAACTTCTTCGGGTGATACTGCGATCTTCTTGTAGGTCGTTGCTGAAAGGGCCAGTAGTTAAGGGTTTTTTTGGTGCGCAGCACACTCTGAGCTTGGTTCAAGCCCCCTCAAACCAAAAAACTTTCCATGCACACTGTCAGGAAAGATTGCACAATTCTGGGGAATTGGACAAGTTTACAGCTCAGTGCACTGCGCATTTTCTCATCTCAGTGAGGGATTGCACAGTTTATGGGCTCAATGTTGGGTTGCCTTCCATGACTGCATAGTTTCTGAGCTCAAGATTGATTTCCATTCTGAAATGTGCAATTCCAATCATCAAGGTTGTCTGCCTTCAGGGATTGCAGAGTTTCTGGAGGCAAGCCTAGAATTGTTGTGTGACCAAGTTAGGAGGTTAGCTTGTGACTTAGAAAGATTAGCTAAGTGTAAAAACGAGAAAACACAAGCACAAATGAAAAATATAAGTCTTAGTCAAATCACGAGTACTTGACAACAATATAAGATAAGCTCCCGTGGATAGGAAGGAAGGCTCCAAAATCGAAGCATAGGAAAAATTTTGGAGGGTGGTTGTAGCCACTACAACATTGGTGACACACTGGTAGAACTCCAGTTCTCTATAAGGATCTTGTCTCATGCAAAACAATTCTAACTCTTTCATAAGCATTATTAAGTTCATTGATTGTCGTATCTTCTTCACTTAGCTTAAGTTAAAGATATAGTATGTACCATTCTCTTCATTGACAACACACATACCAAGCCAAGTCATATTGAGTTGTTTCGATTGGGGATGAGGAGTATATAAATGAAAAAGTAAAAGAGATTATCAAAGTCTTAATTTTCATCTTTGGTGTTGCTCCGCTGATAGCAGGTCTAGATAGTACTCCAATGGAGTCACTTCAGGAACACAAGCATTGCATCGCTGCCAGCAAGCCTAGACAATACCCCAATAGATTTGCTTGCTTCACCTCTCTATGCAAGAAGCCTTTCTCTTATTTTTCCCTGTATTTTATTTTTCATTTTTTCATTTTTATTCAGAGAACTATGCATAGGCACTTATTTATTTTATGGGGGAAAAGGAAGGATCCCAACTTATTGAGAGCATAAGAGGTTGTCCCTTACTCTATTTGACTAAGTTGACAAGGATTAACTGAAAAAAGAAGACCGATTAGAGTAGGCGGTACTAGTTAAAAGTGAAATCATCTTGATTTCAATGTGACTTTCTTCGAAAGGAACATATTTTCCATGAGAGTATCACCGACTAAAAATATTCACATAAAGAGGGGGAATACAAAAATAACCGAGCATTAATAGCAGTAAAAATTCCTCTTAGACTTCACCTTGCTTATCTGAGAAGCCAAACGCAGTCTCATGTGAAAGCTAACCTTTAGTTGCAAACAAAAAAAACAAAAAAAACAAAAAACAAAAAACAAAACAAAAGAAAACAAAAAAAACAAAACAAAAACAAAACAAAACAAAAACAAACAAAAAAAAACAAAAAACAAAAAGAAAACAAAAAGAAAAAGAAAAAGAAAAAAAAACAAACAAACAAAAAGAAAACAAAAAAACAAAAAACAAAGGAACAAAAAGGAATGGAGCGAAAGTAAATCAAATAAAAAAATCAAAGGAAACAAAAAATAAAATCAAAACTATTCCTACTCCTATCCTAAAAATAGCATAACCAGAATCACATGAAGTGATACTTCCAATGCAACCACCAATGCATTCACTGGCCTCAGTGGGCGTGGGAATGCATGTCAAGAAAGATATATGAGCAAAACAATAAATAAGATAGATAAGGTAATACAAACCAAAACGTTCGAATTTTGAATGAACACGCAGAAAAGTAAAAATGAAAAGTGCATGAAAAAAATTGTGCGGTCGTACCTTAGCATTTAAAGACAATGGGAGTCAAAGACATGCAGACATAAACTCTCAAACTACGAGGATGAGAGAACATACATAAAGAAGAAATTTTTTGTTTTGTGACAGTGCTTGCCACATATGACTCCTCCAATGACTAAGTGATATGATCATGTAATACAGATGGAGGATGTGAAAATTGTAAGACAGACTGATTTTTGATAGGTGCGATAGAGTGATGAGGAGCCTCAAAAGATTCAACACTACTCTGATTGAAAGTAGAGCTAACCTCAAGACTACGAGAACATGACATAACCATCAAATCAGGCTGAATTGCTTCGATATCTTGGGGAAGTTCCAACACATCAGAAGGTAGATCGTCACGAATCAATCACTGGGAAAGATTAGTAGCGTAATAACTAGAATCATGACCAAATAAATCAATGAAGAGGTCGTGACAGCCACGATCAGAAAGTTCAAGATCACAGATGGAGGCATCCTCATGATCTGATGAATAGCAAAGAGGGGAAGATGAAAAATTAGAGATTTCACCCTCTAAGTTTTCAAAAATATGAGATGAGAGATTGGGAAGATCAAGAGTAGAAGATTCATCCTCTCCACATCTGGATGAAAAACTGACATCCCACGTGTTTTGTGAATGATTAGAAGTAGTAACATCATCAAAAACTAAATTTTCACAAGATTCAACAAGAATGACAGAATCATGGAAAATGTTAGGATGATGAAGGAGAGGTGCAGAAGGAAGAAAATCATCCTTCATTGCAGATTCTTGTTCAGCTATGGGCTCCCTCACATAATCATCATGAATGATATCACAAGTTGGCTGCTCAACACCAACTCCATCCAACACTTGATCCTCATGAACATCACAAGAGAGATTTGAAACAGGTGAACACAAAAACTCACAATCTAGAGGATCAGAGGGACCAAAGGATGGAGGACGAGGAGATAACACTTCATCGTAACCATCAAATTCGTAGTCCAAACCTGCGCTGAGATTATGAGTATGTGGGGTGGGAGAAGATGGTGATAGATTAGGAAATGAATTCTCAATCTCTCCCACCTCAACCTATGGAACCAGAGTTGTTTGATGAGAAGGGGATGGAGGGTCACTTGGAACAACAACCTTGTTCATTTCAAATTTAGAAGCTCTAACATCGAGGCATGTTGGGAGTAGTTTGAAGGATTAAAGCTCGTGCAAATTTTCTGAAGTGTGAAAAAGATATTGAAATCTCCCTGACAATAAAGTCTAATCAACTTCATCTTTAGGAAATTCAAAACAAAAATGCATGAAATGATTGTGAAAATGATGCATTGGTTCATCAAGAGAATTTCTCAATTGCTGAATTTTCTTGCACGAATGTTTACGATCATACATATCAAAAGAGCAAAACAATTTTGTGACAATATGTTCAAAATGTTAGGTCCTAAATCTACCTCAGGCTGAGAAAGGCAGGATCTAGGGTAACATCAAACCACGCTTAACCTGGTAGCTATCCCTACCAAGTTGGGATAGGGCTCTCTCCTTGTCAATCTCAGAAGAATATGATCAATAGAGCTTGAGATGACTAATGTAAAGACTGATTTTATGCTAGGTATGTGCTCAGAGGAGTTTGATTGAATTTAATTTTGGTTTGCTGGCTCAAATGTGAAAGGCAGATTTGGGTCCGGGGAATGGACACAGTCTTGCAGAGATCTCTATGGGGCGAGTTAGGCAAATGGTTTAGTACTTCTAATTGAGTGAGATGGAGAGCTTTTAGACTGGTGAGGAGTTGGAGAGGGCATGGAAGTCTCAGGTATCCTCTTCAAACAACTGAAAACATAAATAACTAGACAAACCCTAGGTAGAGCACTACAACTTCAATGAATTCTACCTTTATCCTTGTTTCATTTAGTTAAGATGAACAGAGAGAGATGATGACATACATAAACACATGTAAACTTGAAATTACAGAATAAAAACAATACCAAATCAAGTTTCCACAAGAATCCCATAAAGTGTTGCAAACCCTGGTCTATTCCTTTGCCAAACTGCAAATATGAGTGTACAATAATGCTTAAAGCATTCACAAGAGTCCAACCTTTACCAATGACTGAAAAACTACTAGATATAGGAAACAAAAAACTCATGCTAGGCTTTAGGGGTCGAATTCATGAGTTTAGGAGCTGTTTCAACAAGATCTAAACTAAGAACTGAAAAGTAGGCAATGGAACAACTTGCCTCTAAAACCTTGGAAATTGATTCATTCAGCTACAAACTACATTTTCATGATGTATCTACCTCCATGAGTGAAATTTTAGTATATTTACATCAAAATCCATCAAGTCACATCAAATTACATCATGAGTTTGACTTTTAGAGAGAGAAAAGTCAAACTGAGAAGAAACTAGTCGAAAACAGAGTTTTTTGGCCAAAATGACAAAATTTCATCCTGTGCCCCGCACTCATGTCCTTGTGCATCACGCTACTTTGGAGCTGATTTTGGAGGCCTTATCGTGCACAACTCCAAGTGGGCTTGTTGGAAAGGTCTACCTGTCTACTTTCTAGAACAAGTGGAATTTCTGAATTTGGTGTCCATTTTCCCCTTCAAAAATGAGTTCTCCCAACACTGCTTCCTGTGTGGCCAAAAAGGGGTAGGAAGGGCATTTTTGACCCTTTTGGAAGCTCAAAACTAGTCAAAATTTCTTGGCCATGTGAGGAAATTCATATTTTTTCATGAGGAATCCAAAAATGCTAAGTTTTCCTCCAAAGGAGGTCCCTAGCAAAAGCGTGCACCAGGTGGCGCGGCGCACCAGGCAAAAAAACTTGTTTTTTAGTCCAAAAATTCAAAATTTGCAAAAAGTTTCCCAAATTTCTTGAAATTTGGGCTAAGTATCCTTCATCAAGTGTTGTGTTGGGCTAAGGAAGCCTCAACCAAGATCTGGAGTTTATCTTGCTCTTTTCTCTTCCTCAATGCTTTCCTCAACTTGGCCTTCAAAGTCCTAATTCTCGCTTTGCAAGCTTTGTTTCTCGCCAAGTAGTGGTAGGCCATGTGCCTCAACATCTTTTTCTCTTTGTTGGCCTTCTCTAGCATCTTTTCCAAGTGCATGTTTTTCCTCTCAAGCCAAGATTCACGATCAGCTTCAATTTCTTTTTCAAGTGGTGTCAATTTGGTTTTCTTCCTCTTGGCAGCTTGCCGATTTGCCCTTATGTTTTGGAGCTCCATAATGGTTTTTTGATCCTATAAATGTTTGTTCCTATGCTCCAGATAGTTGATTATCCACTTGGCTCTTTCCAGGTTGAGAGACAAGTCATGAATGTCATCTTGCTGCTCCCGGATGATCTCCTTGAGCTTTGAGCTCAAATCAATGTCATCATCCTGAATAAGAATGAAATCTATCTCTTGACCTCCTGAAGGTCCCTCATCATGCAATGGCTACTTACCCTTGTCCTGTACCTGCTCTGTTGTTGGAGGAAATGAGACCCCTTCCACCCCAGGTGGAGATAATACTTGTTTTGCTGCTACAAACAACCTTCTAGTGCCCTTTTGGTAAGTGACAAACACTGGCACACTGGTGGTTTGTGTCTCATGCACCTCTTGCTGATGTGAAGGCTCTCCTGCCTCATGAAAAACTGATGGGGGCACTTGAGGATCAGTAAAGACCTCATGTGAAATGAAATCCTCCCATGAAACATTCAGTAAACTGAGCTGATGCAAAACCACAATTTTAATTAGTGCAAAGTGATAGATGTTGTTATACTGCTAATGAGGAGGCTTCCTTTGCACCAATGTGGTCATCTTCTCAATATTCTAGCAAATGAAATAGGGGAGGTTCATCATCCTCACCCTAGTGAAATGCATCAACAATCTGATATGATAGGTGTATAAGCGAGAAAATCTGCCCTCACAGCTGAAATATTTGATTATGAGTTTCATAAGGGGAGCATATGTATCCTGTAGGTACTTGAAAGGGAAGACCCTACTGACATGCCTCTAAAAACCAGCCTTGATATAAGGCTCATAATGATCTTTATCCACTAGTTGCCCTTTATTCCACTGCCCACCTACATTTGGAATACTGGTTGCTTGAGCTATAGTCAAGGTGAATGTCACACCTGCCAAATTGACTTGGCCGTTGTGAAGATGGAGCACAAACAGTCTGGCAAGCTCATGGTGGTATTTGACTCTTTCCACCATCTCACAAAATTGATAACAAGATTGATGTTGGAAGCATGTCACAGCAAGAGGACAAGCCAACAACTCAACAAGTGAAGTAGGCTCCTCTCGGTTATGTTTTCCACTCTTGTGAGGTCTCCTTGGTGCATGGATTTATTTGGAAGAGTCACTGACTGTTTCCTCATTTATGTCATAAGAAGAATCTGACTCCATGTTTGCCAATGCTTGAGTTTTCTTAGATGAGTATGAAGAGATTTTAGAGTGACAATAGTATTTGCTGCTAAAAGATAGGGATTGATGATAAGGACTGTGAAGGAACTGTATATGAGGGGTTGGGGATGTTGCTGGTTGGGATTTTGGGGAATAGAAGGGTTTAGGGTTGTTGATTAGGGTTTGGGATAAGTGAAGGTAGGGATTAGGGTTAGTAGTTTTAGGGATATGGGGAATAGGTAAGTATGAATGAAAAGGGAGGGAGAAAATAGGTGAATGAAATGTAGTGAGGGAGTGAAAATGGTAGGGGTGGGATTTAGCAGCAAAAACAGTGATTTGTAAACCCTAGGCAGTTTTCTCAACAAACTATGCAAGGAGCTAGGGTTTAAATTTTTCCCTATTGAATCACCATAAATACTGAAGCAAACTCATACATTGGGCATATGGGAGTGTTGACTTACTTGTGCAATGAGGAATTTACAATTTTGGGAGCTTTGGAGGAAGATTTGAATGATTTCGAGCCTTGTAGACTGGTGTGCCGTGCCCACTCACAAGTGCCCCACACCTCTCTGGTGCGTTGCACCAATTATAAATTTGAATGCAAACAGTGCTCTGTGTGCGCCGTGCCTTGACCCGGGTGCGCCGCGCCTACAAATTTTCGCCTTTTGACTGTAAAATCGCTCCCTTGGCTTCGAAAACGCAAATTTCACTTGCTCTCTTCTCTTTTGGACACAAATGAGCCTCCTTTGACATAAAAAACACTTTATATACCAATGGTTTTAATTTTTTACTTATGAAAACCCACTTTGCTAATGTTTGCTTTTCACTTGCTTTTTAAAACTCTGTTTTGGGCAGTTTGTCTTACTTTTTGCCTTTGATGGACTAAATTCTTTGACATTTTGTTTCTTTTACAGGAACTGGAGTGGCAGAGGCTTGGCAAGGTGACCAGGGCTGCCTCTTGAAATTATTACATATAGAAAAATGAAATTACATGAGATTTGTACATAAAACATAAAAACTCTGTTTTTCCTCAAAACAGGGTTTTGAGGAAAAATCAATCACTGAGCATGTGATTATTGAAATTATTGTTGTTGAGACTTTATTTGACCTCCTCATGCACCTGCTGACCCTTATTGAGCGTTTTCAAGACCTTATTGACGAAACCCTAGACCTAATGAGACCTAAAACCCTAAAAATGACTTTTGCAGATGTAAAGGCAAAAATGACTGCAAATGACCTAAATGTATGAAAATGGGCCAGCAGGTAAAGATCATGAGGGAAAATTTATAATATGCCACTACCATCAGATGATCCATGACCCTAACGGAATGCAAATGATCGGATGAGACACCTAACATGCAATGCAACAAGAGAATTTGATCACTGATGGAGGGATGAAGATATCAACACTAACACAAAAGAGTGTATGGAGGCATCAGGAAATGTGCGACACCATTCCCTTATGTGCCCTTCAAACGTGAGAATGAACAACCTACACCCAACATCCTCCCAGTGGATGTTGTGTTCTATGAAAAATTCAAGAAAACGAGCAGTATGCTCAAATAAGGTTGTTTCACCCTCACCATCGAATTTTAGATTTGAAAAGTCATCTATGATACTTTCTGGTACTTACAGAATTACATTTCTGGAAAAACATGTCGGGGTTATGATTTGGGGGGAAGTCATTAAATGTGCGCATAAATTCATAACAGACTTCAAGGGCTCAGCTTGTCATCTGACCCTCCTTCTAGCAACATAAATGTTGACAGTGCTGGACTCGCCAACATTCAGGGGATATCCCTAATATGAATTCCCAACTAGACCTCACACCATTTGGAGTAGGAGTCCCAACAGTGGGTGGTAATGTTATGCCTTGACTACGAAAACGTTCATGGTGAAGTATGGTAACTTTGGGTAAGAGAAAGTGTGTGACCCTGTGGAAAGCCAAGTGTGATGCATGAAGGTTCCGACACGATGAAGGGAAAAGGAAGTGTGCCCCTTGGAAGTATGTAATAGCACGCAACTTGAAAGGAACACATGAGCGTAATGAAATCACAATCTAAGACGAAGAATAGTCCAAAAGTTAAAGTGATGAATTAATACAACAACACGCATTCAACAAGATTCATACAAATGAAAATGAAATAGTTCATAAGCATAAGCGTAAGTTAAATAACATACATTACAAATACAATAAGAATAGTCCTACTATATTCACAACATATGCATGAAAGTGTGTCGGCTCTGATTTTATTATAAGTGAAAGTACATTCATACATACACCATTGACAGACCACTAGCCCTAATAATGGAACATTAAAGTCAATAATACTTGCTCCTCCAAAGAAGTATACTTGCTCTATGCTATGGAGAAGTCAAGGCTCTTCACAATATCCCCAAGCTCCTTCTAAGCCTAAGCCTAGCCAAAATATTGGCTCCCAATAGCCCCTTACATGAGTTATGAGGTTCTATTTATAACAAGAGGGGGTGACTCTTCAACTCCCCTTTGTGACCTTTGGACTACCCTCATGACTCTTCAACTTCTTTACAAAATGAATCATTACATTACTTGATGACTCTTAATATTCCAATATTAACACTTGGAATTTTACTTATAACATAATTACAAATAATATTACAATTTACACTTATACCCATATAATACAAAATAGGGTAGAGACAACTTGACAACCTAACAAGACAAAGCACTACGATGCTTGGGTTTGGGGAAACTCTAGGTCAAAAACTTCCACTTGATGCTTCATAGTCACATATTGGTGCCAATCTAGGTACTCTGTGATGACATCCCCAAGTTGCGTGATGGTGTCTAGTTGGAATTAGGCTCTAGCCTCCATTATCATCTGAGTACAATGGCTTGGAGCCATTTTTAACATCCCTACCAAGAAAAATAAATATTGTTCTAATATGGAAAGGACCGCCGATGTAATTCTACATGTTCTATCTGTTCATATCCAAATCCTCCTTGGTGGAAATCTATCTTAGCTACTCCAAGTACCCTCTAATCTCCTGCCTAACCTGGTGTCTGCGATTGGCTTCGGTGAGTGAGCCAACTGATGGGATCTTGTTTTTTTTCACCATGCAATCCAAACTGTTGTATAATCGTACATATGAGGCATGAATATTTCCAATGAACTAGGCGAACTGTTTTTTGTTCTAAATAAATATTAAAACTCTTACTTTCTCCATATCTGCTTGTGGCTTCATTTTCTTCAGTAAGTAAAGTAGTGCCCCTTTGTATCACATTGTCCACTCTTACACATAGGTAATGGAAGCTTGTATGTTCTTTTTTAAAAAGTCTCTACTTTTGTACTACAAACCATGCAAGTGAACAACTACCTTATGTATGGTTATGATCTCCTCATAGAGGTCCCGGATGGTCTCTCCAAGTGTCGATACTTCACCAAGTATCATTGCTCTAATTTCTTCCAATTAGACCTATGCAGAGACTACATTCTATGACGTTGCACAGATTTTTTCTATATCTTGCTGAGAAGCCTATAAGTTTTATGCCAATTGCTTATTCTTTGTCATCAAATACTGAGTGTTTGATCTTGCTGCACCTGCAAAGGCCAAGTTGGCTTCGGTAATGGAATTTGTATTCTTGCTAGTGTTTGCCACTATCACCCTCTCTCTAGTGAATACAGGTGATGCACGATGATCTGGAAAATTCTTTCTCGTGCTTGTACAATTCTCTTCTAGAATTCATCATAAGACAAATTTTACAAGTCCATTATCGGATCATCATCAAGAGGAGAAACATCCCCTTCTTTGCTTAGAGCTAACTCTGTTGCTGGAGGTTATGGAAACTGAACAGTGACCTATGGTTCACTTGGCATTAGGTCAACATCCCCATTCTATGGCTCCAATTCCAACTCCATATCTCCAACTTCAATCAAGTCTTCAATCTGCTGAGTAATCTCCCGATCCTGCATCTGTTCACCCTCCTCCTCTACTGATGGTTGATTATTTTCTTCCTCTTCAACCTATATTAGCATTGTTTCTTATATATGGTGCCTTTCCATTCTTCTTCTTCCCACTTCTTCTTCTCTTCTGGTTCCCTCCTCCTCAGCTCCCATTCTTCCTTTAGTTCTTGTTATGCTTGCTTCAATCTCAGTTTTGCTTCTGGCAAGCTCTTCTTTTCTCTTTTCCTCCGCTCTACTCTATGTATATTCTGCTTCCTCTTCACCTTTGCTGCTAAATATTCTTTCATAAGGATTAGATCCACTTTCATCTTGCATCTTTGTTCTCCCCCTGGACTATCAACAACCTTTCTCTTTCCCTTATCCTGCATGGGATTGTTGCTTTCTGTTGGTGCTACTTTTGGAGTTATCCTCTAGATCCACCTCAAGGATCTTTGCTGAAATAGCTTAATTAACTTTATGCCATGTTAGTGTTCACCCATTTTCTATAAACAACTAAGTGTCTGCATACACTGGAAAGTCTACTGATGTTTTCTCAACTGCTTCCCCAGTACTACTTTTAGTGGTATCTTTTGAAGCAACTCTCTTTGGTGCCATGGTAACAATGACTGCTGGGAGAAAGTGCTTCACAAGTGTGGTACCTATGGGACAAAAAGGACACTCATGGCAAATAAACATTGGTTAAGCAAATCTACCTTCAAAGCATGATCAAGCAGGAAATTGGGCAATTGGAGAGAAGGATTGCATAATTTTTATCAACAAGGGAGACTGGCTAACTGTGGTAACTTCCCACTACCTAGTCCCAACAGCCAAGGATGAAGCTTGAGGATTGATACTGTGTAATGTGCAGTCCTAACCTGGGTAGACATTGGGAGAGACTATTCATTACACAGTCTCAGTGGCCATGGTGACAAGCTGACCCTTGGAGCGATGCAATGTGCAGTTGGGGCCATCCTGTACTTCACATTGCATAGTTTAAGAGGCCAAGCTTGTGGCTTGAGCCTTAGGATTGTGCAGTGCCTAGCTAAGCAAGGCAAGATCTGGCCAAAGCAAGTGCAGATCTTGCCCGTGGAAGTGTGGAAAATGAGCAGAAGTGAGTGATGATGTGAGGTTGAGAGAAAAAATGACTAAGTATGAGTAAATCAATTTATATCAAGTGCAACAACTAATCAAATAGAAGGAAAATCAAGTATATGAGGAGAGTCGCCACAACAGAGACCATCAGTGTAAAAATAGGAAAACTAATGCGACACTTGTGAAAGGAAAACAACACTTAGAAAAATTCTTCTACAAGATAAATTAAGTTTAAACACCAACAACCTTGAAGAGAAATAAGCATAACAACACTCACACAATCAAAACGAAAAAAAGTGATAGAAAAAGTGGCAAAATATGATAAAAGCAAAACTCACCTAGAAAAGTGACGAAAAATACACCGAAGGTTCCTTGATCTCTTCGAGAATGCTAGAGATTCAAGATCGAATGCACAAATGAGCTCTAGAGGCATTGATTAACTATATTTGAGCAAATGATATTTTATGACGTGCATGCCTAAAATCAAGGAAAAAGTGAAACTTGGTGAAAACTTCTAAAAATAGCAATGTACCACCTTCGAGAAACTAATAATGGATCCCTATTTCCTAGGGATGCTTTTTTCCTATTATTTTTCTTTCTTTTCTACGGAAACTTTCCATGAACATTGTCAAGAAAGATTGCGCATATATGGGGAACTGGACAACTTTTCATCTCAGTGCACTGCGCAGTTTCTGAGCTCAGTGAGGGATTGCACATTTTCTGCGCTCAATGTTGGGTTTCCTTACATGACTGCGTATTTTCTAAGCTCAAGGCTGAATGCCAGTCGGAATTGCGCAATTCCAATCATCAAGGTTGACTTCCTTCAAGGACTGTATAATTTATAGAGGCAAGCCCAAGACTGTTGTGTGACCAAGTCAGGAGGTTAGCTTGTGACTTAGGAAAACTAGCTAAGTGTAAAAATAGGTAAACACATGCACAAATGAAAAAGATAAGTCTTGTTCAAATCATGAGTACTTGAAAACAATACTAGATAAGCTTCTGTGGATAGGAAGGAAGTCTCCAAAATCGAAGCATAGGAAAACTTTTGGAGGGTGGTTGTAGCTGCTACAACACAAGGACTATGGGTTTCTTCTTTTAGCAGAAACATTCAATCCTAGGGTTTTGTTCATAAACCTTGGGATTTCTTTTCGGCCCTTTTTTCTAGAGTTTACAAATTTATATCTAAGGTTTTTGACTTCACCTCATACTAGTGAATGATCAGGTCTAAATGTTGAAAATACCTCATAAAACCCTTGCTTAGTGAGTGATTGGGTTCAAATGATAAAATATCTCACTCCACCCTTCCCTGTTGTATGATCGATTCCAAATGTTGAAATACCTCACTCCACCCTTCCTTGGTGTGTGATCAAGTCCAAACCTTACTAAACCCTTCATGGTGAGAAACCTGGTCTCCTCATTGAGAGGCACTCACTCAAACATATCTAGTGAGCACTCTAGGCCTCTCGAACCATTCTCCCTATTGGGAGAATGTCCATCCATGTTGGTATCAAATAAACACTCCCTCTCAACAAGAGGGATAATCTCCACAAGCCCCAGCTTGTCTATAAAATACACAAACTTCTCTCTGGGCAATGACTTCCTTAAGACACCAATTGTTTGCTCATCAATGGAGATGTAATTAAGCCTTATTTCTCTCCTTTGTACCATGTCAAGGATGTAGTGGTACTTGATTTAAATATGTTTTGACCTGTCATGGAATGCATGATTCTCTGAAAGCTTCACACAACTTTGATTATCATAGTGTATCACAGTTGGTTTCATCTCTTGGTTGAACAATCTAGAAAACAAATTTTGAAGCCACACTGCTTCTATACAAGCTACATTGGATAAAATATATTCTTCTTCTATGATGTTGAGTGTGACATATCTCTGCTTCTTACTCATCCAAGATATCATAGCAGATTCTGTGGTGAAGCATATCCCATAAGTGCTCTTCTTATCATCAACACTTCCTATCCACTCAACATCTGTATATCCTTAAAGTTGTACACATTTTTTTGCAACATATCTCAAGCCATAGTTCATGGTACCATGTAGATATCTCAAATGTGTTTTTCTAAAATTGATTGTTCATGTCTTAGTTCCACCTGGAACTGGCTCAATGTGTTCACTGCAAATCAAATGTATGGTCTAGTGTTAACCAAATACATCAACGAGCCAATCAAACTTTGATACATAGATGGATACACAAATCTATATTTGGATCCTCTTAACTTTTTCAAGTTACTCACCATGGGAGTAGCCATGGATTTATAGTCCATCATGCCAAATTTCTGAAGGATCTCATTAAAATGCTTCCCTTGACCAAATAATACTCCATCGGGTTTTAGCCTTACTTCCAATCCTAAGTAATAATGCATCAAACCAAGATCCTTCATATGAAATTCAAAAGCCAACTTCTTTTTACACTAAATGATGATTGGATCAACACTTGTCAGAAACAAATCATCAACATCTAGCAATAGGACCATAAGTGCATTCTTCACAACCATAAAATATAGGTTTGGATTGACATTGCTCTTGGTAAATCCCAATCTTGTCAAATAGTTATCAAATTGAGCATACCAAGCTCTTGGAGATTGCTTGAGTCCATACAAGGCCTTCTTTAACCTATAAACATGAGATTCCTTTCCATGGACCTCAAAACCTTGAGGTTTCTCTATGTAAATCTCTTCCTCAATCACACTAATGAGGAAATCAGCCATCACATCCATCTGATGTAAATTCCATCCCAACAAAGAAACAAGAGAAATAACATTTCTAATGGAGGTGTACCTAGCAATTGGAGCAAAGGTCTCATCATAATCTTCTCCCTCTTTCTAGGAGAACCCTTTATCCATGAATCCCGCCTTATATTTGTCAATGCTTCCATATATAGCATGCTTAATATTCTATATCCACTTGGAATTAACTACTGAATTCTGTTCCAACCTAGACAAAATCTCCTAGATATCATTCTTCATTATGGATTGGTATTCTTCATTCATGGCCTCCCTCCATACTTGTTGGCTAACTGCATATTCATAAGTGGAAGGTTTTGAATCAATAAGATTAGTCATAAGAGCTACATAGCAAGAAAACCTTTTAGGTTTCTTGATTTCTCTGGATGTCCCATCAGTAGCGGCATGTCCTTCTGCTTCTTACAATCCAAATCTAAGCCATGCTGGTCTCTTTCTGATTTCTAGAACGACAACCAGTTTTGTTGGTTCACAAGACCCTTATGGCTTTTCAAAACATTCTGTAGAACTTGAACTCTCTTCCTTTGAGGCCTACTACTTCACCTCATAATTGGAATCTATGGATACTTCCTTAGACATCCAATATGCAACTTTCTTATTGAAGGTGACATCTCAATTAACCTCAATTCATTGTTTTTATGAAATGTATATTTTATAGGCCTTTAATGATTCATTGTAACTGATAAATAATCATTTCTTTCCTGAAGGTTCTAACTTGTTCCTTTTATCCTTAGGAACATGAATGTATATAGGGCAACCAAATATTCTCATATCTCCAACCTCTTCCTTTTGTCTAGAGAACACTTATTTTTTGAATGTATACAACTATTAATGATGCTTCCCCTAATAAGAACATTTATAAATAATTATCATGCATCATAGACTTGACATATTATTCAATGGACTTTCTCTTTCATTCTGCCACACCATTCTATTGAGGATTATAGCGAATAATCAACTCTCTTAACCCCAACTTTCTTATAGAAAGAAACCAGTTTTTTTGAGGTGTATTCTCTACCATTATTAGATCTCAGAATTTTTATCTTCTTACCTATCAATTTTTCCAATTTAACTTTCAATTCTTGAAACTTAGTGAAGACTTCATCCTTTGTCTTCAAGAGATTTATCCATTTCTTTTGAGATAAGTCATCAATAAATATCACATAGTATAATGAACCTAGAGGCGATCTCACAGGCATCAGCCCACATACATATGAGTGAATCAAATATAAAACTTCTTTAGATCTATTGTTACTATTTGGAAATGGTTTCCTGATGTTCTTTCCAACAACACAACATTTACATACACCTTCATGATCTATCTGCAAATCTGGGATGCCTGGAACTATTTGATTTAATTATGGTAATGTTATATAATGAAGGTGACCATATCTCACTTGGATTGATTTCATCATGTACTAGGCCTTGATCTCATTGACTCATGCGGCTATACAATCTTCATTCACAAATGGAAATAACCCTAACATCATCTACACTAGAGCCCTTGGACCATACAAGTACTTTTCTATCCACAAAATGTAACAACCTCAGGTTAAATTTCCATGTAAATAAATAATGTATGGACATTATTAAAGAAAAAATAAAACCAAGGTCATGGGACACATATTCCAAGTTGAATGAGGAGAAAAAAATTGGAATCTTCTTGTGGTTAATTATTTATTATTGGCTATGGGAATTGGCATTGGCATTGGAAAGATACAAAAGACAATAAATGGAAAATTATTTATTATAGGCTAGCAAGGACATGAGCCAAAAATGCAAAGGAAATAATAGAAAATGAAATAAATTCCACTTCAATAGGTGGGAAGAGGAAGAGATAAGAAAAGGATAAAAATAGTAAAATAATATGCATGCAAGGGAAAATGAAGAGAAAGAAAAGAAGAAAATTGGAAAGAGAACATTCCAACATTCATTTTTGGAAGAAGCAAGAGATAACATTATAGAAAGGGTGGAGGGAAGAGAATTTGAACACAAGGAAAGAAAGGAGCCCAAGAGGGGTTCATGTGGCAGCTAAGAAGAGGAAGATTTGGTCAACAACTAGCTAGGGTAGAAAATAACAGAGAAAAGAGCAACCAACAGGAGCATTATTGCGGGTAAGAGTGTGCATGTTTGATTATATTGCTAGTATGTGAATGCATGGTTTATGCATTGGTTTATTGGTAATTTTTGTTTTAATTGGCATGGGATTTTCCTAGATTAACAATGATGTACAACCTTTCCTTATGTCATTTCGTGGATAGCCATGAGGTAGCGGGTTCCCTATTTGGTTGAGCTTTGGATTGCTGATAGATTTTGGATCCTAGTTGAGGTGGTATTAGGAAAAAACCAAGGGCTGAGAGTGAAGATGGTTTTATCTAGGTAAGATCTTGAAACGTGGGTGGAGATAGGAAAATTCCTCTATGTATGGAGAAGAAATTATGAGGCATCCAAGCTTGTATTGCTTTTGGTGATTTCTGGACCCGGTGTTAGGTGAAATCACTGTGGCTTGAGGGTGGAGGTGGTTTCCTCTTGATTCTCTATTTTGTTTTGTATTTGTTTATCCCATGTGATCCTAAATTCAGGCTTGGAATATGGCACGGTGTGTGATTGGGATGGAAGAAATATTTGGTTTAGTCCCAATCTATGGTCGAGTGGTACGTGGGAGTCCCTAACTCGGTTGGTATTATGCATATGTTAATATGTGTTGTTATTTAATGAAGATATATGAGCACAAGTATTTGTTTATTGTGTTAATTATGTGACTAGTTTGTCATGGCTTCATTTTGGTTAAGTGTAAGTTACATATATGGTATATTGCTTGTTATGTGATGTGATCTTGTTATTGATCTTATTCATGTTTTTCAAGCTCTTGGATGATTTATATGGTTGCATGTGTTAATCTTTGTTATTTCATCTAAGTATGGGAGGGAATCAAACCTTCTTAATCGACATCTGATGAAACTAATGAAACAATGAAAAATTATGCATTCACAACTTATAGGTACCATAGTCACCAATTTTTTGTCTAAATGAATAAATTCTACTAGGCAAGATTGAACAAGAATAGAGCCTGGAACATAGCATATAGACACATAGACATCATTGAAAAAGTTCTATAGAATTATAGGAAGTTGGCCTGTAGGAAAGCCCTAAAATTCTGGAATAGAGTTTGTGGCCGCATGCACAAAAAGATGAAATATTGACCACAACCACGCAAAGGATAGGTTATTCGCCTAGCTGGACCCCTCTAGCTACACTAGAAGGCTTGCATTCTTGTGGCTGGGGTGTAAACTAGGCCAACGAGTGATCTGATATCAAGGAAAATTATTACCAAGTAAATTTTGGCAGATAACAGTGTGATCATGCACCCCTGGGTGTTTTTCAGTAAGTTTTAGCTACGTGGATTGTATTTCCATAACTGAATATTAGAATTTGGGTCGTACATAGTAACTCTCAGCTCATATTTTTCCTGGTAAGTATGTAAAAATCGGTAAATGTGGGGTAGGGTGTTACATAGTGGTATTAGAGCATATTCACTGCACTAGACCTTAGGGTAAATGCAGAATGTTGTGCAGATATATGGTTATCATACATGCATGGCAATTATTTTATTGTTATTGATGTTCTAGTTTTTTGTTATTAGCTTTATTCATGCATGTACTAAAATGTTCTTGATATTATTATTTTGTATCATGCTAATCTAGATTGACCTGTGCAGATGCAATAACCTCACCGGAAGTAACTTGAGGTAATTATTTTGATTATGCCTTTTATTTTATACAACAATGGTATGTTGTAGGAAAATAGAAGGCCAAGATATGAAGAGAAGAATGGTTAAGTACAATCCATATGAGTCTGTTGTACTACGAAACAACCCCCCCATTTATAAAGAATAATAGCTAGGGTTAAAGTTATAAATGGGGACCCTTTTAAATTTTTAGGCTTAGGATAATAAAACCCTAACTCTAAGAAAATACCTAGCAAAACCTTGCAAAACTAACTAAGGATGAAATCCATATTGCAAATCGCAAATCACACTTTTCCACATGACTATGTTAAAAAACCTTCGAAAAATTGTGATATGCAATTAAGTCTCCCGCTGCGATAACATCACCTTGTCATTTTGCAATCGCATTTCGCACTTTACATAGTTCGCAAGAAACTTAACCATGCCATTAGAACAACCACAAACGATTTGCGAAATGCGATATTGCGATCTCCACAATCGCATTTCACTTAATGCATCCGGTAGTGCTATACTATATCCCTTTTAAGACCGCGATGCGTGATTAAGAGCGGTAAAACGTGTGGAATAATTACATTTTAAATACCAAAACAAATGAGTTGACAGGTTAATAAATATTTAGTGGCCCGAGGAAGGATAATCATTTTCTAGGTTATGGGTAGTTATAATCGAGTATCTCATTAAAACCTTTCTCATGATCCAAAGTCATTTCATAGAAGCTTTCAATCTTAATTACTAGATATCATTTGCGCTGATATATCTTATCTATTTTAGGCAAGCGACAAAAGACATGTCACTAAGAAAGGTGATGTAGAAATAGAGCAAACAGAGCATTGTTGAAGTTGAGTTTACAGAGATGGCTCTTAACTTCGCTGATACAATTTGTGATGTTGTCGAAGGCGCAACATCTTGGGAAGTAATTTACAATAGGCTCGAGGATGAGCATCCTAAAATCATTGTTACGAGAGAAACAACTGACTCAAAGAGGCCTTCAGAACTTCAATGCAGAGATGCTTCTTTGTTCATTCCTTCATAGGATAGGAGCCAGAGCTAAAATCCTCCCCTATACACATATGATTAGGTGGGTGATCGATTGAAGATAGGCAGTTCAAGAATTCAAGGATGGAGTTCATAGGGCCGTTCAGAGCAGAGGATTTGAAGAAGATCACCACATACCTGATCTGTAGGATATCTACGAGAACACATTTGTGGCTTACTTCGCAAAGAAGAACCCAGACCCCTTCAAGCTAATTCAGGGTTAGAGGGTGTTAGACAACAAATTCAAGTATGACAAATCAAGTATGTATGCTATATCCTCTTTGTCAAACACCTACAACTATGCAGAAACCATGTTATGTAGAATGTATGGGCTACCCGATAATACTAAGTTTTCAATAGAATGGATTCCTCTGGTTGATGCCTGTGTTAATTCCCATATCATGAATTGACCTTCCATCCTATTTGACAACCTAGCCACCACCATTACTGAATATCGACAAAAGAAAGCCTCCTTTTCAGATTGTTGGAAATAATACTAAGAGGGGGGGTGAATCAGTATTATCACGTCAATTATTTTTCATTTCATAATCAGATTTGCATATGCTACTTCAGTTAGTGAAAACGACATATATACACAACTACAGATAAGGAAACTCGCGTATAACTTGCAGACTTATAATTTAATTTATTCTTTAGATGTGTATCATTAATCTGTGTGTCAGAACCATATAACCAGTAACCAGGAACAATAAAACAGAACAGATAGTCACACATAAGAACACAAGATATAAGGTGGAAACCTAGTGTGAGTGAAAACCACCTGCTACAATTCGTCTCTATCTTCTTTCAATTAGAAACTTCTTTTTACAATGGGTCTGTATTGGTGCAGTATTATACCAGTACGCAGGCTTCTACCTGTAGAAGGATACAACCTTCTCTTGTTTTCTAGCTTCTCCTAGAAGGGAGCTACAATCCCCTTAGCTCTTGTACTAGCTGATGTACTAGTACATGGGTACTGACCTACAGAAGGCTACAACCTTCTCTTTTCTTGCAGGGACCACGTTTCATAAATTTTCAGACTGGATCCATCAATGACAATAATCAAACATCAAATACATCTTCATCAACCAATATCCTTTGTTTCAATCAAAACTGAATCAAACAATTACTTCTCTAAATGTTGTAACCAGAATACATTGACAGTAACCAGAAACCAATCCTGAACCCAAAACACTGCAGCAATAAACAGAAGTAGCTAAAACATATTTCATGCGATGTACGCTACTTCAATATGTATAACCCACGTACATACGCTTCTGTATTAAGACAAACTAGCATATACGCAGCTTTGACTTACTGAACCAGCGTGTATACGTGCCTCTGCTGTGTTGAACCTATGTACAGATCTATAAAAGATAATTTACCCTTTTCACTTATTCAGACATGAGTTATACCCAGATTATCAGATTTATAGATCAAGTCATGTGCCAAATATAACAGATCAAAATCACACAAAGATACTACTATTCAAGCCTTAAGATCTTGACCCAACAATAGAACTTATCATTCTTCTTGCGCTCAGGTTCTTCCTTAGTTCAAATCCAGCTATGCACCATAACCCAATTCTATATCTTGCTCTTCATGAGATATTCAATGCTTGAGTGAATACCTTTGCCAAATGATCTCCTTCCCTTTTTATAGTCTTAGGCCTTACTCAAACCATGGTCCAAAACCATAGAGAATCAATACCATGGACCCAATACCTGGGTTCAACACATCGGACGAGATACCATGGTCCAAAACCATAGGTCCAAATACCAAGGACTAAATACCATGGACCAAAAATAAGTTTTCACACATGTACGCGCTTTTCCTTGCATGAAAGTGCGTGCATATGTATATGTGACTTAGTTAAGAGGAACCTGCGTATATCTCTTTTTCCTTCATTCTGAGAGCTTGAACTGTGATATGTCATTTGAGTGAGTTGCCATCAAGGACAACACCTGTGTCATAATGCCAACAATCTCCCCCTTTGGACTTGATGGCAACCCCAAGTCACTCAAAGTCATTCTCCTCCTTTGTCATCAAGGGCAAAGGGTTATGCTCCCCCTAAGTACATAAATCTCTGCTCCGTTGTGCTGTCCATGTGTTAGGGTCCCACCCTAACCCCCTTATTTATGTAATGGGATCACGTCATAGTCAAGAGTCAATAAAGCCCATATTAATAATTGTAAGTGGTTAATCCGCAATTAATGACAGAACCACAGTTAGTTGCAAATGGGTTGTAGTATTAGATAGATGGTATTAATAAAACCCACGGTATTGGCCCGTGGTATTGCATGTATGAGTCATATATAAAGGATAGAGACTCCCTGCGAGGAGCATCGTGTCTTATTTTGTAGTCAAGCTCTGCTCTATTGGAGGTTGCCCCCTCGAAGAGGCAAGTGAACATTACTCTCTGAATAATAAAATCATTGTTATTCTGTGTTCTGGGTATCTTTTCTTCGCATATTCTGTATTTGGGTATCATTTTGCAGGTTAAGAGCATAACAAGTGGTATCAGAGCACTTTCCAGGGCCGGTGGGATCTCCATTTCTTAGCAAAAATTTTTTTTTGGCTAGAGACGTGTTCCGGCATCTTTAAACCACGGGATTTGTCATTGAGCGCATAAACCTGCAGATTTTGGGAGGCATGCACGCAGGAAATACAATAGGTGGTCACGTCTGTTGGACTCCCTTGTAACCCCTGTGGGTACCCCTTCGAGTAGTAGCGCATTAGACAAAACCGTGCACGGACTATCTTCCACGTACCCTCTGGGTATATTGGAAGCCCCCTAGGCTCCCTTGAAACCTCTCCATAGATAAACCATCGGCCGTCTTGCGGCTACAGTACACCGAGAACAGCACTCAGAGAGATTACTCGCCCGTACGATAGGGTAGTCGGGTTGTGCGGCTAAGGGTACGGTCGATCCTCCTTAGTTAGAGCCCTGAAACATTGGGCCGAGTACTACTGCCAGACCCTTATGTATATTGCGATCTGTAGCACCTGACACTCCTCAAGACCATAGTTCCCTTTTCTATCGGGGGATCACACATCATCTCTTCCAGATCCGCTTGTGCAAAGGAGTGCAGCAGCAGCAGACATCAGTCCCGCAGTCTCGAGTTCGCAGATCAGCCATTCCGATCTATTAGATCCATCAGATCCGCAGAAGCAGTCTGTTCCGCCGCCCAGAGCTATCAGATCCGCCATTCAGATCTCTCAGATCCACCAGATCGGAGTCGTTGTGAAGGGTTCCTATACCAGGGTATAATTTTCGCAGGACTTTTGGCCGCATTGACATTTTGAGGATTTGGCCACTGCAGTATTGATAAGGAAGGAGTAAAACTCCGTTAGGAGTTTTCAAAAAAAAAAAAAAACGAGTTTGAGATCTTTCAGGGTGCTTATTGGTGATCTAGCCCATCAGAATCAGGACGACGAGCTGAGCACGGTGGTACCATTCACTTCTTAGTGAATTTTTTTTTTAGGCGGTCCCAATTTTAAAAAAAAATCAGGTTGGTGTATGGTAGAAACTAGAGCTCAAGCGATGGCCAATGAAAGGATGGACAAACTTGAAGAATCAGTGCAATCCCTCCACATTCAGCTTAGCGGACTATGTAGCATGGTCGAGAAAATAGTCCCGAAGGGCAAGGAGCAAGCCCACGAGGAGGCGTATAATGGCAATGAACACAATGAGGGTGAGTCTAGCCACTCTCCTCACATCTGGCACACCCACCAACAACCCAGTCAGCGACCTCCCAAGTTGGATATGCATAAATTTGACGGTTCTCACCAGTCGGCATGGATAGCACAAATGGAGCAGTATTTCAAACTGAATCGCATCTTCGATGATGCGACTCAGCTTATGTTGGGGAGCATGTACTTGGACAATGAAAGGTGGAAATGGTGGGAATGGCATCAACGTTGCACTGGACCTTTTAGGACTTGGACCAAATTCACCAAAGCTCTTCAAGACCGCTTTGACCAGGAATCATATTTTTTGGGTCGTCTTACTAAGCTCCGACAGACTGGTACAGTGGATGAATATATTGCAGCTTTTGAAGCCTTAGCCTTCCGCACTTGGGGTCTCTCATATGTGTTCTACACGGAATGTTTTATCAGTGGTCTTAAAGAAGCTATCAAAGCCCAAGTCCTACTGCACCACCCTCCCACATGGACGGAGGCTTGCAAGGTAGCCCGTAACATGGAACGTGCATTAGCAGCCCAATACAGTCGCCCAAATTTCTCCGCTAAAGGTCACCCCCCACAGGCTCACAACACAACTCAAACACTTAAGTTCCAAAAGGTGTCACCTGCAGAAATGGCCGAAAGAAGAAAGCAAGGCCTATGTTACTACTGTGATGAAAAATACTCCCCAGGTCATAAATGCAAGGAGCCCAAATTTTTTCAAATTGATGCCACTGATTACAGCTCAACAGAGGAAGATCCACCACTGGAGGAACATGAGCCGCTAGAAGAAGACAACCAAAAGGACAATGTCTCTGACGAACCAGTTATTTCGTTGCATGCTTTGGCAGGAATTTCTTCCCCTCAAACTCTCAAAATCAGAGGTTTTATTAAACATCGCCCAGTAGTAGTCTTGATTGATAGTGGAAGTACACATAATTTCATCCATCAAAAAGTCGCAGAAGCAGTGCATTGTTTTATACGAGCAGTTTCTAACTCCAAGTTCAAATTGCGGATGGAGGCACAATGAAATGTGAAGGCCATTGTGAAAATGTCAAACTTCAAATGGGGGATTATCAGTTGAAAACCCACATGTTTGCCATACACATGGGGGGTTGCGACATTGTCCTCGGCACTGAATGGCTCTGCACTCTTGGGCCAATCACAATGGATTTCCAGGAGATATATATGAGTTTTAAGTAGAACAACTACACACATACCCTCCGTGGACTCCAGGCGGGAGCCCCCTCTATCATCAGCTCACATAGGTTGGAAAAATTGTTAAAAAAGGGCAATCATGGAGTTGTAGCTCAATTTAATGCCATCCAGGCAGTCGAAACCAAGCCTCTGCCAATTCATCCTGAGATGCAACAAATTTTAAATAACCATCTGCTGGTCTTTGACAAGCCTCATGAGCTTCCACCCTCGCAAGGGGAACATGATCATAGCATCACCTTGGTTCTAGGGGCCCAACCCCCAAATGTGCGCCCATACAGATATCTGTTCACCCAAAAGAATGAAATAGAAAAAATCATAAAGGAACTTTTGGAAGCAGGTGTCATTCGTCCCAGCATTAGTCCTTATTCATCCCCAGTGGTCATGGTGCTCAAGAAAGATGGGGAGTGGCGGATGTGTCCCGACTTCAGGGCCCTCAATAAGTTGAGAGTCAAAGATAAATTTCCCATCCCGGTGGTTGATGATTTGTTGGATGAACTCAATGGGGCTCAATTCTTCACTAAGCTGGATCTTCGCTCAGGCTACCACCAAATTCGCATGAAGGAAGTCGACATCCCCAAGACTGCTTCCAGAACTCATGAAGGCCATTATGAATTCCTGGTCATGCCATTTGGTCTTTGTAATGCCCCCTCTACTTTTCAGAGCCTTATGAACCACATTCTCAAACCATATCTCAGGAAATTTGTCCTTGTCTTCTTCGATGACATCCTCATCTATAGTTGCACTTGGGCCGCACATCTTCAGCATGTAGATCTACTCTTGCAACTGCTCCGCAAGCATAAATTATTTGTCAAGATGTCCAAGTGTTCGTTTGGCATGGCAGAAGTAGAGTATTTGGGCCACATTGTGGGGCGTGAAGGTGTCAAGGTGGACCCCAAAAAGATCCAGGCAATGCAAGAATGGCCTCAACCTAAGACCTTGAAGAGCTTGAGATGATTTTTGGGTCTCACAGGCTATTATCGTAAATTTGTCCGCAACTATGGTTGCATAGCGAAGCCCCTCGCCCAACTCCTAAATAAAAATTCATTCTTCTGGAATGAGGAAGCACAACAGGCCTTTACAGCTCTAAAAAATGCCATGTGTTCCACTCCAGTCTTAGCACTACCTGACTTCACCAAATCTTTTGTCATTGAATGTGATGCTTCGAGTACAGGTATTGGGGCAGTCTTAATGCAGGAAGGGTGACCGTTGGCCTTCACAAGCCAACAACTTAGTGGGAGGAATCTGGGCCAATCTACCTACGAGAAGGAAATGATGGCCATCTTACATGCAGTCGAGACCTGGTGACCTTACTTATTGGGACGACGTTTCCAAATCCACACAGATCATCAAAGTCTTAAATATTTTTTGGAGCAATGCCTATCCTCCCCACAACAAAATAAATGGCTAGCCAAAATGCTGGGATATGATTATGAGATCATTTACAAGAAAGGGAAAGACAATAGTGTAGAAGATGCATTATCTCGCCAATTTGAGGAGGAAAGTACTCTGCTATCAATTTCCCTCCCCATTCCAGAATGGATTGAAGAGACTCGCAGGGAATGGTTTTCACACCCCGGGCTCTCCCAACTCATTTCTCAATTGCAAGTAGATCCAAATTCCACCAAGGGCTACTCATGGCAGGATGATATTCTTCGCTACAAGGACAGAGTCGTAATATCACCAACATCCACCCTCAAAAGTTGCATTTTGGCAGAATTGCACTCATCTCCCATTGCAGGACATTCGGGCTTTCAAAAGACGTATGCTCGCACCAGAAGATCATTTTTTTGGACAGGCATGAAAAAGGACATCCTTACTTTCGTAGCAGAATGCGATGTCTGTCAACGCCACAAAGGGGAAACCGTCAACACACCAGGCACATTACAACCATTACCCATTCCGGCATCAATTTGGACGGAGGTTTCTATGGATTTCATTACAGGTCTTCCAAAGTCAGGGAACAAGTCAGTCATCATGGTGGTTGTGGACAGACTGTTGAAGTATGCTCATTTCTGCGCCCTACCCCACCCGTTTACGCCAACTTTGGTTGCTCAATCTTTCATGGATCAGATCTTCAAATTGCATGGCATGCCCACTTCTATTGTGTCCGACCGCGACCCGATCTTCACCAGTAATTTTTGGCAGGAACTCTTCAGAATACAAGGCACTCAACTAAAACTCAGTACTTCCTATCATCCGCAAACAGATGGTCAAACTAAAGCCGTCAACAAATGTCTAGAAACCTACCTTAGGTGTTTCACTTCAGAAAAGCAACACCTTTGGGTACAGTGGTTACCTCTGGCTGAATGGTGGTATAACACCAACTATCATGCCACCACCAAAATGACTCCCTATGAAGCAGTATATGGTCAACTCCCGCCTTCACCTACTTTGTATCTTAAGGGATGCTCAAAAGTACAAGCAGTGGATCAACTCCTACAACACCGCGCAACCATGCTTGCCCATCTTCGAGAGAATCTTCATCAAGCTCAGAACCGCATGAAGCAACAGGTAGACCAGCATCGCTCAGAGTGCCAATTTCAAGAAGGGGATCAGGTCTTTTTACGGCTACAACCATATAAGCAAACATCACTCAAAGACAAGGGGTGTCAGAAACTCTCTCCCAAATTCTACGGACCATATCAAGTACTTCAACGCATTGGAGAAGTGGCCTACAAGTTGGCCTTGCCACCTACTGCAAAAATCCATCCAGTTTTCCATGTCTCATGCCTCAAGAAAGTGATTGGGAACAATTGCAGAATTCAGACCAGTCTACCTGAATTGGACGAAGAAGGGTCCATCTGGCTTCAACCTGAACAGGTCCTAGACACACGAGACAAGCAATTGCGCAGCTGCATGATTAAGGAAGTCCTTGTCAAATGGAAAGACACCTCTCCGGAAGATGCAACTTGGGAACTAGCCACTATTCTTCAGCAGTTTCCGCAGCTTCAGCCTTGAGGACAAGGCTAGTCTTAAGGGGGTGGGCATGTTAGGGTCCCACCCTAACCCCCTTATTTATGTAATGGGATCACGTCATAGTCAAGAGTCAATAAAGCCCATATTAATAATTGTAAGTGGTTAATCCGCAATTAATGATGGAACCACAGTTAGTTGCAAATGGGCCGTAGTATTAGATAGATGGTATTAATAAAACCCACGGTATTGGCCCGTGGTATTGCATGTATGAGTCATATATAAAGGATAGAGACTCCCTGCGAGGAGCATCGTGTCTTATTTTATAGTCGAGCTCTGCTCTATTGGAGGTTGACCCCTCGAAGAGGCAAGTGAACGTTACTCCCTGAATAACAAAATGATTGCTATTCTGTGTTCTGGGTATCTTTACTTCGCATATTCTGTATTTGGGTATCATTTTGCAGGTTAAGAGCATAACACCATGCTCCCCTTAACTGTAGGCAAGGCCTGCAAGAAGATGTTCTACAGGAAGAAACATGACTTTATACATCATAAATGACCTTCCTATCACCAAAGACTAATACATACATCCATCTCCCAACCAAGTGGGGATACACCAAAAGTTTACACATGATAAAACAAGAATATTACATCATTCATTCTAGGCATAGTGGGGAAACCAACATAGGTCGTTACATGACCTTGATAATAAAAGAAATACATGACATAGAGACTAAATATTTAAGACAAGACTATGATAGTCATCAGCAACATCTGTCAATCATCATCAAAACCAGCAACCATGATCTCCCTCTGCACCTGATCCATATGAAACAAAAACGGCTGTGAAATTGAACCAATATCTTCTAAGATAATGCCAACAATCCATTATTAGAATTATATGCTCCCCTTGAACCTGTGCCAGATGGTCTCTGTCAGACCCATATCCGACTCTTTTCATCCTGAGTCTATCCCCACTGTTTTTCTTCATACGCGACTGTGTCCATAGACACTTCTGTATGTACGCGGATACACTTCATGAAACTCGCGTACAACCACTATTCTCTAAAATAGATAATTTCAACAGCAAGATGATGCATTGACTACTCCCAGCGTTTTCCTGAGATATTCAAATGTCTCCCTAGGCAGTGGTTTGGTGAATATATCAGCAACATGTTCCTTGGAGGGAACATACTCCAATTTGACCTTTTGTTCAATCACCTGTTCTCGGAGAAAATGATATTTGATAGGTATGTGCTTGGTCTTCAAATGCATGACTGGATTCTTTGAAATACTGATTGCACTTGTATTATCACAAAAAATGGAGATAGGTGGAGTACAAGTGATTTGAATGTCTTGCAATGTTTGCATCATCCAAAGGAGTTGTGTGCAGCAAGATGCAGCAGCCACATATTCTACTTCAGCTGTAGATAATGCAATTGAACTTTGTTTCTTGCTGAACCAAGATACTAATCTGGAACCCATAAAGAATGCACCACCACTAGTGCTTTTTTTGTCATCCATGCTTCCTGCCCAATCTGCATCTATATATGCATGAAGTGTGAGATCTGTATCTCTAGGATACCATAAGCCATAATTTTGAGTTCCTTGAAGATACTTGAAAATTCTTTTGACTGCCTGAAGATGAGTTTCCTTTGGATTTGCCTGAAATATTCCGAATATTCCAACTGCTTGCATGATGTTTGGTCGGGTACCTTTAAGATAGAGTAGACTTCCAATAATTGATCTATAGGTTGGTTGATGCACTGCTACTGATTCATCATTTTCGTTGAGGCTGCATCCTGTTACCATAGGGGTACATACCGGTTTCGAATCCTCCATCCCATATTTCTTCAAAATATGCTTGAGGTACTTGGTTTGTGATAGAAAGATACCGTCTTTGTTTTGTTGGACTTGTAAACCAAGAAAATATGTGAGCTCAACAAGTAAGGACATTTCAAATTCTTTCTCCATCACCAAAGCAAATTTTTGACTCATGGCTTCTTCATTGCTACCAAAGATGATATCATCAACATACACAACAAGTATTAGAAATTTATCATTATCAACTTTTATATATAGATTGCTATCTATTTATCCTTTTGAAAAACCTTGTTGATGGAGGTACTTATCCAAACGATAATACCAAGCGCTTGGAGCCTGTTTAAGGCCATAGAGAGCCTTTTTGAGTCTACATACAAGTTTGGATCATTCCCAAGGATGAATCCATCTAGTTGCTCAATTTACACTTCTTCTAAGTCTCCATTTATAAAGGCATATTTCACATCCATTTGATATACTTTGAACTCTTGAAAGCTAGAAAGAGCAAGGAAAATTCTTATGGCATCAAGTCTAGCAACTGGTGCAAAAGTTTCTTCAAAGTCTATACCTTCTTGTTGAGCATACTCTTTGCAAACAAGTCTAGCCTTGTTTCTAATAACATCTCCATTCTCATTCAACTTGCTTTTCAATATCCATTTTGTCCCTATGACATTCTTATCATTTGGTCTAGGAACTAACTCCCAAGTGTTATTCTTTTCAATTTGCTCAAGTTCTTCATTCATGGCCTTGACCCAGCATTCATCTTTGCATGCTTCACTTACATTTTGTGGTTCAATGGAGGAGATCAATGCTAGATAGCTTGAAGCTTCTGAAATAGTTCTTCTTGTTTGTACACCTGCCTCTTTCTGCCCCAAAATTTGAGTTTCTGGATGATTCTTCTGGACATACCTGGATGGAGTCTTTTCTTCTACCCTTATCTATTCTTCTGGTTCCTCATAGGTGTCTTCTTCATCATTAGTTTGATTTGATGTTGAATGATAGTCCTCATCATCTTCGAAATCTTTGGATTTTACCTGCCTTGGAATGTTTCCTTCTTCATCAACCACTACATCAATACTTTCAACAATTTTTCTAAGTCTTTTATTGTAACACTTATATTCTTTGCGTTGGGGAGAGTAACCAAGGAGAATGCCTTCATCTGCTCTAGGTTCAAACTTGCCAAGGTTTTCATCAATCCTTTTGATGTAACATTTGCTTCCAAAATTTTTGAAGTATTTTACCGTAGGAGTCTTACCATACCAGAGTTCATGAGGAGTTTGAGTGTTGTTCACCCGGACATTTGTCTTGTTGAGAATAGTAACGACAGCAAATGCAGCTTCACCCCAGAAGGTTGCAGGAGTTCCAGACTCATCAAGCATAGCACGAGCCATTTTTTGAACCATTCTGTTCATCCTTTCTACTACTCCATTTTGCTAAGGAGTCCTTGGAGTAGAGAATTCCCTTCTTATTCCATGTTCTTCAAAAAAATCGAAAAATTCATCCGAGGTAAATTCCCCTCCTTGATCAAACCTGAGGCATTCGATTTTGTGATCTAATTCATTTTAAACCAAGGATTTGAATGCTTTGAACTTTTCGAAAGCTTCATCTTTATGCTTCAAAAGTCCTATCCAACACATCCTAGAAAAGTCGTCAATGAACAATATGAAGTATTCTTCTCCTCAAGGTGACCATTTCCTAGATGGACAACATACATCTGTATGGACAAGTTCAAGTGACTTACTTGCTGATCCTTCCTTCTCAGGGAAATTATTTCTGGTTTTCTTAACAAACTAACATGATTTGCATATTGTATTGTCTAGAGTTTTGTTGTCAGGGAGATCACGAACTGCCTGATATTTGCATGCTTTCCTTATCTAAGAGAAGCTTAGATGCCCCAATCTTCTATGCCATAGCCAGTGTTCATCATTCTTGCTTAGATAGCATTGTTGTTGTCCTCCCTTGAGTATGTATAAATTATTTGGAGTTCTTATGCCTTTGATCACTGTTTCTCCTGTATCAAGCTCACAAACAATACATCCATTTGATCGAAATATTACCTCATTTCCTTGATCACACATTTGACTGACACTCAATAGATTATGCTTTAAGCCATCAACATACATAACATTTCCAACTTTGACCTTTTCTTTCAAAAGAACAGAACCTTTACCTTTTATGAGTGCAAGGGTGTCATTTCCAAATGAGACCTTCCTTTCCTTTTCTAAGGCACTATATGACTGAAGCTTTTCTTTATCACCTGTCATATGTTTCGAGCATCCACTGTCGATGTACCACTAATTTTCCTGTCCTTCTACATATAAGGCTATACCACATCTTTCTGGTTGCAGTTCTTTCTTCCTCCATGTTTTGGGACTCAATGAAGCTTGCTCCTTCTGAGTTGTTTGCTGAAACCTACTCTTGTATTCGGAATATTCATGACCGAAGTTGTTACAAATAGAACATTCTATTTCATTTTCAAGAGTAGAAAAGTTATTGTAGGTTCTTTTCATGATTCCAGTCACACTCCTTTGATTTCGTGCTTCTCTGGTCATGATGGTCTTATAGGCAACACATTGAGCTGCTTTGTGTCAGAGAAACATTGGCAATTGAAGAAATTCCTACGATTATCAAACCTTCCATCTAGGTGATTGTAGTTTCCATAGACATTCATTCTTGAGGAAATTTGAGAATGATTTACCTGCGGTTGGTTGTAGCTTCTATTCATTCTTGAAGTAGATTGTCCCTGATGTACTTGGTGATCTCCTTTCATCCTTGAGGTAGATTGACCCTCATTTACCTGGTGATCCGTTTTATGCCTTTGTTGTCGATTGTCAACCTGCTCACTTCTCCTTGTTGCATCAAGATAACTTTTGGAGGTGGATGGATTCTGTGCTTGATATGCTTCTTCAGTATATCCAAGACCTATCTTGATTAGTGGAGAACGTTGCACTTTGATAATCTCATATAAAGTTTCAGATCCTTTAGCAAATCTAAGATTAAGAGCTTTTGTTTTCTCAATATCTTTTCTAAGTCCCACAATTTCACATTCTATCTTTTCATTGTGTTTTTCCCTTTCATCAAGTTGGAATGTCAGAGTATCTATAATCATACTCTTTTCTTCTAAATAGATTTTAAGTTTAGAAATTTCTTCATAGAGATCATTTTCATCTATAGCATCCAAGAAATCATCATCTTCAAAAGCCATCAAAAGTCTATAATCATTACATTGTTCATCTTCATCACTAATTGAAAATCCATCACTGTCTTCATGTGTATAATATCTCTTCTTACTTACATTCTATTTTCTGTTCCATCTAACTGGTTCCTTACCTTTATCAAGCTTATCTTTATGAGGACACTTAGCTGCATACTGACCGACTCTTCCACAAGCAAATCATTTGAAAGGTAGCTTACCTCTGAATCTTCCAAAACCCCGTTGAAGGTTCTTGACAAAGTTTGGTTCCTCCTCTCCTTCTAACATATGTCCTGACTCATTGTAATCTCCTTTTCCTGAAGCTTTGAATGCGGCTTCTCTCCTGTCTGATGGTCCCCCTTTTCTCATTTCGAAAGCAGTTAGGATTTCGTGCAGCTGTGACATGGTAATACTTTGTAGATCCTGTTTTTCTTCTATGGCAGAGACTTTTGATTCAAACTTAGAAGACAAAGATCTTAGAACCTTTTCAATCAAAGTAACTTCTTTTATCTCTTCACCCAAGTTTTTCATATGATTAACAATCTCATCTATACGTAAGAAATAATTAGACACACTTTCATCATTGTACATTCTGAGATTTTCATATTGAATTTTGAGAGTTTGTAGTTTTGCATGTTTTACCTGATCATCTCCTTCATAGCTCAGAACGATCTTGTCACATATTTCTTTTGCGGTTTTGAGCTGCATAACCTTGACAAATTCTGATTAAGATAAACTCCCTAATAGAGTATTGACAGCCTTTGCATTTGTTTCATACTGCTTCTTACCAGCCGTATCTCTAGGAGTTGCTGATGGAAATGTGTTTCCTGCTTCCATGATATCCAAAACTTCTATACCAAGAGATTGAAGATAGGTTGTGATTCTTACCTTCCAATAGACGAAGTTGCTCCTATCAAAGATTGATGGCCTGATTGATGCCTCTTTTTCATAGTTTCTCATGATGATAGATCTTCCTTCAAGCGATCAAGCTTATTTTGAAAGACCTACTCTGATACCAATTATTGGAAATAATACTGAGAGGGGGGGTGAATCAGTATTATCATGTCAATTATTTTTCATTTCATAATCAGATCTTCATACGCTACTTCAGTTAGTGAAAACGGTGTATATACACAACTACAGTTAAGGAAACTCGTGTATAACTTGCAAACTTATAATTTAATTTATTCTTCAAATGTTGATCATTAATCTTTGTGTCAGAACCATATAACCAGTAACCAAGAACAGTAAAATAGAATAAACAGTCACACACAAGAACACAAGATATAAGGTGGAAACCCAAAGTGGGTGAAAACCACCTGCTGCAATTTTTCTCTATCTTCTTTCAATTAGAAACTTCTTTTTACAATGGGTCTGTACTGGTGCAGTGTTATACCAGTACGCAGGCTTCTACCTACAGAAGGATACAACCTTCTCTTGTTTTCCAGCTTCCCCTGGAAGGGAGCTACAACCCCTTTAGCTCTTTTACTAGCTAATGTACTAGTACGTAGGTACTAACCTACAGAAGGCTACAACGTTCTCTTTTATTCCAGGGACCACGTTTCATAAATTTTCAGATTGGATCCATCAATGATAATAATCAAACATCAAATACATCTATATCAACCAATCTCCTTTGTTTCAATCAAAACTGAATCAAACAATTACTTCTCTAAATGTTGTAACCAGAATACATTGACAGTAACCAGAAACCAATCCTGAACCCAGAACACTGCAGCAATAAACAGAAGTAGCTAAAACATATTTCATGAGATGTACGCTACTTCAATATGTATAACCTACATACATACACTTTTGTATTAAGACCAACCAGCGTATACGCAGGTTTGACTTACTGAACCATCGTGTATACGTGCCTCTGCTGTGCCGAACTTGCGTACAGATCTATAAAAGATAATTTACCCTTTTCACTTATTCAGACATGAGTTATACCCAAATTATCAGATGTATAGATCAAGTCATGCGCCAAATATAACAGATCGAAATCACACAAAGATACTACTATTCAAGCCTTAATATCTTGACCCAACAATAGAACTTATCCTTCTTCCTGCACTCAGGTTCCTCCTTAGTTCAGATCCAGCTATGCACCATAACCCAATTCTAGTTCTTGCTCTTCATAAGATATTCAATGCTTGAGTGAATACCTTTTCCAAATGATCTCCTTCCATTTTTATAGACTTAGGCCTTACTCAAACCATGGTCCAAAACCATAGAGAATCAATACCATGGACCCAATACTTGGGTTCAACACATCGGACAAGATACCATGGTCCAAAACCATAGGTCCAAATACCAAGGACCAAATACCATGGACCAAAAATAAGTTTTCCCACAGGTACGCGCATTTCCTTGCATGAAAGTGCGTGCATACGTATACACGACTTGGTTAAGAGGAACCTGCATATATCTCTTTTTCCTTCATTCCAAGAGCCTGAACTATGATCTGTCATTTGAGTGAGTTGCCATCAAGGACAACACCTGTGTCATAGCACCAAACCTGTGTCATAATGCCAACACAAATAACTTTCCTCCCTTCTATTTTAGTGCCTACATTATGGATGCTATCTATTTTTGCATGACATTTCCAACCATGGGTTGGAAATGGACCTTACAAGATCCTTACCCAATCCATCTCAGTCATAAACAAATATGGGAATCGCATTACATACCACACTTCTATAATATATTCCATGTTTTTGTGTTGCCCCTACATCAAACAATTTTCAATAATAAAGCCCCTAGGTTTTCCCAAGAAGCTGCAATAGACCTGCTTACTGTCGGCAAGTACTTTATTGAAGAGTGGTTCACCTACATTAGGGATTTCGGTAGCACAGCTGATCCACACATTCTTCCTTTATATGTTTCTGATAAGTTATTAGCAAGAGAGATTGCCTACCAGACTATGGGACAAGTCCTAACTAAAGTTCTCAAAGATGGCAAGAAGTCACTATGGCCCATTTTCCCTGTCAAATGTAGTTCTTTTTCTTTAGCCAATTTTGTTCATGCCACTAAGGAATCAGCACATGTGGAAGCCCTCAGGCTTCATACATTGCCTAAGAGGAAATTTGATCCAAACAAAGTGGCATATAATGTCACTATTGGAGAAAAGCTCAAGCCATACAATCATGACAATAATTATTTTGAGGATTTGTTACAGTCAGTCGTATCCTTCGAACAAGCATTCGAATGGGCAAAAGCGAACCTAAAACCTGAAGATTTTCAAAGATTTCAGGAATTCAGAGATGAGAGGTTCTGGGTGATCGCAATGCATCTATTAAAGCCCAAGGATAAGTATACTCCAAGTGTCACTATTGATAGTGGAGATCCTAGCTCTCAAATATACTCTCAGGTAAACACTGAGAAGGCACCAGGCACAGGGAAACCCCAAGATGCTGACAACACAGTTGAGTCCAGTAGGAAGTTAGCTGAGAAGAAAGTTATGAGCACCTCGACTATAGAGATCGGTTCAGAGTCCAAAGGCGGTAGTTTGGAGTAGGAGTGGGATCAGTTTAATCAAAAACTGCAAGGCACTCCCGGAGCCTCAAATGCCTAAGAAATAGAGGAATGCAAGGCTCCTTTGCATGTTCATAAAGATACAGAGCCCAAGTCTGTTGATATACAATCTACACCTATGGAGGAACAAGCAACAACGTCCCAACATACTAAAACTATCCCTGCTCTGCCCACATTGGAAATTGTTCTGAAAGTAACTGAAATACCTCCACTTGATGTGTTCTGTAGCCCTCTCCACAAGGTTGTAGTTAGAAGGTAGAGAAAAAGGAGAAGGGTAGATACACATGAATTCCCAACTGGAAACGAGTCGATGGGCATTCTATGGAAGGACATTCATTTTAATCCGGCCGAAAAATTGACCAGACTATCACAGTTCACGGGAGCATACGCATCGGCCACTATGGACAAGGCTACTGAGGTCTCTACTTTATTAAGGGAGAAAGAGGAGAGAATTTCACAGCTCGAACAAGAGCTCAAGGCAAAGAAAGCAAGCGCAAACAGGCAGGTGGCAAAGCAACTGATGTAATTGTAGAAAGACATGGAGGTCCTGAAAATAAGCCATGAGGTTGATATATCAACCAAAAATATGCAACTCTAGGAAATGTAGCAATCCATGGAAAGATACAAGGACGTTCCCACTACTATAGAGTTGATCAAAGAGGCCTTGGAATTAAATTCCCTTCTAGTGAAACAACAAGAATACTTTTGCCAGAAGATGTTACACATTACTCCCTATATGACTACTAGTGACCAACTGACAAATAAGGCAATCGACCAAAGAACGAAGTTTAACGATTTAAACACTAGAATCTCTGAGTTCATCGAATGGTAGGAAACAGAAGATGGAAGGAAAGCCAATCTACCCAAGATTGAAGAAACTCATAAAGACATTCTCTTCACAGATTGGGATGCCAGAATCAAACAGGTCGAGCTAGCAGTTGCAAGGGCAGCTGGAGTATCAAAGAACATCATCAAAGCAGTGAATCACATCCTGTTCGCTACCAATCTCATCAAAGAAGGTAATACAAAAGAAATGCTCGATTTAACTGCTCTGTATAAAGACTGGAAAGAAAAGGCGGGGAGTCAAAGAGAGGCAATTACAAAACTAACCACGACCAACTGGGAGTCGTATTGACAATATCTTGTTAAGCCACATATCCAGATTATGACTCTCAACTATTCCCTTCACACGACTCAAAGGATGTTGCCACTGCTCACCAATGCGATCTTCATAGGACAACTCAGGACTAATTTTGGGCCACCTCCTCAAATTCAACCGATGACCGATATTTGCGATTTAAAGGAAAAGCTAGCAAATAGCAAGTCATCCTCTTAGTTTTGTTTATTTAGCCTCTGTTTATTTTTGGAGTTAGTTACCTATTTAGGAGGAAGGTTGTTTGAAACCTCCTCAAATTTTGTATAATCTATTTTTTCACATTTAGTTAGAATAATATTTATACCCTTCTCATGTATTTAGAGAAGGGTCCAAAATTTTATCAAAAACATTTGCAAAGAATGCACTATTATAAGTTTGTGAATGCTTTGGTGAAATTATGGAACATGATCGTTTCTTTTAGATATCAAACTACTTTCCTTTGTTGATGCACTTTTGTATTCTTTGGAGACAATTTGATTTGGAAAGAAGTTGGTCTATGTCATTTGTCAAATGAGCAGGACTTCACACATATGGTACTATTATCATGTATGATTGATTCTGTTTACATTTAGTTAGTGGAAAAACTTTACTTTCATGAATTATATGTGAAATTTATTTTTTCTGTTAAGCATTAATTGCACTTTTGTATGATGCCTAGCTGAAGTTGTGATTTTCATATATAACTCATCATATATGTGATATATTTTATAAATTCCTTTGACTAACTATTTAGTCAAAGGAATTATCTTTTACGTTATCATCTTTCTTTAGTTGTGTTCAATCTTCATTATCACAAGTTAAACAAATATCGTTGTAGATCACATACCACACAGGAACACCTAGGTTTATATTAGAATAAGTTAGCTAGAGAAATTTCATTATAGAATAGGTCACTCAGATTATCATTATTCTATTGAAAATCACTCATGAACCACCCACTCTCATCTTCAAACCCATACTAGGAAACCGGTCCTATTATCCCCAGTTAGAGCCACCACTTTAAATGGAAAAGGAGTTGTCTTCAAGTCCAGACTGGGTGGTTATCCCCCATGTTTCAGCAGTAGAATTCTGAGGCCACAATATTTTGGCGCTAGAAGGAGGGCATTCAACCATGAATGGCAGATGAAGATAAAAATCATTCAAAAAGCATTCATAAGAGTCAAAACCCATCCACCATTTCTACACCTTCTGAGACTCGTTCAGAATCTCCTGATCGGAACATCTCCCTCGTCTCCTGAAGTAGTAAGGCAACCACCTTCTCCATATTACACTCCCGGGTCTCCTGAAGTTCATTATTTAATACAGAAATTGGAACAAACATCCATTTCTGCAGAGAAACCAGAGAGACCCGAAGTGTCTGAAGAAAGTGTTACCTCCTTATTACAACAAACTGGTGTATTGACTAGACTGCAAAGTGAGAGACTTGGGGTTACCCCTTTCGAGTTCCCCATTCCTCCACGACGAAGGAAAGTCACTTCATCAACATCTTAGTTGGATACCAGTGATATCACATCACCTTTCCATCCATTTACTCCTCCATCCACTTCTATTCAATCCACGACTTCTCAAATATCCACTTCTCCAATTAGTACTACAATTATCAGTACTAATCCAGTAGTATGTTCTTCACCATCTATAGCTACTTTTGGACCGACCTTCCCATTTTCTCAGTCCCCAACTCAAATTATGGCCAATCAACCTTGGACAAATCCTGGTGTTGTCCTAGTTGCAAATCCAAATGCACTCCCAGCAAACCCAGAAAAATGGTTGCCTAAGTATAATCTTGACGATGCTCTCCCGGCCGAAGAACATCTAAATAATTTTATGTTAGCCATGAATCTCAATGGGGTTGCACATGAAGATGTTGTAATCAGACTGTTTCCTTATACTTTCCAAGGATCTGCTGGGTCTTGGTATTTTCCCCTCCCAGCAGGTTCAATTAGAGACTGGGATACTTTTCAAGAAGTATTTCTTGCAAAATTTGGTGATGATAGGACCATAGCATCCTTGATCAATGATCTTTCTAATTTGAAAGCTAATCCAGATGAAAAGATCAAAGATTTCAACTCCAGATTTAACAAATTGCTAAACAAAATCCCAACTGCCTCTAAACTTGCTATAGATGTACAAGCAGGATGGTATATATCATCTCTGCCTTCTAATATTGCAATTTTTGTAGATAGAGCCAATAAGGCTACCCTTGTAGAAAACATGAAAGAAGCCCTATCTGTAGAAAGAAGAATCATAGCTTTGGAAAAGAGATCACAAACAGACGAAAGGAAGACCAAAAAAGTAACATTTAAGGATGACTCTAAGAAGAAAGCTTCAAAGGACCCTTTCGATCTTGAAGGCCTTCAGAAAGTGTTAAAAACAATGCCTAACGAAATGGTCGAAATTAAATAACAAGTTGCAGAATCCTCATACTCCTAAGAAACATTTTCGATCATTAAAAAAGAACCCTTCTTCTACATCACAATCCCCAAACACCATTTCAAATGCTGAATTTGACCAAGAAGCAGAAGAAGATTCACCAAATGAAAAGGAAGTTGAAATGGAAGAAGAAATTGAACTAAACGGGTTGTGGGATTTTATCCTCCCAACTAAAGAAGAGGCACAAGCAATGCGAGTGACTACAAGAAGCAAAAATTCTCCTGACATGTCCATCACAAATCAAAACCAAAAAGTTTCTACTCCTGCAAAGGAGAAAATAGTAGCTAAGGAATCTAAGACTAGCTAGACTGATCCTATCCCTCCAAATTCCCCAAATGCTTCAAAAACATTGGTAATCTCAGATACAATCGAATACAATATAGTGGAAGACATGAAAAAGACTAGAGCTAACATCTCGCTGCATGAGCTCACTAAACTCAAAAAGCAACAGAAGATTTTATTAAGGGAGTTGAAAGCAGTTCCAGTATCTCCTCTGCCATCTGCTACAGTTATTCAAGCTAACTACAACATGGGAAAACCTCCCTCATCCTCAAACAAAGTAGATCCTTCAAATCTAGTTCTGATTGGTGATAGGTCTATTTCTCATGTTCCTCCATTTCTGCTCACTTATGAAATTTCTAATAGGAACGTTCACAACTGCCTTGTTGATTCAAGAGCCTCCTCAAATATAATGCCAAGAGCTGTGTGTACCAAATTGAACATTACACCTCAAAAATCTGCAGTGCACATAGTTCAGTTAGATAGGACAAAAGTCGAGGTGCTTGGAGAAATAGCATCAGTTTCAATTAGGCTTTCCTCTAATCCAAAAGTTTCACAAATAATTGATATTTTGGTGGTCGATATCCCTAAATCCTATGGTTTAATTATCAGTAGGGATTGGCCTGAAAAGTTGCACGGTTATTTCGCAACTGAATCGTCTCACATGTGGTTGCCACACAACGACAAACCAAACCAAATCAGGGTAGACTGAGAGAAATTCATGAAATATACAGTCACTGACCTCGAGGGAAGAAACAAACCTGTTGCCTTCACTAATAATATCATTGGAAATTACTCAGCCGAGTCCTCTTTAGGATCCTTTAATGCTCAGAGGTCCCCCTTTTAGATAACGCTGTAGTTTCTCAAATCAAAATTTTTTCACAAACAGTTCCTTCCAAATGTCTAAATTTAGTAGATAAAGTTTATAATAACTCTTTATTCTGGACTCTCTATTTTGATGGTTCTAAATCAAAAGATGGCGCAGGCGCGAGATGTATTTTTGATGAATCTGTAAGGAGAGAAAACCATGTTGGCCTATAGACTTGAATTCCAGTGCACTAATAATGTCATTGAATATGAAGCACTGATCCAAGGAATGTATAAAGCCATCAGTCTTAATGTCAAATACCTACAAGTCTACGGTGATTCGGAAATAATTTTGAAACAGGTGCGAAATACAATCCATTGTGTCTTTGGGCACCTTAAACACTATCAATATTTAGCTTAGAAATTGACTTCTCATTTTTCTACTTTTAACATATCTTCAGTCCCTAGACTACAAAACGCAAGTGCTAACTTACTTGCTAATGTGGCATCCAGGCTTATACCCTCAGAAGACTTTAGTCCAGACAGATTTTCAATAGAATTAATATGAAGGCCATCAATTCCCGACAATATAACAAATTGGAGAGTATTCAACAACGATGTGAATATAGTTAAATTCCTTACATCAGAGGGATCATACAAAGAACAGATCATAGATGAACATGAGCATGATCTAGAAATCAAGCATAGTCATGATCATAACCCAATCCCAAAGTCTGTGGTTAAAATGGAAGATCTTATGATCTAAAGGATAGATTCAAGAAAATTACTAACTCCAAAACTCAAAGTTCTACTTTGAGATTTGAAGTAGTAAACCTAGGGTCAAACAAAAAACCTCAAAATGTCAACCTAGGTCTTGGCCTATCATATGAAGAAAGAATATCATTCATTAGGTTATTGAAAACATATAAAGGCGTCTTTGCTTGGGATTATGCAGATCTCAAGACTTATGATGCCTCTATAATTCAACATACCATACCCATGACTTCAAATGAAAAGCCAGTTCAACAGAAGCTTCGCAAAATTCACCCAAACCTTGAAAGTCAAATCAAATCGGAATTGAACAAGCTTTTGAAGGCCAAAATAATCTTCCCTGTTAGACATTCTAAGTGGGTATCAAATATGGTACTCGTAAGGAAAAAGAATGGAGATATTAGGATTTTTATTGATTTTAGAAACCTGAATCAAGCTTGCCAAAAAGATAATTTTCCCTTGCCTACTATGGAACAAATATTGCAATTAGTTGCAGGTTTTGAATTAATGTCCTTTCTAGATGGATTCTCAGGATATAATCAAATACTTGTGCATCCAGATGACATATTAAAGACAACATTCAAAACCAAGTGGGGAACATATGCCTATCAGAAGATTCCTTTTGGATTCATTAATGCGGGTGCCACATTTCAACGTGCTATGGACATTGCCTTTAGAGGTCTAATCAATAAATCGGTGGTTATGTACATGGATGATATCAAAGTCTTTTCATAGGATAGGAAAAATCATTTAAGTTACATGAAACACATTTTCGAAAGAAGCATGAAGTATGGCATTTCCTTAAATCCCAAAAAATCCTATTTTTCTTTACCAGAAGGCAAACTCCTTGGGTTTATAATATCCAAGAAAGGAATTTACATTGATCCTGATAGAGTCCAAGAGATTGAAAAAATTTCCCTCCCACACAACAAGAAAAACATGCAATCATTCCTGGGCCAAATAAATCTTGTAAAAATATTTATCCCAAATTTTTCACAAATTGTTCTACCCCTTCAAGAAATGATAAGAAAAAATGCAATTTTCAGATGGAACAAGGATGAAAGAGAGTCATTTGAGTTGATTAAAAATCCATTATTAATTCTCCCTCATTGACAACCCGGGACTTTCTCAAACCTTTTGTATTATATACTTTTTTCATATGATACATCATATGGAGTAATTTTGACACAACTGAACAATGAAAATATCGAGGCACCCATCTCCTTTTTTAGTTCTAACTTGAGACGCCGAGTTAAATTATTCAGCTGTAGAGAAACAAGCATTTTCTGTTTTTAAAACTTTGAAACATTTCAGACCTTTTCTTCTTAAAACCCATACAAAGATAATTGTACCCTACCCTGTAGTAAGACAACTATTGATCCAAAGAGAAGTAGGGGAGAAAAGAGCTAATTGGGTAACTGCACTCCAAGAATATGATGTAGAAATCTAGCCAGCTAAAATTGTCAGGGGCCAAGGTTTTTGCAGGATGTTAACAAGAGCTTCCCAGTTACCACCAGAAGAAGATCAAGGTAATGAAGTGAAAATATCAGAGGTAAGCCTCAATGATACACAATCACAATATGTTGATTTGAAATTTTATCTAAAAAATGGATATGCTCCTATGCATCTTAATTATAAAACAAAGCGAGCTTTAAGATTGAAATCAAATCAGTATGAACTATTCAATGATGTATTATTTAGGAAGAATGATGATTCAATATTTCTGAGATGCCTAGAGAAACCTGAAGCTGAAAAGGTCATGCAGGAATTACATGATGGACCAGCTGGAGGACATTTTGGAGGAAATACCGCTGCTCACAAAATCCTACATGCAAGGTGTTATTGGCCAGCAGTGTTTAAACATGCACATGAATATGCAAGGAAGTGCAAAACTTGTCAAACAACAACTAGAAGAGAAAGAAATCCAGCATTCCTTTTACAACCAGTTAACATCCAACAACCATTTGAACAATGGGGATTAGACATAATTGATGAGATTGTTCCTAACTCTTCCAAACAGCATAGGTACATCCTTACACCTACTGATTAATTTACTAAGTGGGTAGAAGTTGTCCCATTAAAGATAGCTAATATAGAAAATATTACAAACTTCATTGATCAGTACATAATTACCAGGTTTGGCTTACCCTCAGCTTTAATGTTTGACAATGCATCTTAATTTTCTAGAAATACAATGGTAGAATTTGCTCTTAAGCGAGGTTTCAAGTTGAAATATTCAGACAATTATTATCCTCGAGGTAATGGATTAGCAGAATCAACAAACAAGAACCTCATCAAAATTATCAAAAGGACTATTGATCAAAATCACAGGAATTGGCACAAAGCATTAACATTTTCTCTATGGGCAGATAGGATTACTCAGAAAGCCTCTATTGGTTCTTCTCCTTTCGCTTTATTTTATGGAAAAGAAGTTGTTCTTCCCACAAACGTAGCAATCCCATCTCTTTCCCTAGTACAATTTATCGATGAAAACCCTTCATCTTCTCTCCAGGCTAGATAATTTCAAATTCTAAAGTTTGAAGAAGAAAGAGAAAAGGCTAAATCAACCCACTTCCATCATCAACAATTAGTCAAAGCTTCTTTTGACACAACTTCTGCCAGTCATAAAAATCTTGAAGTAGGTGACTTGGTTCTGAAATCGAACAAAGCACATGAGGAAAAGGGTAGAAATACCAAATTCCAAAGACTATGGATTGGCCCTTTTCAGATCATTGAAAAAATTGGACAATCAACATTTCCTTTATAAGACTTGTTAGGTAAGAAGGATTCTTTGCCCATCAATGGGAAAATTTTAAAAAATTACTTCTCCTAGGAGATAACCTCTTCCAATTTTGTAACATATTGCTTTCTAGGAAAATAATGGTTAACTAGTATTTAATTTGGCTTTTCAAAATAAAATCTTTGATAACATTTCTATTTTTCGCTTTTATAATAAAGCTAAGAGTTAAAAGGAATAATGATGACATTTGAGTACTAAAGTAAACTTGATTTCTTTGGAAAAACTTGACCTTGCTTCAAATATTTATTTTATGAACAAACTCTTATCTTTATAGAATATGAAGGTTTTGCTATCAATCAAGAAAAGAATCTTTAACCTAGTAAGGGCTTTCTAGAAATTAGTATCTTAAAAAACTCTGTCATTATCACCCAAAACTTTCAAAAGAGCCAATGATCCACCCCATCTATTAAAATTTTCCTTTTTCAGAGTGTAATTCTAAAATATATAAACTTAAAATATAAAAAGTCTCATTACGAGCTTGTTTACCATGTTCATAGGGAAGTGATTAAAACTGATATTACCAATACTGCATATCAAGCAGGGTAATAGCTAATGATATCCTCGATCAAAAGACAAGGGGTCTCATCAAGAGCCATCTTGTTCAATTTAGTTACAACCAGTGAATGGCATTGTCACTAGTAGGTTACCACACCTAGACAATGTCTTTTAAGAAACCAAAAAAGAAAAAAAGATTACATTCAAAGGGGAAAAAAGGGACAAGGTCCAAGTGAGATTCAATCCAAGTGAATATCATTTTGAAATTTGAAATTCATACAAATGGAATAATGAATCATTGATTGGTTAAAATATAACCATATCGAGGCTATGAACACCTATTGGCAGCAGAGGCTCTATCTATGATAAATGAGTAAACACCAAAAAACTATTCTGCAGAAGACACCTGCTATATTATTTTAAACTTTATTGGCTTATACGAATGTTTAATACTTCTATCATTACAAGGGTAAAGTAATTAAGTCAATAAGTTGAGCAAGTAATGAGGATCCCAGAAAAACGTTGTTTACCTTATAATTCATGTAATCATTATTCTTATAACTCCAATTACTTTGAAAGTTTTTAGAAATTTTAGAAAATTACTCAAGGATAACTGGTTCTCCCAAGTGAATCGCCAATTTTTGTACTACGAAACAACCCCCCCCCCATTTATAAAGAATAATAGCTAGGGTTAAAGTTATAAATGGGGACCCTTTTAAAAGTTTTAGGTTTAGGATAATAAAATCCTAAATCTAAGAAAATACCTAGCAAAACCTTGCAAAACTAACTAAGGATGAAATCCATATCACAAATTACAAATCGCACTTTTCAACATGCCTATGTTAAAAAACCTTCTAAAAATTGTGATATGCGATTAAGTCTCCCGTTGTGATAACATCACCTTGTCATTTCGCAATCACATTTCGCACTTCAAATAGTTCGCAATCTCATTTCACACTTCGCATAGTTCGCAAGAAACTTAACCATGCCATTAGAACAACCACAAATGATTTACGAAATGTGATATTGCGATCTCCACAATCACATTTCACTTAATGTATCCGGCAGAGCTATACTATATCCCTCTTAAGACCGCGATGCACGATTAAGAGTTGTAAAATGTGTGGAATAATTACGTTTTAAATACCAAAAAAAACAAGTTGATAGGTTAATAAATATTTAGCGACCCAAGGAAGGATAATCATTTTCTAGGTTATGAGTAGTTATAATTGAGTATCTCATTAAAACCTTTCTCATGATCCAAAGTCATTTCACAGAATCTTTCAATCTTAATTACTAGATATTGTCTGCGCTGATATATCATGTCTATTTGAGGCAAGCGACAAAAGACATGTCACTAAGAAAGGCGATGCAAAAACAGAGCAAATAGGCCATTGTTGAAGCTGAGTTTACAAAGATGGCTCCTATCTTCGCTAATACAGTTTGTGATGTTGCCGGAGGCGCAATAGCTTGGGAAGTAATTTACAATAGGCTGGAGGACGAGTATCCTAATTCACTGTTACGAGAGCAACAACTGACTCAAAAAGGCCTTCAAAACTTCAATGCAGAGATGCTTCCAGTTCATTCCATCGAAAACCTTATCATTGAAGATAGGTAGTTCAAGAATTCAAGGATGGAGCCCGTAGGGTCATTCAAAGTAGAGGATTTGAAGAAGATGTACCACATACTTGATCCGTAGGATATCTACGACAACACATTTGTGGCTAACTTCGCAAAGAAGAACCCAGACTTCTTTGAGCTAATTCAGGGTTTTAGGGTGTTAGACAACAAATTCAAGTATGACAAATTGGGTATGTATGCTATAGCCACTTTGCCAAACCCCTACAACTATGCAACAACAATGTTATGTAGATTGTATGGGCTACCCAATAATACTAAATTTTCAATAAAATGGATTCATTTGATTGATGCATGTGTTAATTCCCATATCATGAATTGGCCTTCCATCCTATCTGACAACCTAGCCACCACCATTACCGAATATTGATAGAAGAAAGCCTCCTTTTCAGATAACCTCCCTCCCTTCTATTTTAGTGCCTACATTATGGATGCTATCTGTTTTTGCACGACATTTCCAACCATGGGTTGGAAATGGACCTTACAAGATCCTTACCCAATCCATCTCAGTCATAAACAAATATGGGAATTGCATTACATACCTCACTTCTATAAGATAATCCATGTTGTTGTGTTGCCCCTACATCAAATAATTTTCATTAAGAAAGCCCCTAGGTTTTCCCAATAAGTCGCATCAGACCTGCTTACTGTCGGCAAGTATTTCATTGAAGAGTGGTTCACCTACATTAGGGTTTTTGGTAGCACTGTTGATCCACACGTTCTTCCTTTATATGTTTCTGATAAGTTATTAGAAAGATAGGTTGCCTACCAGACTATTGGAAAAGGCCTGACTAAAGTTCTCAAAGACAGCAAGAAGTCACTATGGCCCATTTTCCCTGTCAAATGCGGTTCTTTTTCTTTAGCCAATTTTGTTCATGCCACTAAGGAATCAACACATATGGAAGCCCTTAGGCTTCATACATTTCCTAAGAGGCAATTTGATCCAAACAAAGTGGCATATAATGTCACTACTGGAGTAAAGCTCAAGCCATACAATAATGACAATAATTATTTTGAGGATTTGTTACAGTCAGTCGTATCCTTCGAACAAGTGTTCGAATGGGCAAAAGCAAATCTGAAACCTGAATATTTTCAAAGATTTCAAGAATTCAAAGATGAGAGGCTCTGGGTGATCCCAATGCATCTATTAAAGCTCGAGGATAAGTCTACTCCAAGTGTCACTATTGATAGTGGAGGTCCTAGCTCTCAAATAGACTCTCAGGTAAACACTGAGAAGACACCAGACATAGGGAAACCCCAAGATGCCGACAACACAGCTGAGTCTAGTAGGAAGTCAGCTGAGAAGCAAGTGATGAGCACCCCGAATACAAAGATTGGTTCAGAGTCCAAAGGCGGTAGTTTGGAGCAGAAGTGGGTTTAGTTTAATCAGAAATTGCAAGGCACTCTCAAAGCCTCAAATTTGCAAGAAACAGAGGAATGCAAGACTCCTCTGCATGTTCATTAAGATACAGAGCCCAAGTCTGTCGACGAACAATCTACACCTATGTAGGAACATGAAACAATGTCCCAACATATTGAAATTATCCCTGCTCTGCACACATCAGAAATTGTTCTGAAAGTAACTGAAATACCTCCACTTGATGTGTTCTATAGCCCTCTCCACAAGGTTGTAGTTAGAAGGTAGAGAAAAAGGAGAAGGGTATATACACCTGAATTTCCAACTGGGAACGAGCCGATGGATGTTGTATGGAAGGACATTCCTTTTAATCTGGAAAAAAACTTGACTAGACTATCACTATTCATGAGTGCATACACATGGGCCACTATGTACAAGGCTACTGAGGTCTCTACTTTACTAAGGGAGAAAAAGGAGAGAATTACGCAACTCGAACAAGAGCTCGAGGCAGAGAAAGCAAGCACAAATAGCTAGGTGGCGAAGCAACTAACGCAATTGTAGCAAGAGATGGAGGTCCTAAAAATAAGCCATGAGGCCGATATATCAGCCAAAAATATGCAACTCCAGGAAATGCAGGAATCCATGGAAAGATACAAGGATGTTCCCACTACTGAGGAGTTCATCAAAGAGGCCCTGGAATTAAATTCCCTTCTGGTGAAATAGCAAGAGTATTTCTTCTAGAATATGTCACACATTACTCCCTATCTAACTACTAACGACCAACCGACAGATAAGGCAATCGACCAGAGCACGGAGTTTAATGATTTAAACACTAGAATCTCTGAGTTTATCGAATGGTAGGAAATAGAAGATGGAATGAATGCCAATCTACCCGAGATTAAAGAAACTCATAAAGACATTCTCTTCACAGATTGGGATGCCAGAATCAAACAGGCCGAGCTAGTAGGTGCAACAGCAGCTGGAGTATCAAAGAACATCATCAAAGTAGTGAATCACATCCTGTTCGCTACCAATCTCATCAAATCAGTGAATCACATCTTGTTCACTACCAATCTCATCAAAGAAGGTAATATGAAAGAAATGCCCGATTTAACTGCTCTGTATAAATACTGGCAAGAAAAGGCGAGGATTCAAAGAGAGGCAATTACAAAACTAACCATGACCAACTGGGAGTTGTATTGGTAGTATCTTGTTAAGCCACATATCCATATTATGACTCTCAATTGTTCCCTTCACACGACTCAAAGGATGTTGCCACCACTCACTGATGTGATCTTCACAGGAAAACTCAAGACTCATTTCAGGCCACCTCCTCAAATTCAACTGATGATTGATATTTGCGATTTAAAGGACAATATGGAAGATAGCAAGTCATCCTCTTAGTTTTGTTTATTTAGTCTCTGTTTATTTTTGGAGTTAGTTACCTAGTTAGGAGGAAGGTTTTTTGAAACCTCCTCAAATTTTGTATAATCTATTTTTGCACATTTAGTTAGAATACTATTTATACCCTTCTCGTGCATTTAGAGAAGGGTCCAGAATTTTATTAAAAACATTTGAAAATAATGCACTATTGTAATTTTGTGAATGCTTTGGTGAAATTATGGAACATGATCATTTCTTTTAGATATCAGACTACTTTCCTTTGTTGATGCACTTTTTTATTCTTGGGAGACAATTTTATTTGAAGAAATAAGTTGGTCTATGTAATTTGTCAAATGAACAAGACTTCACACATATGGTACTATTATTGTGTATGATTGATTTTTTTTACATTTAATTAGTGTTAAAACTTTACTTTCATGAAGTATATGTGAGATTTATTGTTTCTGTTAAGCATTACTTGCACTTTTGTATGATGCCTAACTAAAGTTATGATTTTCATATATAACTCATCATATATGTGATATATTTTATAAATTTCTTTGACTAACTATTTAGTCAAAGGAATTATCTTTTACGTTATCATCTCTGTTTAGTTGTGTTCAATCTTCATTATCACAAGTTAAACAGATATCTTTGTAGATCGCATACCACACAGGAACACCCGGGTTTATATTAGAATAAGTTAGTTAGAGAAATTTCATTATAGAATAGGTCACTTAGATTATCATTATTCTATTGCAAAGCACTCATGAACCATCCACTCTCATCTTAGAAACCAAATTGGGAAACTAGTCCCATTATCCCCAGTTGGTGCCACCACTTTAAATGGAAAAGGAGTTGTCTTAAGGTCCAGATCGGGTGGTTATCCACCATGTTTCGATAGCAGAATTCTGAGGCCACAACAGAGTCATAGTATAGGGAAGAAGAGAAAACAATGGGCAGAAGGGAGAGGGAGACTCTCTTGATTTAATAGGTACATTGAGAAGTATGAGAGAAGAGATCATAAGATGTAAAGTAGATAATGAGCAGTTGATTGAAGCCTGGGAAAGGATTGCAAAATCTCAAGAAAAACAAGTTAAGGTTAATGTAGCTATTCTTCAAAGCCTTTTAGATTTATAGAAACATGGATAGCTAGGTACCATTGATGGAGATAGATAAGAATAAAAGACTAATGTTGTAGATGCAAGTTAGTCATATAAAGGGTACAGGATGGACATGGATGATATAGTGAAGAGTGGCAGATCCCAGTACACTTGAGAATAGGGCTAGTACACATGGATTTTTTTCTAGCTCTACTTTTAGAATACACCATTGCTAGCACTTCCAACATCATAGGAGGAGTGGGAAGGAGTATTTTCCAGAGCAGTTCAAGAAAGCAAGCCTCCTACTTTTGATGGTGAAATGACTAAATTAGAAGATGCAGAAGCATGGATGCTTGGAATGAGAAATATTTTCAGACTTCATGATTACTCATAGAATATGAAGGCTAAGATAGCTACTTTCAATCTCAAAGGAAAAGCATATATCTTGTGGGAATATGTCAAGCATGTTAGGGGCATCGGGGAAGAGAAGCTAACCTATGAATAATTTTAAAGAATATTTAGAAAGAAGTACTTGACTGAGAGGTATTATGATGGAAAGTCCAAGGAATTCTATGAGCTCAAGATGGTTTCCATGTCAGATGAAGAATATACAACCAAATTTCTAGAGTTGTTGAGATATGTGCTCTATCTCAAGGGTGGGAAAGAAAATATCTAAAGGTTCATAATTGGATTTCCATTATCATTTAAAGACCAGATTGAGTTTGAAGAGCCTCATTCATTGGAGGAATCCATCAAGAAGTTGAAGAATTATTATGAACAGTCAAAGCGCAAGCCTGAGTTCAAGCATTACTAGAAAGGTAACAAGAAGAGTAAAGGAAAATGGCACAATAAGTAAGGAATATCTTAGGATGTAGGTGAGAAGGAAAATGTGGGCCCACATAAAAATTCCAATGCAATTGAGAAAGGAAATGAGTCTCAACCTGTGGAGCAGCAAAATAAAAGCATGGAAGGAAACCATTAAAGTGTTGGATTTGTGGTAGAGATCATTGTAAGAAGGATTGTCCATTGTATCAAGGTGGTATGCCTCAGATATACAATGCTCGGGACGTGTAGATAGTTGGGGATGTAGGTCAGAGAATTTCCTGAATTTATGCAGTAGTTGATAATAGGCAGGAAGAATTCCATGCATCCATCCTTGAAATGGAAGGTAAGATTTGTGATCAAGTTGTTTCTATTCTGATTGATACATGATCGAATTATAGCTATATTAGTCCTCAACTGGTGGATCAATGTCATTTGAACAAGGAAGTTGTTGACAGTGCTGGAGACTACCAACATACAAGGGGTATCCCTGATGTGAAGTCCCAATTATACCTCACACCATTTGGAGTAGGAGACCCATATGGAGTATTGCCCAAACCACCATAACTGTAAGGTTCACCTTGGTTTCAATGAATAACATATGTGAATATATACATAAACCTTGAACAAACAAGTAAGTTAACATTATGAAACACCAATTGAAATGTATAAAAGGATACTTTCATGAGGGGGGAGACAAAAGTGAGCCTCTAGAAGGATGTAATAGTACTAACCTAAGAGATACACACATGGGAAAAGAAATATTTTTTAGTTATCTAGTGAAATAGTTCACATAGACACAATGATCATTAAACCACATACAACACACCTTCAATAAGAAAAGTATGAAGGCCACCAAAATAGTTCATTTTCCATAATACATATGCACAAAACATATATAGCACACATCTAAAGGATATTCGTAAGATATTCACAATACATGCATGAAAGTGTGTTGGCTCATCGAGCTTCAATTATAATGTGAAAGATCCAAGTACCCAGTTATAATGATGAGGCACTATTTGCAGTAGTGGAACATTAATTCACTACTTTCTTCTCCAAAGAATAGTTTTCTTTCCTATGCCAAGTAGAGAAGCCAAGACTAGATCTCCAAATATTAAGCCTGCAAAAGCCTTTTTCTTCAGTTATGAGGTTTTTTTATAACAAGAGGAATGAACTTTAATATCCTCATGACTCTAGAACTTATAGTGTGTCCTTTAGACTTCTAAACAACTCTTGAACTTCTAAATGAATTTTGTACTTCTGTACAATCTGTCTATATATGACTATGTGACTTTTCATGTTCCACACATGCCTCTTGGACTTCCGCACAATACATTTTGTCCTTTCTTGAGAATACATCATTACATTCCGCATGATGTGGCAAGACACATGGACCCATATTGACCATTATGATGAAACTTGTACAAGTTACAACTTAACAATGATTACATAGACTTCACGATTAAGTGGAAATGGAAAGTTGTCTTCCTTGCTACTTCATCTTGCATTCTTGATGATAAATATGATATATGCTTCATATTCAGGGGAGATATGCCTTGTTTCTCTCTTCGCCCTCAAAAATGGTATTTGATCAATATCAAAATCCTTAGAGTCATCATGCAATGTCTTCCTTTGTCTTAGTCCATGATCTACTTCATGTCTTCATGATCATTCTTCTTTGTGTTTCTTCTATGCAAGTGTTATTTGTCAATCTTATTTACTATCTTCCTTGAGCATCACCTTTTCATGCTGATATAGTAATCCTGATAATGAAGATCATTCATGGCAAGGAAAATCAGTCTTAAAACATCTATTCTATCACTACCTAGCTCATGGAATGATCAACTCATGATAGGCCTGTGAGAGGGTTAAAAGAAGAAGGCTTGATTAGGAGGGCATAGTCAAACTCATCAAGGCTCACAAGAGGCCTTCAAGGTGCACTTGTGTGATCATGAAAGAGAGAGAGAGAACTAAAGGGAATAGGGCGCAAGCCCGAAGCATGAAGGAGAATCATTCATTGGTTTAAGGTTCGCTGATGCGCTCAAAGACAAAGGAGGGTGCAAGGATGCACACCGAAGGGATGAAGGGGTTAGGCTTCAAGCCTTCCAATTTCACTCATGCACTCAAGAGGAACAAGGAGGGAACATGGTTCACTGTTAAAGCATGAAGGAGTAAACATTCATTGGTTCAAGGTGCACTCATGCACTCAAAGAACAAAGGAGGGCATAAGGTCACACACCGAAGAGATGAAAGATTTAGGATTCAAGCCTTCGCAGTGCACTTGTGTGCTCAAGAGGAACTAGGAAGGAAAAATTATTTGAGTCGAAGGAGTGCACTCAAATGAAGGCTTTAGGATTCGTGATTGCGCCATGCACTCTTTAAGAGAAGGATGAAGGCTTCGTGCTTTGATAATGTGCCATGCACCTTAAGGCTTCTTGCTTCAAGAGGGTACCATGCACTCAAATGCTTCATGCTTTGTTATTGTGCCATGTAATTTTTAAGAGACAAAGGGACCTTCATTGTTCCAAAGTGTGCTTCATTGTTTTGAAGTATGCTTCACTGTTTTGAAGTGAACTTTGTTGTTTTGAAGTGCGCTCAAAATATCCTTGTTGTTTTGAAGTGCACCTTTTTCATTGAGAATTTGAAGTGTGCTTCACTGTTTGAAGTATACTTTGGCCTAGGAGGGCACAATTCTCTCCATCAATGGCTACTTGTTCATTTGGAATGCACTTTTCACTAAGGGAGGCAACACAAGCTTAGGTGACTTATCCTTAGGAAGTACTAATGCACTATGAGAGGGAGGAGACCTTAAAAATAATTAGTGCACAAGTGTGGCGAGAAATATACATTAATGAGGCTCATTAATAAGTTGGGATCATCACCTAGTAAGAAGGTTAATGCCTTTAGAACTTGTATTGTGTCTAAGGACCAAGAAGAGATCTCAAAATGGCTAAGTGTGGGACCAACAAAGTAGGAGAAAGAAATGAATAATAACATGAATAAAACATGGATCACACACATAAATTCCATCAATAAAATCAAACAGAATGCACATGACTCATGAACATTAGTTACACCTTGAAACGAAAGTAAAGCGACACATATTTCTAGGTGTGACAGTTGAAATAACACATTACAACACATAACACAAATTGTGATAACTGTGACGATTATGACCAAAAGGTGCACTAATCTATATAGATGTGTCCAACACATATTCTAATGATGTGTAAGATCATGCAATTCAAAAGAGTGTATAAGAACTATCTTTGGTGGTGTGCAAAGGTGTGACACATAAATGAGTGAAATCAACAAAATCAACACCTATGACAGGAAGAAAACATGAAGACGACACTTCCAAAATGCAAACGACCTTGAAATAAACACATGCCAGAGTGAATATAACATGAAAAATACACTTATTAAAGTGAAAATGAGCAAAATCAATAGCCGAGAATGTGAAAGAAACACCTGTGAAAGTGAAAGATCGCAAAAGATGATAATTGAGAAAACTCACCAAAGTATAAGTACAATCGCAACCAAAAGGGGGACTGTCAATGAAACTGCACACTAGCTGTCAACATGAGTTGAAAATAACATATGAATTGTCTTTATGGATGATGTTATTCTTGTTCAAGCTTGCATAAAAGAAGTGTTCTCATGAACTCGTCAAAGACTTAGCATGTGTGTGCAAGTAACTTGACACTTTGAAACTAGGAAGAAGACTTTAATGCTTTGCAAAACATCAAATGATCATGGAGTAACCATAGAGTGATACATAATAAGATCCTTAATAAGCTCAAAAATTCAAGTATAGGAAAAATTTTGGAGGGTGTTGATCACAGTGACAACATAAGTGCATGAAAAATCTTGGTTGGTGCAGTTGGCTACCGGGACCAAGAGAAGAGTTCACCATTGCGTGAAATATTATGCATTTGAGCTTAATTGCATGCCTATATCAACAAAATTGAAAATGTTTCTCTTGGGTGCTATATAGTATGTTATTAGGAATGGATTGGTTATTTATTCACAGGACCAAGGTAGATTTCTATGAGAAAGCCATCGAGTGCCTAGATGAGGATGAAGAAAAGAGAGTCTTGTAGGGAAAGAAGAAGACTACATTAGTGAGGATTGTTACATCCATGCAAGCCAAGAAAAACCACAAGAAAGGTTGTTTATTATTTGCATTTCATGTTTCCAGTGACAAGGGGATGGATGATGAGGATGGTGAAGTCCTGCGGAGGTATCCTATATTGCAACAATTTCAGGATGTGTTTCTTACAGAGATTTTAGAGCCACCTCCTCATAGGGAGGTGGATTTATCTATTAAGTTGATGTTAGGAGAAGAACTAGCATCTAAGACACCACACTCTTGATTTTGTGGAATTGAAGTTGCAACATAAAGTAATGCTTGATAAGGGATAGATAAGGCCAAGTGCATCTCCATGGGGAACACCAATGTTGTTTGTAAAGGAGAAGGATGGTACTCTCAGATTATGCATTGGTTACAGGTTGTTAAACGAGGTGACTATCAAGAACAAGTATCATTTTCCTCAGATTTATGGTTTGTTTGATCAGCTAAAGGGATCTACAACATTTTCAAATATTGATCTGGGATCAGGATATCATCAGCTACGCATCAAAGAAGAAGACATCTATAAGACTGCATTTCATACAAGGTATGGGCATGTTGACAGTGCGGGACCCAACAACATATAGGGGATATCCCCAATGTGAAGTCCAATTATACCTCACATCATTTGTGATAGGTGTCCCATTCAGAAATATGGACCGACTGCCATTTAATTAAAAATTTTCCTTGGCTTAAACAAATAGCATGAGAGAGTAGCACACATGTACTTTTGAAAGAGCAAGAGAGTATGCCACAAGAAGTGTTCGATTGTAGATGTATTAAAGTTCTTTTACTACAAGGAACAAAAGTGAGTCTTCAAAAGAAAAGTAATAGTACAATTCTAGTAAAGACACATGCATATGAATGAACAAGAATCATTAAACATCAAGCGTTATAGTTCACATAGATGTAATGATCGTTATAACAATCACAACACAATTTCAATGAGATAAGCACCAAAGCCACCAAAATATTTCAATTTCTTTAGCAAATGTGTGTGCCAATATAAACCAAAAACATTAAAACAAAAATACCAAAAAAATCACGATCTATGCATGAAAATGTGTTGGGCATGGAATCCCCCCAAGGCATGTTTTGGGGCTTAAAGCCCAAGTTTTGACCAAGTCTTTTGTAAAAGCTCTGCGAGTTATGGGTGTGGAGCGCGAAGTTATAATAGAGTCATAGGGTTGTCCGCTCTTGGTTTTGTAATGTAATGTTGGCTTGATAGACCTACCCATGGTCCGCGGACCATGGGATTGTATAAATAGAGTGAGGCTCTAAGTGTAGAGAGAGAAGAAGAAAATAGAAGAAAAGCATGATGAGTCTAAGAGACTAAGTCGAAGTGTAAAGTGTTTATGGGTCGTAGAGTAGGAGAAGGCTCTGCAGCTGAGTGCACAGAGGTATAGTAGTCCATAGCTGAGTGCGCGGACCCTTGCAGCTGAGTGCGCAGAGGCCTAGTAGTCCATAGCTGAGTGTACAGGACAGGTTGAGTCTGTAATCATTGGAAGAATTAATAAAGAGAAGTTTACCATATTACTGTGTATCTTTCCCTGTTTTAATGTATGATTGGGTTTAAATTGCATGTGTACTGTTTATTTGTTGTGCGAACTCTTATGAATGTGTTGTAATAAATATAACGTAATACATCCATTTACGCGAAGATAATTAACTAGGCGTAGGAAGATAAGTAAGATCTCAGGTGCGACTTAAGGGAATAGCGTAGTGCGCTGCTCCAACAGCATAGAAGCTCCACAACCACTAGTTAGGGTTGCGCGAAGACAAGTATATCAGGGCGCGAAGGCCTGGGAAGTGCGCGAAGCAACCTGCGTGAAGGGACTAACAATAGGACTAGTTCAACCTCTCAAACATCTCAAGGGTGTGGAAACCTCGTTCCAGCACCCCCCCATACTACTTCGGGTGAGATCTTAGTCCGCGCTCCATGGGCTGTTGCTGAAAGGGCCAGTAGTACAAGGATTTGTTTGGCCAATTAACTCCGAACCTGGGTCAAGCCCCAACAAGCCAACAAATGGTTCTGTTGTCAGGACTGGGATCTGCATAGAGATTTCTGATGTTGTTTCACTAGAATCTAACAAAGAAAGGAATTGAATATTGGTTGGACATAAAGATTCACGAGTTCATGGCGTAGGAAAACAGGAATCTGTGACTATCAAAGGAATAGTGGTTAGACTCTACTTATATATAGAGATCCACGAAATTTACTTCGCATCTTTCCCTACTGAGCTATACGAGTGGATCGTGAAGCTAGCAGACAGCCAAGGAAGGTGTAAGCTTGACAGACCTATTGTGTGGACTCTAGAATTGGTGTGCAGATTGGAAGCATCGAAGGATAAAATCGTGTGCATTGTTGACCACTGGCTCGATCGAATCATAGGAGGATTCATCACCAAGTTTACTATAGATACTTCAGTCAGCTATAGTGAGGCAGAACGATGCTTCCTCAAAGGGCCACGAGGTAAGTACGTTAAATCTTTGAACACTTGGATTAAAATGCTACTGTGTGAAAAGTGAGTTATGCGAAGAAATTGATGTTTGGGGCTACGCGAAGTGGGAGAATCTAGAGAAACAAAGATAGTGCCGAACTAGCAACTATCCCCTTAATTTCACCTCTGTGAGGGGGCGAAGAAGAGTTCGCAAAGGTCTCACCAATAAGTGTGATCAATTTGATAAGGCAGAGAATTCTGTGCATACCACCCCAACCCACACCACCACCAGTTTCACCCTCTTCACCTCCATCTTCACCCATACCACCTCCACCACCACCGCGAAGCAATATGGCAAGTGCGATAAAGTTTCCAGTGTTCAAGGGAGTAGGGAATGAAGATCTGGACCAATTTTGGTTCATGATAAAAGTTGTATGGGAAGCGCAAGGAGTTACAGATGACAATATAAAGAAAGAAATGTTGGTCAAAGATCTGCAGGATCGCGCACTGAACTGATACATTAAACATTCCAATGACAATCCGAATGCGGGGATCACGGATATCCAAGCTGCACTAAACAAAGAATTTAGCAGGCCAAAGTCAAAGGCACAGTTGATCATTGGGTTCAAGGAAATCACAATGCTACCAGGCGAGACCCCTTGGGAGTTGGATCAGAGACTGAAGTGTACAATTCATGAAGCTAATATGATGCTGACAGATGGACAACATTGTGAATGGTTTGTAGCATTGTTAACACCGCATCTATGGAACACATTGTTGCAATAGAGGCTAACCACTCAGGCTGAAGCCTTGGAGGTCGCGATGAGATTGCACGAGACCCTGATACAAGATCCCAACCTGGGAGTTCAGCAGATTCACACGTAGTTAAAAAACTTGTGCCTTAAGACACAGAGTTTGAAACAAGACAGGACAACCCACCCAGAAGTGCGCGATGAGGTATGGTGTGTAAAGTGCAAGGGCCAGGGACATGACAAAGACCACTGCCCGGTGTTCGCGAATTAACTCGCAGGAGGAGGGCCAATTCCATTGAGACCGGAGGCATAAGAAGGACCGAGCGTGGTGCCTGCACTATGGTGCGCAATTTGTCAGATAGGAGGGAAGCATGCTACAGATCACTGCCATTTATTACATAAGTATATGTAGAATTCACAACAGTTGTTCTATAATTTTTGTATATTAGTGGGAAATGATGAGCGCACCTGTAGAAGTTATGAGTTGATGATGGATCAAACTCCTACCTACAGAGTTCAGGCCGAAACGCGGCCCCTCAATCAAAACACAAGGATGGTGCACACCAGATTTCAGGGGTGCGGATGAGGCCAAGGTGGAGGGGGACCAAAAAGAGGTCAGGGACAACTGATATGTTTCAATTGTGGAGGGCCAGGGCATTATGCCTGTGATTGTATGACTTCAATGCAATCATCATGCTTGTATTATACATTGTTTGATCATGATACATACGGTTGTCCCACACTAATAGCGAGGTTGTGTGATAAAGGAGCACTCCAACCTTCCCCGACTCAGAACCTGCAAATGATGAGGTTTGAGCCATGTGAGGAAGACCCTAATGTAAATATCATGCTCCGAAGTGGAATTACGACAGGGGATGACAAAGGCAAGTAGCCTAAAGAAAGTACTTGGCTTCGCAAGGCTCCAACGAAGGAACCAGAGTTTGATTTGGAGCACACTAAGGAGACCTTCATGGAAGCCAAGAGGAGCTTCGCCGATGCCTCCACTTCAAGAAGTAAATACATTCTGAAGTTGGAAATGGACCCATCAATGCTCACTACATTCCTAGAAACATGCATGAAGCTACTGCGCAACATCAAGGCTGTAAAGGGGCTACAGGAACTCATAAATAGATGTGTTGGTACCATGCCAGGAGAACCACGTGTAGTCTGGAAGCTCAGAAAGCACACGATGTGAATGGGAAGGGAGATGAGATTGATTGCGCAGATTGGAGAATCTGAGATGGACTAAGTGATTCTGGATCTAGGATCGGATGTGAACGTCTTGCCGAAGCAGACATGGGAGAGCATGGGGAGGCCTATATTGCAATGGTCTCCTATCCAACTACGAATGGCGAACCAACAAAAGATCCTACCTATGGGGCGATTATAGGGAATCACAGTAGATAGCAAGCGTGCTAGCAGATTTTGAAGTGATAGAGATTGTTGATGATAGAAATCCCTACCCCGCGCTATTAGGGATAGATTGGGCCACTGACATGAATGGAGTGATAAATATGAAGAAGCGTAAGATGATTTTTGAGAAAAAGACTCTGCACGTAGTTGTACCTTTGGACCCTACAGAGGGATCGCACTGCACAGAGCCGGTGCGCGACTACGACAACGACGATGACTTGAATTGCATCTACAAGATAACTGCGCAAGAGCAAGACTGGTTGAATCTAACTGTGGATGGACGAATCTCATGGGAGCGTGAAAGCTCCTGTACATCAGATTCAGACAAGGAAATAGAATGATGGCAGAATCGGTTACACAAGGTAACCACACTAAACTATAACATGATGACGAGATTTCTACGTTGCATATTGACGAAGGTGAGGGACCTGTCTATGTATGATGGGTTAAGTGAGGTGGATGACTTCCTGAGCAAATTTGAAAAAGAAGTGTCGAAACAACAACGTTTGGAAGCTTTGAAATGGGTATTGCACGCTACGCCCGTGAGGTGGTGGGGCATGCACCAAAGAAGTTTTGAGGACTGATGCGAGTGCAGAAGGATGATATGCATGTGGTTTGGGAAACCTCAGATGCGATTGACGGACAAGATTTTTGGACGAAACGGTCTGCACACCCACCTATCCTAATAAATGCAGGCATATGGTGCGAAACCTGCACGGAAGCACATAGTCTTCGCGTTATCGAATACGGTCAGTAAGCAGGTATGGGCAAAGGTAATGGCGTGAACAACCCCTCTATTGGAACCACGAAGTATGGAAAGACCAAGTGCACAGAAGGTTATCCACGTAGAAGCCTTTAACTAAGTGTGCGAAGAGCTGAACAAGGTCGACAATGCGAAGCGGACTGATTGAGGCCTGCGCGTACCAGTGGTTCTATGGGTTTATAGGACCGTGTGCAAGAACCTGACCATGCAGGCACCACCAAGGCTGGAGTATGAAGCAAATGTTGTAAGCCCCATAGAGCATGAAAATCCTAGTCCGTGCATGGTAGCATTGGTAGATACGACAGTTTGCAGAACCTTGGAAGATGAAATCCAACAGGGAAATTTAAGGCTTCAAGAACTTGAGAAAGAAAGGGTGCGATTAAGGAAGAAAAGCACTCTAGTAGAAGCAGAAGTCAAGAATTTGGAGGAAGAGATAAACAAATATTTTCTCGATAAGAAGACCAGGGTGAAAAGACAGGGTGCACACGATCACGCTGACAGGTTTGAGGACTATTGCCACGAATTTCTCAATCTGATACCTTGACTTGGACCGCACATTACTGAGCGAATCAACCAGGGTGGTGCATTGCAGATGATACAGTGCGCGACCCTGCCAGTAACAATAAAAGGTGGGTATTTTTCAGGAATAATGATGGATGACCGGATGACACCGTATACAGGTGGCACAACCACCTGACTAGCCGAGGTAAGTACAGTCTTAGCACTCTAGGCAGTTGAAAGGAGGCGCAGGACTATAAACTACTCAGCCTGGGAGTTGCGTGATGTTGGAGCTACGTGCAGAAGCAAAGAGTCACAGGGTTCACGACCATGTAAGGGGGGTTGCGCTGCCACACGGGTTGGCTCGAAAGTGACCATTGAAGTCACTATTCATGATGGGATGCTCGACTTGAGACCAAATGGAGCAGGCGGCAGGCATTTAAGATGTAATTTATGGAAATATTTAGGAAAATCTGTTGCCAAGGGAGCATTAATGATCCGGATTTGGGGGGAACGGTCGAATTCAAATTCAAAAGGCATTATAAATTACAAAGGCCTGCCCAGCAAACAACACTTGGCCATTTGCGAATTGAGTAGTTGTATACTCCACGTAGCCTGAGCAGATCCATGTTTGACCTGTGTCGAGCGTTCATTGAGCCCCTGAATACGCGAGCATTAGTTTTTCGATTGAACACAATGGCAGCATCTGAGGCAGTTATGGATATCACAAAGATGACCGTTGAAGATGCCACACAAGCCTTGACTATGGGGGATGCCCCTGAAGGTGTCTGGAATGTGGCAGAAATCCCAAAATCACCGTGCATGCCAAGAATAAAGAAAGACAAACAGGCGATGGTTCTCGTACGTGTGTCCCTGTGAAACCCACTGCGCACCAGGTTGATGATGGAAGAGAAGGGGAAAGCCATTAACATAGAAACCAATGAGGAGGAAGACCTGGAGGACCTGATCATTGAAGAAGACGAGGATGAAGGCATGGAGGAGGAAACTGAGCTTGCGCACCCTCCAAAAAAGTTGCCCGGCTATATCCCCTCGCGGAAAGGGAAGGCTAAAGTGCCCAAGGATCTTGACGAGAGTAAGAGCTCTCTCTAGACCCCTCTCCTCTCAGACAACATCATTTTTGAGGGCACGCAACTGGGATGGGTGCCTAGTTTAAAATTTGAAGATTGGGAACTCACTGACCATGAGAAGTTCCCTCATCTAGAGACCGAACAACTTACGAAACCTAAGCAGAACACCGTGGTGGGTGTTACTGAATTAGATCCACGGAAGTGGTTGCGTGGAGTGGAAAAGGCAGGGCTTCTAAACCTGCTTTGGGTACCGCATTTCCACAGTGCCCCACTAACAATTTTTGTCATCAAGCAGCTGCGTTGCTTGGTGCATGGTGGGTGTTTCTGGCTGGAGGAGCCCATCCCCATCAGGGACATTTGATTCACCGCATCACCTGGTTGGCATGTAAAGGAGAGGACCCCACGGATATCTCGGAGGGGAAAAGCAGTGACTTAGCCATCGCAGAGGCCATGAAGAAGAAGTATAAACTAAAAAAGAAGAAGCGGGTTTGCGCCATATCCAACATCAATGACAAAGCAATAAGAGTGGCAACCCACATACTGGGAGGTAAGGTTATGCGCAAGTGCCGCGTAGACGAGGTACTCGTGCCGGTAGTAGCACTTGCTAAGCAGTGTGCAGAGGGGGTCCAGTTTAACTGGTTCGAGTTCCTTTGCAAGTAATTCTTGGAGAATTTCCGCGAAGCTCAGGAACAAGGCAAGACGTTCCACTATGCATGGCTTATGCTGTCCATAGTGCTTGTGGCAGGGGAATTGCTGGAGGACAGTCAATTCCCCACAATTGACAGGTATCTATCGGAGGACGCGAAGTACGCTTCGCTCTAGGCCACAAAGGATGCAAACAGGATCTGCGACAGTAAGATATTATAGTTTTTCATGGAGATGAACCTTAGAATGGGGATCAATCGCAAGCCGCGGTTATCACCCACTATTTACAACAACCTGCAAAGTTTTGCAGAGTTCAAAGCGGACCTTCATAGCATATACATCAGAGCGTGCGGACCCGACCAAGCAATGGAGAGAGCTACCCTTTGTAGCCATAGACAATGTTATCTTTAATGTATTGGAGACATGACCGCCGGAGTGGTGCGCTCCAGACATCGCGACAATGGAAAAGACTACAGCGCAGAGGAAGAAAGAGGAGGCCAAATTGTGCATGGCGCAATTGGCAGAAAAGAGAAGGAGGCAGCGATAGCAAAAACGCAGGAGGCACGAAACACTGCACAAACAACAACTAAACAAAAAAAGGTAGCAGCAGCACAAGAGGCAACCGTGAAGGCGCGCGAGGGCCAAGAGTCACCTTTGCATGGGCAAGAAGCAGAGGAAGAGGAGGGAGGCGTGGACCCACAAACCGCGTCCACACAGTTGAATCTCTAGCACCTGACTGAGCAAACAGGGCCGCGCAAGAAGGTCAAGGCATTGAAGTTGTCGATTGACTTGACCACCCTTACCAAGGGTAATCTGCACGACATCGGTGAAACAGTGCGCGATGTCACCTCCAAGGCCCTGAAAAATTTTATGCAAGAGAACCAGATTGTGTTGGGGGTCCTCAGAGTGCAGCTGCAGGAGTTGCAGGTGTGCACTCCTCAGGCTGGTACCCTTTCAACCAGCCTCGCAGTCAGGACAATGGTGGTAGAGCGGATGCTACGCGCTCGGGTAACAAATATCATAGTGCTGCCGAAAGGGGCACTGGTGACAACAAATGAGGCCGACAGGCCTACGATCAGCACACTGAAGAGTAGCGGAATCAACATGGCTGCACTCCCATGGGAGACATTATACGTTCTGTAAGATGGGATTATATCATAACTACGGGGTAGGGAGACCCGCGCGCTACAAGTACTAAGCGAGCATAAAATTAACATGGAATAGTTAAGCTTGCAGCGTGACGAAGTGGTGTCGTAGAATTGACAACTGGTACAAGTATTGGACGAAGCTTGTCAAAGCGTCCCTGAGTCAGTCATCCTAGCAGACACACCAGGAGAAGCGTGCATCCACAGGCTAGTAGCAGGGGTGCGCGAGGCGTAGGAGGAAATGACAAAGGTTCAGCTGGAGCTGAACCTTTAGATCACAAAGTTGCGGTTGAAGACGCAGTCGTCCACCCCTCTGGAAGTAAGAGAATAGTGCGCTAGTGCTATTACAGTGGGACTAGATGAGATCGACAGTGCAGTGAGAGACTACACTAGAATGTTGGAAGAGTCCTTTTAGGTCCTCACAAATCTGCAGGAGGACCCCAACATCCAGCACTTAGAGACAGAGGCACGAGAACTCCAGTAAAAGTATGACAGTGTGAATGGAACTACGCAGATGGTGGCCCTCACTTAGAGGATCGCGCGGATGCAATAAGCCAAAGCACTAAAAGAACAGGTGGACTTGGCATGACATAAGGAAGCAATCCTGAAGGCATGCCTTCAACCTTGGATCGACGAGGCCTTCACCATCACAACAACAATTGAAGGTAAGATCACACAGATGTAGGGAACCTAGGCACAGATGCAAGGAAGTAAATCTGACACTTTGGTCTCAGAACAACGCTTTAGGAGATCCAGTAGGCAGCTGCTCAGTGCGCTGCCGACCTTGCAGCAGTTTGGACAGAATTGGAGGGACTCCGCGCAAAGATCTCCACACCGACAGAGTGACTTGAGGGCGAGTCCCGATGTTTGTGTTGGGGGTCTATTGGGCATGGAATCACCCCAAGGCATGTTTTGGGTCTTAAAACCCAAGTTTTGACCAAGTCTTTTGTAAAAGCTCTGCGAGCTATGGGCACAGAGCGCGAAGTTATAATAGAGTCACAAGGTTGTTTTCCCTTGGTTTTGTAATGTAATGTTGGCTTGATAGACCTACCCATGGTCTACAGACCATGGGATTGTATAAATAAAGCGAGGCTCTAAGTGTAGAGAGAGAAGAAGAAAATAGAAGAGAAGCATGATGAGTCTAAGAGATTGAGTCGAGGTGTAAAGTGTCTTTGGGTCGTAGAGTAGGAGAAGGATCTGCAGCTGAGTGTGCAAAGGCCTAGTAGTCGCAGCTGAGTGCGCGGACCCCTACAGCTGAGTGCGCAGAGGCCTAGTAGTCGCAGCTGAGTGCACGGACCCCTGCAGCTGAGTGCGCAGGATAGGTCGAGTATGTAATCATTGGAAGAATTAATAAAGAGAAGTTTACCATATTACTGTGTATCTTTCCCTGTTTTAATGTATGATTGGGTTTAAATTGCATGTGTACTATTTATTTTTTGTGCAAACTCTTATGAATGAGTTGTAATAAATATAACTTAAGACATCCATTTATGCGAAGATACTTGACTAGGCATAGGAAGATAAGTAAGATCTCGGGTGCGACTTAAGGGAACAGTGCAGCGCACTACTCCAGCAATGCGGAAGATCCACAACCACTAGTTAAGGTTACACGAAGACAAGTATATCAAGGCACGAAGGCCTAGGAAGTGCACGAAGCAACCTACGTGAAGGGACTAACAGTAGGACCATTTCAACCTCTCAAACATCTCAAGGGTGTGGAAACCTGGTTCCAACACCCCCGCATACTACTTCGGGTGAGACCTCAGTCCGCGCTCCGCAGACTGTTGTCGAAAGGGCCAATAGTACAGGGATTTTTTTGGCTAATTAACTCTGAACCTAGGTCAGGCCCCAACAAGCCAACAAAATGTGTCGTCCAAAATGCTTCAAGTATTAAGAAAAATCTCCAAGGTACATAAGTACAATGAACACCACTATCTCTAATAGTGGAGCGTTAGAGCCACTACTTGCTCTCCAAAAGAACTATCTCTATCTCTCCAATGCATTATGGGAGAAGCCAAGGTGAAAAGTCCATTCTTTGATTAATGGGGCTCCTTTTATAACTCAAGGCATAACTCTTCATATTCCCATGACTCTTCGACTTCCTACTTGACTTTTCAACTTCTAATGACCTTTGGACTTCAACCTTTTTAAGTAGTTGAGTAAGGTCACGACTATAAATCACATATTTCTTTTTAAAAGACCCCATAAATGGGAAAAAGTTGTAAAAGTGATGAAGTGAATAACATCACTTATGCATGCAATGTAGTGAAATTATGACCTTTTGTTGGATAGTAAAGGGTATGGGTTCTGTTGTGAAACTTGACCATGAGTGCTCTATAAACTCTTGGCAAGTATGGTCTTGCTTGGAATCTTGCAAGTTGGACATGTATTAGCAACTACATAATTGCATATGGATACAAGTGTCGACTTCATCATTCTTGATTCTAAAGTACAAAGGTGAAGGAAAGGAAAGGTGGCATGTAAGAGACATTTGTTATGCAGATCAAGGTTGCAGTATTGTTTATACTTTTGGAGGACCAAAAGTCCTTTAATGGGGAGTAATGATCCAAGTGGATCCCTAATGGCACAAAAATAAAATTCCTCCAATCGCAACAAAATCAGGACCGGGTTAAAGAGCTCGTCACAAGGAATCCAATAACGCAAATGGCGCCTCAATCCGAGTTCATATGCAGAAGTTATGCCTAGTCAAATTTGTGGTCAAACTTGGAAAAATAAAAAGGTTTAGTAGAGCACTAGATATATTTGGAGCATTGCCAAATTGGTAGTCCGACCAAACTGGAAGCCAAATTTGGTGGACCTCGGATAAAATTAGTTGGGTTAATTTTCACGGAACCACCAAATTTGGCAACATCCCTCCAAACTTGGTGGTATTTAGGTGGCCTAGTATAATGGGGCCATGTGGCCCAATCATATGGTGTCACGTGGCACCCTGGGAGTGGGAAAATAAGCTTGGTCAACCATGAATCGATAGGTAGTTAAATGTGTTGACAATTTTCAAAATGGTTACCAATGGTTTTAAAATAAAATAATAATACAAAATATATATGGTTGATGGGTAGTCAATCGAAAGCTAACCCACACAACCAAACATGGCAACAAGCAGTTGGTTTAATAAACCATATGTTACAAATCATCGTTGTTTATATATATATATATATATATGGCATATTATTATCAGTGGTCAAATATTATGTTGGAACGTTGGCAAAGTTAACGATGATGGTTTATATATTTTTAAATAAATTATATGTTTTATATTTATAAAATGTGTGCACGAGGTTTGAATTGGCGACCCTGCTAGACCGAATGGCCCATTGTCCACACACTAACCAACTTGCCAGGTCGGTGATCATTGTTATCTCACCGAAGAATATAAACTCATACAATGCAACATGGAAGAATAACGAATACAGGAAGCTGGGACTAGAACCCAGAGAGGCACAGAACATTGTCGTTGAACCTTGCGAGCCTTTTTCCAGGCAAACATATTCTAGGGGAATATTTCTTAGAATATTTCTAGAATATTCCCTTTTGATGCTGCAATGGAACCTTGAATATTCTCTGGGGGGTCCATAGATGATGGTGTTAGAATATAGAATGGAACAATAACAACACACTTTCAATGAGATAAGCACCAAAGGCACCAAAATATCTCAATTTATTTAGCAAATGTTTGCTCCAATATAAACCAAAAAAATTAAATGAATAATACCAAAAAATTCACAATCTATGCATGAAATTGTGTCGTCCAAAAGGCTTCGAGTATTAAGAAAAAATTCCAAGGTACATAAGTACAATGAACACCACTAGCTCTAATAGTGGAGCGTTACAGCCACTACTTTCCCTCCAAAAGAACTATCTCTATCTCTCCAATGCCTTATGGGAGAATCCAAGGTGAAAAGTCCCTTCTTTGAGTAATGGGGCTCCTTTTATAACTTGAGGCATAACTCTTCTTATTGCCATGACTCTTTGACTTCCTACATGACTTTTCAACTTCTAATGACCTTCGGACTTCAACCTTTTTAAGTAGTTGAGTAAGGTCACCACTATAACTCACATGTTTCTTTTTAAAATATCTTATAAATGGGCAAAACTTGTAAAAGTGATGAAGTGTATAACATCACTTATGAATTTAGCGTAGTGATTTTATGGCCTTTTGTTGGATAATAAAGGGTATGGGTTATGTTGTAAAACTTGACCATGATTTCTCTATAAACTCTTGGCAAGTATGGTTTTGCTTGGAATCTTGCAAGTTGGACATGTACTGGTAGCTGCAAAATTTCATATGGATACAAGTGTCAGCTTAATCACTCCTAATTTTGAAGTACAAAGGTGAAGGAAAGGAAAGGTGGCATGTCAGAGACATTTGTTATGCAAATCAAGATTGTGGTATTGTTTATACTTTTGGAAGACCAAAATCCATTTAATGGGGAGTAATGATCCAGGTGGATCCCTAATGGCACAAAAATCAAAGTCCTCAAATCACAACAAAAATTAGGACCGGGTCAAAGAGCTCATCACAAGGCATCTAACGATGCAAATGGAACCTCAATCCGAGTTCATATGTAGAAGTTATGCTCAGTCAAAGTTATGGTCAAACTTTTTAAAAATAAAAAGGTTTAGTAGAGCACCAGATATATTTGGGGCATCACCAAATTGGCAGTCCAAACAAACTGGAAGCCAAATTTGGTGAACCTCAAATAAAATTAGTGAAGGTTTTTAGTTGGGTTAATTTTCATAGAACCACCAAATTTGGCAGCACCCCTCCAAACTTGGTGGCATTTAGGTGGCCCACTAGAATGGGGCCATGTGGCCCAAGCATATGGTGTCATGTGGCACGCAGGGAGTAGAAAAATAAGCCTTGTCAACCATTAATCGACAAATAGTTAAATGCCTTGACAATTTGCAAAACAATTACTAATGGTTTTAAAATAAAATAATAATAATAAATATATATATGGTTGGCGAGTGGCCAACCAACAGCTAACCCACACAACCAAACATGACAATGAGAAGTTGGTTTAATAAACCATATGTTACAAATCATCATTGTTTATATATATATATATGGAATATTATTATCAACGATCAAATATTATGTTGGAACATTGGCGGAGTTAATGGTGGCGGTTATTTTTTTTTTAATAAATTGTTTGTTTTATATTTATAAAAAGTCTGCATCGGGGTTTGAATTGGTGACTCTGCTGGACCGAATGGCCCATTGTCCATGCACTAACTAACTCACCAGGTCAGCGGTCATTGTTATCTCCATCAGTGTTGAAGCATATAAACTCATATAATGCAACATGGCAGAACAACGAATAGAGGAGGCTGAGAATAGAACCAAGACAGGCGCGGAACATTGTCGTGGAACCTTGCGAACCTTTTTCCATGTAAACATATTCTAAAGGAATATTTCTTAGAATATTTCTTGAATATCCCCTTTTGATGCTGTAATGGAACCTTGAAGATTCTATGGGGGTTCCAAAGATGATGGTTTTAGAATATCGTTGATTTTATACTCATTTTACTTAGAATTTCGCAAATATTTCACTGGTGCAATCAGATTTGGGATCTGAGTACCGGATCTCAAGGATCGTGGAAGAAGCCCTCATGTTTCATTAATTTTTGGGCATGAAGTTCGAGACAACAATGCACCTTTCAGAAGTGGGTCATGTTACAGTTAAAAGTCTCAGAAGGACGAGACATACCTGTTGGTGTTCTGATTGTTGTGTTTTGAGTAGTGGAACTTTAAGTCAATTCCCAGGAAAGGAGGTATAATGATGTATCTTGCCATGTACTCATTTTTATTTTCTCTGAGATGAATGAAGAGACCTTCCCAATATTGAAGCAGGGCTCGAAGACGTAGTCTGCACTGGACGAACTTTTTTATCAAACTTTTTGTGTGTATTGTATTTATTATCTCCTTTATGTTGCTTCTTCTTTAAGGGTTTGCATACATGGTTTTTACATGCTCTTTGATACAATTTTGCTAACATCGATTGAAGAAAAGATCTTAAATTATGTTGGTATTAGAGGCATACCAGATCATAATGCCCCTGATGGCTTCTCATTAATTGTCACAATAATTGTTTTGAGAAAAAATCTTGAAACCCAATAAAATTTAATGCCAACTACACATATAATTACTTTTAAAGTTTGTGCACTTAGTTCCCAACTCTACACACACTTTAACATTATGAGCACACTCAAGATCCTATACAACAAATATTAAATTTACAAACACAAATGTAAATCCAACCATTTCTACATTATCATAGATCCATTACCACATGTGATAATCAATCATCAATAATTAAAAAAATTAAAATATTTTTAATATATTTATATTTTGTAAATATATCACAATTTCTCTATGCTATATTATCTTATGTGCTATTTCTTACATAAACGTACACACATTTACACAAACACTAGGATACAAACACTTTAATGTATTATTTTACTCTTTATACATTTTGTTAATATTTATTTATTTATTTTTGTACTTTCTTATAACTTAATAATTAAATTATTGATTATTTAAGTTGTCCTTAACTTATACCACGAAACTATACATTAACAAAATGGCGATATTTAATATTATACTTTTATAACATCAATGTCTTTTCAGAAGGCTAATTAGTTAAGGTCAAACTTCATAGGTTATGCTTTTATTTTTGAGACCACAAACCACCTTGTGATAGGATTGTCAAATTGTAAATATTCAATATGAAAGTACACATGAGATTTGTTTTATTGTACCCATTCCCCACCCACGAGAATTGCTACCTTTTATGATTTTAAACTTTAGTTAAAAGTCATGTTTTGAGAGTCTCACATTATTTCGAAAGAGTGGCTTTTACTGTAACGGTGGAGTGAGGATGTTTCCTTATCATACTTTTACATTTTCAAAACAAATATGATTACTCTTATTTTGTTTGTTTGATTTTCTTGATTAATGTGTTTAGCTGCATATAAGAGTGGGCCATAGTCAATTGTGTATATGTAAAGGTAGTTACATATCTGACCATATATATATATATATAATCGAAAAAAATGATGCATTCACACCAAAATGGGGACAAATGAATAATGAAAGATGCACCGTACCCAACACCCATCGAAATTCATGGAAATATGATTCTCATAAAAATGGAAGACATAATAAAGCAAAATGGTGGAAGAATATTTGTTTTTCTTTCAATGTTGGTATTGATTTGCTAGGAGCGTTGACTTGTTTGGAAAAAATATACTTTGAGATATGCAACTCCTCTCTTCTCTCACATGCAAATACCCCTCTCTTCTATTCATTTATGGAGATGGGAATGCAAAATAAAAGTAGCCAATAAGCAATTGAATGGAACATGGTATACAATTTTCAAACACAATGTATAATTTTCTTCTATGTATGTGCTTGAAGCTCATCATGTGCAAAAGATTCTTGGTTAATTCAATTAGCTCTTATTCATCCTTATGTAAGGATTTTAATTCCAAATCACCTTGTTCACAAAAGAGGAATGGTTGGAATATACTTGAAATGTTATGGGAGCATGGATTAACTATAGTTATAATGGAGTCAAATATGTTGAAAAAGAGGAATTGTTGGAATATACTTGAAATGTTATGGGAGCATCGATTAACTATAGTTATAATGGAGTCTAATTATTTTGAAGGGAAATAGGTTATATGTAATTTTGGAATGGAGGTAAGGAAATATGCTAATACAATTTTATCTTTTCTATCTTAGTGTTTAAGGGATTTTTAGATTTTTATGATAATGATGTTAAACACTTTAATTTCATGGAACTTAGTAGTTACGTTAGTTCAATGTAACAAATGGTACCATGTGTTACATTAGATTCGATGATTTTTTATCATTATTTTTTAAAACAATGGTATTGCTCATAATAATGATTTGAACAAATTTTAATACTAATGATTTAGTCATCTAAATTATCATTAATTGTAGCAACATTGTAATCACAATATGGTGATTGGTTTTCCTTTCATTTGTTGTAAATATGGTTTCTATGTTAATTGTGTTTTTGGAAACATCATTAAGACAATTTTCACAATTGTGCCTCTTGGCATGCCTTAAACCCCTTGCAGCTTGTGCATAGTGACTTGTGTGGTTTGCATCCTTCTTCCTTCTTTGTGTTCAAGTACTTAATTTTATTGATGACTTCTCTAGTTGCACTTAGGTTTATTTCTTAAAGCTTAAAGTGAAGTGTTTACTAATGATTTTGGCACAAGAAGAAGATAAAATGAAAGTGAATATGTTGACAACAAATTTACAAATAACTACACTACACATGACATTTAGATGCAACATATTGTTCCATATACACCACAAAATGATGTTCCTAAGAAAAATAATCACATATTAAAGTAGATAACAAATTGCATGATCCAATCTAAGAGCTTAAGTCTTGAATTTTGGGAAGAAGTCATTAACTGTATCAATCACATAGACAATCACACTCACACAAATGCTCTAAAAAAACACCACCTATTGTTTAAATAAATATTTCAAACTATTGTGGTCTGTTTTGATGTTGATAATCAACTATGATAAACTTTTGTGTAAAATATTTTTCATTATCGTTAATTTATTGCCTCAAGTGAACATATTGGCTAGTGTGGCAACCTCTCTTCCTCTTTGAGGGTTTTAACCACATAAAAAACTAGTGTATTGATATTTGATTTTTGTGTGTGAGTGATTGCTCAATGTGTTTGGCCTATGTGGAAATACTCTATTTTTTCGAACATGGTATCAAAGCCTAGATTAACACTTGCTCCCATTGTTAATCGAGATCACAAATCTATGTTTTTGCATGCATCAATATATTTCTAGGATTTACCATTATTTTGCATTTTTAGATTAAGTGGGTTGTTTTATTACATCTAGAGCATTACTTTTAACCGGAAACATTGTTCATTTCACCCTAAAAGGTTTTTGTTCCCAAGATATGAAATTTTGTGTCAAATACAAAGGTATAAAGTTTTATTATGCCTTTTAACTTTCTTTTTACTATGTTAATATTTGGTTTATTTGTTTATCTTCCCAGTTTGGTGTGCCTTATCATCTACATATAATCTTAGTTGTGCACTTAATGTGATCTCAAAAATCCAAAAATAGAGTTGAAAGTGGTTTTCTTTCTGTTTTTATCTGTATATATTCTTTTCTCTACAGTTTATGTGATCTCAACAAATCAAAAACATAGAGAAAACTTTCATTTTCTAGGTTGACTAATTGAGATTTAACCTCATTATTGAAAAAAAATTTAAAAATCTTGGTTTTGTATACAGTTGTGTTAATTTTTTCTAGCAAAAATAAGGGTTTTGGGGGGAAGCACGTGTAATGAACGAAAGCTCCCAAATAACATTAAGGAGGTGTGGTATTTAAAAATTTTATTCTTATCCACATTTTTAATGCCACTTCGGAGCTCACAGGGTATTCTACTCATTAAGATCTTTCCAACGATTGTATTCTTACTCGATTTCAAGCTTCGAGCAATAATTTATGGCCACTTGAAATTTCTCAGGCACCTCCTCTCTCATAAGTGATCATGCCTATGTGACTCCACATGTGGCATTGTATGTTAATTACTCAAAATAAAGTGCAGGTGTGGCATATCAGAAAAATATATTTGGTGCAATACATTGGTCAACTCAAACAAAGAAGTAAATTTCATGACTAGGAGGATCATGTAAAGGGGAAAAGGTCATAAACATACAAGGAAGATATCTTAGAAATTCTCAAGCATAAAGGTTTTTGAATGGTTAATTGTCCATTCTCCAACATATGATCCTCATTTATACTCTTAGAATTTAGTTAAGTTTGTTGGTAATGGAAATTACAGTTGTAAAGGTGTACAAAACTCATACTTTCTGCTCAAGAGGGAAAAAAACAATAAACATTTATAATTTTATACAACTTCAAAAGTGCACATGAATGTTGAATAAATGGAAAGCATGTATAATACATGTGTTTCCTTAAGGAAAAGCACATATACCTTGATAAAGTCATTTAAAAGGTGATTTGGTTGGAGCAAGAATATTAGACTAAATAAATTTTGGCTAAAGAAGTCATTAATGATCAACAATGACCAGATAATGTTATAACAAGAGTCCATGGAATCACGAGTTCCCAAGGGAGGACATAATGTGAAGGATAGGAATGTCAAGTCATTAACATGGAGGGTACCAAAGAGACTAAGGTTGATGGGGCCTTCCATGAAATGTGATAGTGCTATGTTGGTTATTCATTCTAATTAGGCCATGGGTCTCATAGTGATATGATGTCTAGGAGCACATAACACAGATGGGTGTAATGATACTTTACAAAAAACATAATGTAGAATGTGTCTAGGTATAATGGTAGTTTCCAAAAAAAACATAATGTAGGATGTGTCCTATCTCGAGTAAGGTCTTGCATAACCATGGAAAGTAGAAATGTTTCCCCTAGAGTCAATGGATATAGGTTGAAGGAATTCTTGTTTCCAAAGACCTGTGATAATACCAAAAGTATAACAAGAGATAGTTTAAGGTTGTGCATTCTTAAAAGAGGACGTGAAGAATGTATACAATTCTCAATGTTGCGTGATAACCATATGAAAGGATAAAATTTGAAACTAGTTGAAGACATCTAATCCGGATGAAAGATCAATGTTTTTCGAGTTTCTTTTGGGACATAAAGAATCCCTACAAGTTTAAGGCATGGTTTTGGTTATTCTAAGACTAGTGAAAGAATAGATAGCCTCTAAGAATTCTACATATTCAAGGAAGAAAGTGGTTAGGGGGGATACTTTCATGAATGTGCCTAGAATAAATTGATGCAAATTACCCCAAAAGTGGATGAATTAACCAAACCTCCAAGTTGAAGTGATGACGAGGTAGTTCTAGATACATGGGGTCACATGCACATTGGAAATGGATATAAAAAATACAATGGACGTATCCACATAATTCATTGGATTGATGTGAGTAATGAAATGGGAGATAATGTTAGGTACTAGATATGGTGGGAGTTCACAATAAGTGAGCTAATCAATGTTGATGATACATCCTCTATGAGATAATTTCATGACCAAGAGAAGTGGTAGCATTCATTTCCATAGATGTAATCATATTCAAGGAAGATGTTATATACCATCATGCATGGCATGGAATGAAATCAATCAAGATAGTATTACTACTTAGCTCACTTTGGAGATTATGCACAATCCTATCAATTGACATAATTTAATTTTAAAATATTATAACTCAGTCATTTATGGAATGAAAGTTATAAAACTATTGTGCTACTAGGATGAGAAGTACATAGTACATGATGATGGCATGTTGTTCACTAAACATGAAAGAATTTCAAGTTCTTAACAATGACTTATGTCTCAAATGAGGTGGTAGAGTGGAGGCATGTTTTCTATGTTGCTTCCACTCAAAGGTGATGGCTTGGTGGAGTATAGGATCATATTACTATTTTCTTACAAAGAGAATCTCTAATGACTATTATATCACTAGAAGTGGAAAGTCTTCTTCCTAGTATAGACAATTTAATTCCAACAATGTATTAGATATGGTGGAAAGTTAAATCACCAACTTGTGATGCATTGCTAAGGAAGAGAATGTAGTAGCATCTTTTATTGATCCACTAGATATTTCTATGGAAGGGGTTGCTTAAGATCACTATTTGTAACCAAGCCTCCCTTAGTTCTTAATTACTCTTATAAGTTTAAGGGGTAATATGACCACAACTAGGGCATATATGGGGATAAATGTATATGATATGAACCCAATAAGGGCATATATGTGGTTAAGAGTATATGTAATGGGGTTAATATATGTAATAGTGGGAATTATAACAAAGGGGACACATGTACAACGTGCGAATAGGTATTATAGGCTCATCATGTAGCCTCTATTGTGGAAAATGTGGTTTTTATATACAAATGTGTTGGAGTAGTTAGAGGAGGTTCTCATATTTCTTAAGGAGTTATTCTATAAATCATCTCTATTATCTACATTGGAGTTGTGCTTCATGCTCACATTTTTTGTATGTGATATGTACTTGGGTTTCTTATGGTATTTTAATCAATTGGTTCCTAACAGTTTCTTTCAAAGAATGCAATCCTTGGGTTCGGCTCCTTCATTGAGTCATCTCCATATTTTTGTTATACCTTTTCTTTGGGGATGTTTTAAACAATAATTTTTTTGGAAGTATAGGGGTACATATTGTAATATTCACAGTAAAACTTTAGGTTTTGGTGTGCTATACTTTCTTAAATATAGAATATAGAAATCATGTTTTTTGAATGGTCCTAAAACTAGTCTCAAACATATGCTCTTGGAAAATTAGTCTTTTTTTTTTTGGTAACTCCTTAAATAGATGAATTTTTAAGAGAAAGTGGGGACATACCTAAAAACCTGTGGTAAGAATTTTGTGTTTCGAATCACTAGATTTTTAAAAATTACTTGCTATGGAAGTCAGGGTTTTTTTACTACTCCTAAAACTAGTCTTAGGATAGTGTTTTAGATAAAATAATCATATATGAATATAGAAATATCCAACTTGAGTGCCATCAATTTCATTGGAAAGAATATAAACAATATCCATTTTTGTTAAAAAATTCAAAATCATATCACAAAAATTGGACATGTGGCATGATGTATAAGTTCACTCTTAGGAAAAGGATTGAAATATGCAAGTTTGGAGAAAGTTACAATACTTTTCATTTGGAACATCAAATTTTGGTAAAACCTATGACATTGTAAAGAATAATTATTAGTACACAAAAGCCAAAATTTTATACTTAGGAGTGCCAAAGTTTTATAGATAGATTAGGAGACTGTTCAGTTAGTATGATAGCTCCAAATCAATGTTTAACAAGGTTATGGTAATTTAAAATTATCATAACTTGTGTTTGGGATGTTCAATTGAGGTGATCAAAAGCCAATGAAAAGATAAAACATGAGAGAATATATTAGGAAAATAATCATATGTATTTGAGATCACTATTGATATTATATTGATTCTATATGTTGATGTTTTGTGTTAGAACTCAATTAAGAATCAATGACAAATACTAACTTGAGTGGAAATAAAGATAAAGATCAAATCAATCAAAGATAAAGAAAATTGATTTGAATCCTTATAAGGGATGTCATTATTTTGATGGTGAATCTTGGAAATGGCGGATAAGTATTGATGAAGATACTAAATGAAACTTCACATTGGAAATATTTGAAAAATTATTCTAAGAAAATGGACGAAGGACTAAAAAATAGAATCAATATTATCATTAGTGATGAATTCAATGAAGCTAAAGAATAAATTTCCGAATTAGAGAAAAATAAGGGGGAATTAAAAGAAGGAATTAAGAATCTGGGTGATCGATTATGTAAGTTGCAATCACTTAATGAATCAATCATTAAGGAGGTTAAGAACGTAGGGAAAGGAAAGTGTTAGGAAAAATACTGACAGGGGATGTGAATCGATATTTTTAATTCAGTTTAACTTTTCATTTCATATTCTAAATTATGTAAGCTACTTTTCTTTATGAAACTAGCATGTGTACGCGACTTCGATGAAGGAAACACGTATATCCAATTTACTTATTTTGTCATAACTTTCATCAATGAGTTAATTTAACCATTGCATTGTTAATCCACTAACCATTCAGTATGTAGTAAAGAACAAATAAATCACATCAAATAAGCAGCACACATAGAACACCAATATTTTAGGTGGAAACCCAATGTGGTAGAAAACCACCATTGCCATCATCTTTGTCTTATTCTTTTATTATAAAGAAAAAATTCATACATATTGTACCAGCACAGACTCTTACCAACACACAGGAACTTACCTACAGGAGGCTAAAATCCAATTTTGACCAGTTCTGAGCAATTTTTCAGGGAGAACTTCTAGGAAATGATGTAATCAGTTGACCTTGATCCTTTAGGGTATGAAACAACACTTTTAGGGGTTTGAGAGCCCTTGGTTTATTGACATATGTGATTGGGGTTGCAGTGCCCAAATATGTTCATAACAGTTGCCCCCTAAAGCATGAGGTCGTAAATCTTCTGATGTCGAGTGAAATGTTTTATCATGACGATCCAAGGTTTTTCGAACTGGAAGGTGACCTGTAATAAGATACAATGCAATGCATTATATTCATAATATTTTCATGATCTAGTTGAGGCGGGCATTCCCATGCTCAGCTTTATAAATTCATTTTCATGTACATAGGACAGACAATCGTCTGAGTGGCAGACTGATGATTCTGGTAGAGCAATCATCCCTTAGCTTGGATGATTATCTGTGAAGCTATGATGTACATTTGATGTCTTTATTTTCCTGAATATATCGCAGCCCGGATGGATGAAACTAGATCCGGGGTCTTCAAACTCGTTCAATCTTTACCTGAAGTACAAGTCGATCCATGTGAAAAGATGTTCTGATGTCGAACATGGAAAGACATCACCTGATTACCAACCAATGATGTAAGCTATTAACAGGCGTGAGAGGAATCACTAATAATGGTGATGACCCTCAAGGTACTACAGTACAATTCACGTGGTGTGAATACATGAGTTGATCTCGAACACCACGTAAAATCTTTCGGTCGAAGGCCATTGATGTAAACCTATCACCGGAAGTGAGAAACTTGCCATTGAGGCATGCAAGCTTCAAATTATTGAAAGGGTTGTCCCTAAGTCAACTTCTTGGATAATGAGCTGATGTCGACAAGAAGTGACTCGCCATAGGAGGGCCTTAATGAATCCCAAATTTATGACATGGAACGAAGCAAATGATTTTGTGGAGGTGAAAACGATCTGATGATGCAAGGTTCAGGGTGGCGGTCATGAAAGAATGGAGCGTTAAGGTATTGCAGCGGATGAGGCGTTAGCTGGGTTGGTGAATTCTCTGAGCGACTTCTCTTGAACATATCGGCGACACTAGAATGGATTAGTAGTGTTAACCCCAAAAGGGATGGTACGAAGGACCAATGGTGATATGACCGGTGAACAGAATAACCCAACCCAACTCAATCATGGTGATGGAGTGAAAGTGTCATGTTCAAGAGCGACCTGCTACCAATGAAGTTCTTCAAGTTTTCTTCCCATTTTCCCCAGTCATTGCTGACCAGTACCTCTTTATTTTTGTCAAGCTTGAGGAGGATAACATATGCTTGTTCTATAATTTTCCCTTCGGGCAAACCTGTCGCTATGTTTTAGCGAGCATAGCGATAGTGAAACTCACTCTTGTCTGCGTGGACAAGTTTGTCGCTATTGTTTTAACAAGTTTAATGACAAAGATAACTCGATCCTTTTCAATTTTAGAGAGTTTGAAAAGAGACGTAAAGGAAACTCCAGTAGTCCTTTTTCATAGTATAATCCCTTAAGTCCGAAAAAGTATAAAATAATACAAAAGGGATGACTTTTCGATAGTTTTAACAAGCCGAACAAGACAAGCACTTGATCTTTTTGTGTAATAATCCCTCAGGTCCAAAAATATTAAAATATAGAGGAGGGATGGCACTTCCAATCACTTTAACGAGTTGAAGAGGCCAATTGCTCAACAATCTTTTCATATTTTATGAGTCTAAAAAGAGCTTAAAGGAGACTCATTTTTGAGAAACAAGTGATGTTTTCGGATAGCAACTGGTTCCATGTAAGGTTGGAACTTTTCAATCACGGTAGTGTAAAGAAGGTGGCTAATAGAATCACTTGTCGCAGTAGTTCCTCAAAATGGTAAACAATTAGGTGGAGGCGTATGATCGGCTAAAAAAGAGTGGAGGTGATGGTAAGAACATGACCAAGGCTCAAAAGCTGATAGCGATGTGATCACAAAGGTTATTTACCGAAGGTGGGTTCATTTTTTAATGAGCTTGAACTTTGGGCGAACATATGCTCATTGCTAGGTTCATTTTTTAACGAGCTTGAACTTCACGTAAACCTGCTCGTGATAATAGTCAAAGATGTTCAATTTCACCATTAACACTATGTTCTTTTGACAGTCGTACTACCTGTTCAATTGCTCCATCAAACTGATTAGAAATGTAAATACATGCTTGAAAAATGAGTTAATAAAACCAATACCTTACTTTAATTACGTGAACAGTAACATAAAAGTAGTTTTTACCTCTCATTTTTACCATTTCATTCAAATTTGGGATTGTTGGAGCTCTGGAGGTGTTTTCCCCCTCGATTTTCATCAGCTGATTCTAGGAGATTCTGTGGACTATTTTCGGCGCCATCTGGACCAGGTAGGAGCTAATCCTGAGCTCTTCAATTGCATTCTTTCCTTTTCTGATTCTGAGCATGTTTTCCTGTTTTTCTGGGCCTCTAGGGTTTGAACAATTCGTTCTCTCCCCATCGCACCTAGTATACATCGAAAGGTGCAATGCATACTGAGCTGGCCATTGGCCAGTTAGTATGCATCCCACCTAGTACACAGCTGGGGTGCGATGGGCGCAAAGAGGAAAGTTTATGCACTGTTTTTTCATGGAAATTTTGCCTGTTTTTGCCTGAATCAGGATCCTAATCCTTCTCTTGTTTGTTTTTCAGAGATTCATCGAATCAAGATGGTCGTTACATGGCATGAACACGAGCATGAAGAAGAGGATATGATTGCCTTACATGATCCGGGTACGGTGATTGCATTGTGGAACTGTGGCTTGCTCAAATTCTTTCGCATATCCAGCATGAGGAAACAAATCAATTTGTTGCAATAATTTCTCGATGCATGGGATCCTACCAACCAAGTGTTCTAGATTCGAGGTAAATCCATCCCTTTGACAGTTGAGGATATCTACTTCTTGACCTATTTATCGAGGCATGGTGCTCCTCTCTCACTATCAGGATCCGCCCATGGGGGTGAATCCGTGAGGGATTATATTCGTCGGTTCTGTAGAGATGGTTCTCATCCGAGTAGGGATGGCAAGATCAATATTCGAGATGTCACTAACCGGTCCTTGAGGACTATCTTATTCACCTTTGCTAGATTGGCTGGTAGTGCAGCTCTTCATTTGGCCAACAGGTCCTATATGCAGTATGCTTTGGAATGCCTTGAACCAAAGGTATTCAACTGGTGTGATGCAGTAATTCCGGTTATAAAAGAACATCTTACCAAGGTGAAGAATGGAATATCCAAGAACTTTGGTTATGGTTCTATTCTAACCGCTTTCGCCTTGGAGAAAATCCCACTGATGCAACCACAGTACATTTCACTCGGAGCGCTAGTGCCAACAGAACCACAGATGCAGAGATGGGTTGATCTTATGGCCAGACATGCTGGTCAATCGCAGATTTCATTCTCTGATGCCTTCTTGAGTGGTTCAATCGTCAGCAAATGGTCTTTGCTGAGTATCCATATGCTGGGATGGATTTCGGGGGTGACCCAGATTTGGTGCTGCCAACTGGCGAGCAGTGGGGTGTTATAGGTAAAAGATCTGACCATATCTCTGTTTATTGCTTTTATAATGTTCTTATGTTTTTTAAATGTTATCAAGACTAATCAAACCCATATATTCATGCAGACATTGGACCAGTGTGACCAGTAGTGCGCCCGGCGGTAGCAGCCGCCGTTTCGGTAGGAGAGGTTGTAGGGAGGGTTGTCCTTCGCGATCTGGACGTAGTCGAGACCCTTGCAGTATTGCAGGATCAGATCAAGGGTCTCACCCTTGGTATTCAGGATGCGAGGACTGACGAGTTACCTCTGAGATTACAGTGCCATACTACTGGTGTGCTGAGCCAATGGACTAGGCTCTTACGTATGATCGCACAGGCGGTGACTTGTTATCACCAGCACCATTAGTCTAGGGTGCTTTTCCTGCATTTTTGAGTTTTTTGGGTCATATGACCAATTTTTTCCTGAACACAAAACATTTTGAAAAAACTATAAACAATTATATATATTTTTTATTTTTGGAGCTTTATTTTGGTTAAGTTATATGATCCTAATGCAAATGTTGATTGAAATGCTTTCTTTTCTAAATGTTGCAAATGTCTATCTAACACATAATTTTCTAATGAATTAGTTAATGTGTTTAAGTTTCTGGAAACGTGTTTATATTGAATAGAATCAAACTCTCTTTCCAAAATCCTGACCCTTAGGAACATATGATAGATAGCTAGATTTCGAACGGAATAGATGCCAGTAAGCTGTAGGATGACGAGTTGTGAGTCTAACCTAACAACAAGTCGATGTATGCCATGTGCGATGGCATCAGAGAGGAGTTCTATCAACGCGCTATACTCAGCGATGTTGTTCGTTGACCAACCAATACATATCCCTCTGAAACTTACTAACTTGCCGCTTGGATCAAAAATGGCCCAGGCTGCAAAAGATAGGTTCTGCGTACTACGACTAGCTCCGTTAGCATATCCAAAAAATGATTCCAATAGGTTTGACATCTGCAACAAATGCGAAAGTGGATTACCTAACCAAAAATGATCACTCTTGACGAAAACAAAAACGTAACAAAAGCATATAAAGAGATTGCTACACTTAGTCAAGCATAGTAATGCTTAAGGTACAACCCGTTTCGGGGTTGCGACAGTGGAATCCCATCATAATCTACTAGCTTGTAGGCTCCTTTTGCTAATACTCACTTAACAATGTAGGGAACCATCCACAATGATTGGAACTTACCTGCTCCCAATTTATTGGATTCCTGATTGTAAAGTAAGACTAGGTCACCTTCTGAGAAGACACAGGGTTTGATATTTTTGTCAAATTGCGCCTTAACTTGTTTCTTATGAGCTTCGTTAGCCAAGGCGGAATCACAAAGGGTTTCATCCAATTGGATTAGTTCCAAGAAACTAGCCTCTTCCTCTGAAGTTCCAGGGAGAAGGTCGACTGCGAGCTTGAGAGATGAAATCTCACACTGAATCGATAAGACCGCTTCCAGGCCATACACCAGCTGAAAGGGTGTAAATCTGGTTGCATTTCTCACCGATGTCCTATATGCCCACAAGGTTGAGTACATGATTAGGTGCCAACTTCGTTTGTGGACTCCAATCATCCTTTACAGTATGCGCTTTAGGACTTTGTTGATGGCCTCAACTTGTCCGTTAGCTTGCAGATAATATGGAGTAGAACTGTCGTGGGATAGTCCTAATTTGGAAACCAATTCGACCATCATGTGATTGTGGAAATGTGATCCATAATTTGTGACTATAGCTTGTGGAACACCAAATCTAGAGACTGCATGATTGAAAAAGAAAAGAGCAGTCATTTCGCCGATGTTGTTTAATGTAGGCATCGCCTCGGCCCATTTCATAAAATAGTCAACTGTGACTATGATATACCCATGCCCCCCGACTCAGGTGGGGTTACATGTCATGAAATCTATGCCCCATTTGGCAAATGGCCTAACAACAACTACTGGATGTAGAGGTGTGGGTGCTATTCTAGTTTTATGGTCGAATATTTGACAAGCATAGCAACTTCTGACTGCAGTTATGCAATCTTTGAACATTGTTGGCCAGAAGTAACCTGCTCGTAAAATATTTTGTGCCGTAGCATAACCAGATTGATGCCCCCCCACGCGCCTGAATGACAATCATTCAGGACTTTTTTGGCCTCCTCATGGGTGAGGCACCTTCGCAGAACTGTATCGATACCACGATGGTAAAGTGTATCACCGACGATCATGTAGTCTTTTGCTTGGTATCGAGTACGTCGTTGTTCTGAGCGAGAGGTATTAGGCCTGTATGTTTGGGTTTGGAGATAGATGATTATATCTCCATACCACGGATCGCTTGATGATATCAGAAACAAAGATTCATCCACAATTGATGCTTTGGATTTTGAATCGTTGGACGACGATGAGAAGTCACATAGTAACTCTGCAAATACTAGAGATTTCTTTGATTTGGATTTTACGAATTCCAGATCAAACTCTTGTAAAATAGCTATCCATTTCGAATATTTGCCCCCAAGTAACTGACGCGATAGAATGTAAGTCATAGGGTTGCAATCTGGCAAAATGGCAGTTTTGCGAAAGAGGATATAGTGTCGAAATCTCTGTACTGCTTGAACAGCTACAAGAGCCAGCTTTTCAACATAGGAGTACTTGCTTTCTATATCATTTAAGTTTTGGCTTAAATAATAGACAGGATTTTCGATTCCATTGTCTTCTTGAACTAAAACCATTGTGATGGTTGTATCTGCTGCATCTAGATACAGGTTAAAGTCTTTTTGATATTCAGGAGCATACATTAATGATGCTTTTATTAGGGATTCCTTTAGAGCATCAAAGGAAGCTTGTGCAGCCTGATCCCAGTTGAAGGGTACTTCCTTTTTCAAAAGACACGTATAACCTTTAGCAAGTTCGGCGTAATTTGGAATGAACCTCCTCAGAAAGTTTGCTTTCCCTTGGAGTTTTTGAATCTGAAGCAAATTTGAAGGTGGAGGCATATCGATGATTGCCTGAACCTTACATGGGTCGAGTCGAATTGCGTCCTTAGAAACTATGAAACCAAGTAAACAACCAAAACCGACACAAAACACATATTTGTGTGGATTGATTCATATCTTGTAGTGTCGGCAACGTAGAAATATAGCTCTCAAATTCTATGGATGGTCAGTCCACTTTCGTGAATGATCTGGTAGATCATCGAGATATGGTTGAATGATGTTCTTGATGTCATGGAAGGCATAATTCATAGCCCTTTGAAAAGTTTCCCTACGTTCTTTAATCCGAAAGGTAGTTTGCGGTACGCGAATGTGCCCCACAGACATATAAATGCAGTCTTCGACTGGTCCTATGGGCGGATATTTATTTGATTATACCCAGAAAATCCATCCATAAATGAAAAGATTTCGCATCCGACGCATTCATCAATTATCTGGTCAATGAAGGGTGTAGGGTAGTTTTCCTTTGGACAATCTTGATTTACATCCCTGTAATCAATGCACACTCTAATCGTTCCTTGCTTTTTCATCACAGGAACAATATTCGATACCCAATAAGTTAGAGGAACTGGGTAAATGAAACCAGCATGTAAAAGTTTTTCAACTTCTGCCTTGATGGCAGTGGCTTTCTTTGGGTGCACCTGCCAAAGCCGTTGTTGTACCGGTTTGACATCTGGATACATCTTGATTTCGTGTTCAACTATGCTCGAGTCAATGCCTGGCATTTATTCATATGACCATGCAAAGACATCTCTGAATTCGCAAAAGAGAGCGCAATATATTTCTAGTTCTGAAGAAGAACAATATTTGCTGACATGAATATTCTCTACAACATTAGGTTTGGTCGAGATATTTATGGTGATAGTTTCTTCAATATTGGACAAATTTCGCTCGGAATCCACCGTATTTACAGTATTTGATAGAAAATAAAAAACTGAAGGATGATTAAGGTCGTTGGAATAATCTTTGTTGTAATCTGGAATATGGGAACGATGGTGGTAATCTTCCCATGGTGCCTCTCCTATCATCACCGACTGAATAATTCCTTCATCTATAGAATGTACATGCGACCAATGATATGAAGAGGTGCCATATTCCTTAGACCTATCTATCCAAACACTCGATGAGCGTTGATTTGGGTTTGCCGCCCATGCCAAGAAAATTGATTGCTACAAAATTTCTATTAGGCTTGGAGGCAATACCTATTGATGATCCATGCTAACAAAATGTTCAGAAATCTTCTGAATGGAAGATATCATATTATAGGTTTCTACTGTGGCCACTTCCGCCAGATTACTTGGCAACGGTAGGGAAAGAGTACCCATTAATGCAGGGTCTTTTAGCAGACCTACTCCGACATTTTGAAGTGAATGAGATCTTCCATGGATCATTGGAATGCTTCATGTAACTTGTGCACTGTTGGGGAGAAAGGTTTTTTGATCAACGATTGTAATTCCTCCTTGAAATGGAAATGAAATCTTTCTAAAGTAAGTTGACACAACAGCGGCCATAGCATAAATCCAGGGCCTTCCCAGTAGGATATTGTAATCGAGGTTTCCATCGATAACTTCGACGTCAATTTCTACTGTCTTGCCCCCCAGTTCAACTTGTAAGTTACTTAAAATCCCATACGGGGTGTATGTTCGTCCATCGAATGCTTTTAATGTCGTTGATGATCTTGACAAGGGTGGTGAGCCTAAAGTTTTCCAGCAACTCATTGACATAATGCAGGTAGATGCCCCCTCATCAATAATTGTTCGATGAACAATTTTGTTGAGGGCTTTCACTTGTATGAGGAAAGCGAGTTGTGCTGGTAACTGAGGTTCATATCCTTTATGATTAAAGGCCACAAGATTGGAATCTATTGGGTCAATCCCACCTATTGCTGATAATAGAGCCTATTTTTGGGAGGGGCAATTTTGCAGTACTTCAAGTGTCGACATAGCGGATGGCAATTAGGCCAGATCCTCTACTATATTATAATTTTGTGCTGCTTGAGCATGAGGATTAAATGTCGATTTGTGTACTACTCCCTTTGGCAGCTTTATTGTTAGCTCAGGAATTATGGGTGGCACAACTTCGGTTGAAGTTGTTGTCAAACTACTAGGTAGATCTGCAGCCTTGTTGTTCAACATCTGTGGATTCCCATAATCTTTATTCCTTGTCAATATCAAAGCATCATTTTTTTGCTTCGAAATGGACAACATAAGCACTTGGGATGGGGAAGCATTATCGCTAGCAACCAGATTGGTTTCTGGGTTTGGAAACGGATCAGTCAATACCACTAAGGTTTTTGAACTCTTAAAGAACTTCTTAATCTCAGCTTTATATGGACAATCTCTCGTCCAATGGTCTTCATCACATATGTGACATAGCCGAGGAGGTTTCTTTTGCCCAGAAGGGTTTTCAAAAGATTTTTCAGGAGACGAATCATCATGTTTCTTCTTTTTTCTTTTCCCTTTCTTCTTGTCTCCTAGTTGCTTCGGTTATTTTCCTTTGTCGGTCGACATGGCATTAACCTCCAAGGCAGGAAGTTTATCATTTGCCTTTTTACTGGAAACTGCAAGGGCTTTACTAGATGAGGCCTTTGCAGTTGCGTACTTGAGGTGCCAATCACGTCGCCGGCATGAGAATCCTTGTTTGATTTAGGAGGAGTAGGAACATAAAACTCTGATCTAGGAGCATTAGGAATTTTGTCATAGAGCGTGCCAAATTGAGTATAGATCAAGTCTAGATATTGCGCACAAGCAATGACTTGCTCTTCAGTGACAACTCCCCCCTTAGCCACATCTTCTATAATAGAAGGTAACAATGATTTAATAAACCATTCAGCTAGAAGCTAATCACGAACATATGTCTTTACCATTCGATGACAACGTCGCCACTCATGAATATGATCAGATATGTGAGTGGTTGTTGTCTGTTTAAAATTGGTAAGGAGTTCCATTCCTATTTCGTACCTTATGGGTAGCTAAAAATGGGTTAAAAAGGTGGTGGCAAGGGTGTTGAAGTTATCAAATGAAGCTCTAGGCAATTCGATGTACCATTTTGCTGCCAGACTAGTTAGTGTTCGCTGAAAAAGGCAAAGCCTAATCGCATCATCATTAAGAGTGTTGGACGAACACCATAGATGAAAGGTCATCACATGATTTGACGGATCTTCACCCGGATTTCCATTGAATTTAGGAATATCTGACGGAATATTATGAGGAATCAACGGCCACCAAGGGGCGTAAGCAATTGGATCATTTGTTAGCCAATTCAGATCTGGTAATTCTAAAGTTGCGACGAAAGGCAACTGTTGATTCAGGTTTGGCGAAGCATACCCAGGATAAGATGGGATCGCTTGAGCAATGGATCTTTGCATACCAGCATAATGTATTTGATGTTGATAACTTTGATAAGGTTGATGGGAATAACCATTATGATATGATTGATGGTAACTGTTTTGAATATACGGCTGCCCATTACCCGCAAAGCTTTGTTGCTCAGGTCCTCGGTAAGCTTGTTGGAATTGTGGTTGTTGATATTGCACCAGCCATGGTTGTGAGGCCATTTGTTGTTGTCCAATATTGGATGTTTGACCAAGATGAGGGGTGATAGTACCCGTTTGAGCCTGAGTCGTTTCAGTTAAGGAGCCACTAATTGGCGATTGTGATTGAGTCGCGGAGACAAGAGGTTGTTGTATTACGACCTGAGAGACTTGAGGTTGACATACAACAGACAGTGCTTGTACTTGCGACACCGTCACAATAGCTAGTGTAGTGGGAATATTTGACACAGGTTGATTTAGTTGCATTGAATATACAACTCTTGGTTGTTGAGGCAGTATTGGCACCCAACCACTGGATGCAATTCCACCTTGACCCGAATTTTGTTGTGAACTCTCATATGGTTGTTCTCCCGGAGGGAACAATGAAAAGGCATACTGCCCTCCATATGGCAGCAATCCAGTGTTCAAAGGGAAAATTGGTCTTTGTAGACTGGACTACCCAAATTGATACTGTTGTGAAGGATCAATTTGCTGAGACTCAACATAAGAAATTCCAGATAATATTCCAAACGAACAAACAGGAACAGACCATGCTGTCGAAACAGTCCCTGGGTGGACTCCATCTAGTGGTTGAGAGCTAGTTGGGATAGATGGTATACCAGCGAACATTGTCGGAGTAGCAGCAGGAAGTTCTGTTGTTGTTGTATCAGAGGACACAGTCCTAGATGTCGATGGTTGTTCAGACATATTGAGTCTATCCAAAAGACTTCCTAGCGATTCTATAGGAACTTGCGATGAAGGGTGACTAACTTCTGTAGTAGAAGGATATAGGTGGATCCCAGTTCCAAAATGCAATGGGGTACTGGATGGAAGATCCTCCACAATCTCTTCTATAGCAATCAGTCCAGGTGGAAGAGGTAGACTGTTAGGTCCGTAAAATATTTCTGGTGTCGAAAAAGGTACAGACTCTGTAGCGACAGCTGTTGGAGGGGTGACACCTTCTGAATCAGTCCTAAATGGAGTTGGTTCAGGAATAGAAGTGTTTATCATTACACTAAGATCAGTTCTAATGTCCTCTTGTAACTGTGGAACTTCTTTTGTAGAGGCAGGGATACCAGAAATAGTTGGAGTAACTAGAGTCTCTGAGGATTTTGAAACACAAGTTTCAAATAAACCAAGAGACTTTGACCCAGTTAAACAAGATCGCTTGGCCCGGAATGGTTTTGTTTCTGGAGTCAAAGACGGTTGACTCATTAGTCTTCGCGAATGACAGGGTTTTGATTGACTTTCTTCCACGATTGCAGATTTCTTGATCAAATCAAAATAAAAAGGGGAAAATGTTATTCTGAATTAAATGAATTTTATGACGCTTTGACACAACTTGCTTTTTCAATTTTTAAGAGTCGAGAAAAAGCTAAAGATGACTCTAGTCGCCTTCGATTTTTAATGAGCCTGAAGTGACAAGTGCTCAGATGGACCTCTTATTTTAAGGAGTCTGAAAAGGAACAAAAGTGACTACTCTGGAAATCTAGACAGAGGGATTACCAAACCAATCGCAAAATTGCAGAATAATTTTTACGTACAGCAGTCAATCTTCCCGAATGTTGTGTTTAGTGCATTGCGATCGATAGGGTGGCAAACACGTCTTCCTAAGGATAAAGGATATAGCCTATTGTGGTCTCCCAATATATACTCGACGGTACGTGGGAGCACAAGTCCGTACTGGCACTTGTCGTATCAAAGAGGAGGAATCACCCAACCTACGATGAAAATGATAGTTATTAGGCTTTACGACGTCGGAATACGTCTCTAGCCTAGACTTCTAGATGTTGTGCGTTAGGTTCCAAAGCATTTTTATGTTCATTGAGGTTTATTTTATAGTTGATCTTTCTTAAGAAGTTTGCCTTTAAGGTTCACCGCGTGATGTAGATATACAATTCCTAAACATGCAATCTAAGATGATAAACAGTCGTTTACTCTCTTTTAGCAATGAAAATCCTAGCTACTAAGGAAAGAGAAGTAAAATTCTTCCAACATAGAGCAGAGAGCACACACTAGATGCACTTTTCCTAAATCAATTTCCACATGCAGTCTAAATGCAAATGCACATGCATGTATTTGTTTTTCATTTTCCTTAATGTGAGAATGACAAAAAGAAAACTAAGTACAGAACTGAACTATTTTTTTTCAAAGCAACAGTACTAACAATTTTCTCTTTTCGAAATGAAAGGAAGACTAAAACGACACTTTTCAATTTTGACTTGAAAACTGCTTTCGACACTTCAAAGAATTGATGATTCAAATCAAATACAATATCAAAAGTGTAATCGACTATCTAAAAGAGGAAGACTTTATGACACTCTTTTTCTTGACTGAAAACGACAGTTGCGACACTTTCAAATCAAAAGATGATAGTTCGATTAAGCTACTTTTTGCAAAGGAGAACTGTAAATGATGAAAAATACATAAAAAAACATTCGCAATTCTTTATCAATGGAGGTTGAATAATGTAAAGGAAGAATGTTTCAATAGTGATATACTGATCATAGACAGCAAAACTACTGAATAAAGCTGAAGACAATGAAGAAAAAACCAAAATCTAGAGGCAGAAACAGTCTCACTCAATCATCGCACCTGTAACACAGGGAAACAGGGATGCATCTCACCTGCAACACACGGGAGATGCGATGCATCCAAGTTGCCAATGAGAAATAGTGCAATGGTCCAGAGACAAGACTGAGCTTGGTTTTCACTCACAGTTTGCAGCTAAGTTCAGGGGTTTAGGCTGAGCTTTTGATAGGCAATAAACACAAAGTATAGGGGCTGATATAATGAGGTTATTTGAGCTACCACTAGGGCACTTAGGATGTTTGCAAGTCAGATGTTCAGTTCATAAACCACCCAGAGATTGACTGAAGTAGCGTTGATCTACTTTGCAATTGCATAGCAAAAGCAGTTCGAAGGCTAGCTGGCTTAACTTCAGGCTCCGTCTGTAGTTTATAAAGCAAACAACAGTAACAAAACAAACAAACTATTCGTTCCCCAGTGGAGTCTCCATTTTGTTATCGGGAAAACTAGTGTCCATTCAGAGCTGCTAGTCCCACTAAGACGGCTAGCTATCTTAGAAACAAACAAACCAAAGTTACTTGTGTTTTCCTTTATGAGAGATAGATGAGAGAGAAGCAAAGAGTACCAACCTCAATCTTTCGCTAGTCTCCTTGCTTGTTTCCTCTCTCCCTTGATAGAGCTTTCACCACTCCTTTCTCACTTGTCCCTCTTCAAAGAACACCTGTGAAGTCAAAGCAGAAAAATACCATCAAAGCATAGAGATCTATAACCATAAACAATATAGGATCAGATGTACATTAACCATACAAATGCATATATAAATACAAGATTCAGAGATATACAAGTATATGGAGGAAAAATCAAATAGCTTTATTGATAGAAGTAGTAGAAGAGAGGATTACAACCCAGTTGTCTAATCTAGCATCATCCTCCTAGCATGAAAGCCCTCTTCACCTCATAAAAAGCAAGATCACCCAACAATACAATGTCTCAAAGAGAAACCAACAACACTTCCTTACAAATTACAAAATTCCAGCCTCTGGATCTCTAGGAAGAGGGATCCATATATAGATGTTTGCAGAGGAGTGAGTCAGCTTCTGGGATTTTGATTAGTGTCATTTCACTGATAGTTCTTGGTCCCACTTGGATATTTCATGATCTCTTACTCATCCCTGGGCGAATTCAGAGAGGCAAGTGTCATATGAGCAATTTTTAGAAGATTCTTTGAGTTTCCACCTAGCAAACTGCCTCTGCCATTTGTCTGCTCTCGCTCATCGCACCCTACAAAAGGATTTTCATTATGCATCGCACCCTTTGTGTGTAGTAGGTGAGATGCATCGCACCCTCAGCATGGAGCAGTCTGTATGGTCCAATTTTGACTAGTTCTGAGCAGTTTTTCAGGGAGAACTTCTAGGAAATGATGTAATCAGTTGACCTTGATCCTTTAGGGTATGAAACAACACTTTTAGGGGTTTGAGAGCCCTTGGTTTATTGACATATGTGATTGGGGTTGCAGTGCCCAAATATGTCCATAACAGTATTCTCCCCAAGGATAGAGTAATCAAAGACCAAATAAATAGGATAAAGTATGTTGATTGTCTCTAAAAATAAGACAGATGAAATGGGTGTGTAGAGTGAAGTAAAAACATCAAATATGAAACCACATTAACAACCTCTTTACCAAGGAAGAAAAGAAGGTCAGTATCATGGAAGAATATGGAATACTCATCAATATTCATGGAATAAGGAATTACAAAACCATTATCCAATAGGATATTATCAATGACCGAAAACCACTAGAAATTGGAGAAGTTACAACAACAATTAATGGACTCAAAAGAAGAAAATATGCAACATCCAACTATTAAGGATTAAGACTAATTATAGTTGAGTTTCAATGAATGGATCGTCATTAATGGAAAGAAAAGCGCATAAACATGCAAAAAATAAAAAATAAAAAATCATATTACTTGGTTTCATCACATGTGAATCATTTAACTTCAAAGCTTTGAGAACAAATATTTTTTAAAGGACCGTACTATGATATAACCCCAAGGGGGCATATACAGGGCTAAATGTATATGATATAGGCCCAAGAGGGACATATGGGGTTAAACCTATATGTATTAGTGGTCATCCTAATAAAGGGGTAACATGTGCAATGTGATAGGAAGATATAGAGATCTTGTAGTCATTATTTTAAAAAAATGTGATTTGGATGTACGAATGTATTTGTGTATTTGGGAGAGGGTCTCCTATTATTTAAAGAATTATTATATAACTCATATTTATTATTCATCTTAGAATTATGCTCTGTGATACATGATTTCTCGTGATATTTTAATGTTTTGGTTCTTGACAAGAGACATTGCACCTCATATGTACCAAGTGGCAATGCCTTTAGTGACTATTCATTCATGTTTACATGCATTATTTTGAGAAAGCATCTTGAAACCCAATAAAATTTAGTGCAAACTACACTACACAACTACTTCCAAAGTTTAATAACTCATGCCTAATTCTACGCACACACTTTAACATCATGAATACACTCAACATCCTCTGCAACAAATACTAAATTTACATAAACAAGTATAAAGCCATCAATTTTAAAATTGGTATGCATACATGGCCACAATCACCAATCATTATAAAAAGTGAAACATTTTCTATAAGACACTTAATCTTTTACTTAAATAATATATTTATATTAAATAAGTATAACATAAAGTACATCTCTTACCTACTCTTTCATAAATAAATGTTTACAAATTTTACACTTATTATTTTATATATTATATACCTTCTTTTATATCTATTTAATTTAATTTATATTTTCTTATAATTTAATTAAACATAATTATTTAAAATTTCTTTTTAACTATATCTCGAAACTATAACATTAACCCCAAAAAAATCTACAATATTTAATCTTATAATTTTATAATATCAATTTTTTTTTTCCATAAAGCTAAGTTAGGTAAAGTCAAACTTCATAGATTATGCTTACAACTTTTGAGACAATAAACCACCTTGTCTTTGCCTTGCCCAATTGCAAATATTCAATATGACATTACACATGGGATTTGATTTGATGTACCTATTCCCCAACTTGACGAGAGTGGTTACCTTTTTAAACTTTAGTTTAAAACCATGAATTAAGAGCCTCACATTATTTCAAAAGGATGACTTTCACTGTAACTATGCAGTAAAGATGTTTCCTTATCATACACTTAAATTTGAAATATATATATATATATATATAATGATTAATCTTATCATTACTTTTATTATATGCTTTATAGCCCTGATTAATGTGTTTAGATTAAAGTGGACCATACTCAATTGTGTATTTTGTATTATTAAAAGCAATTAATAATCTGAATACAATGATGGGTGCAAACCAAATTGGAGACAAATGAATAATGATAGATGCACCGTACTAAACACCCATTGAAATTCATGGAAATACTATTCTCATAATAAAGCAAAATGATTGAAGAATATTTTCTTTCTTTAATGTTGATATTGATGGGTTGGTGTGAGGGTTTAGTTGTTAATGGAGTAATGTGGAAAAGAATATACTTTGGGATATGTGAATTTAAGGAAAATGTTATTATAATTATTTTAATTAATTTAAATAATTATCGTCTATTTATAGAGATGGAAATACAAAATAATAATAGTCAGTAAGTAATTCGGTAAGATTTAATATTTAATATATTAATATAAATTTATTTTAATTTCAAATTTGATTTACTTACGGCTAAAGATTAATTTTTTTTAGACACAAATCTATTTTTAAGAGTAAAATTGGAGTACAGAATTACACTTAAGAGATTTGATTCTTATTGGCATTTGATAGATCCAGAGTTGAGATGGATCTACGTTAGTTCTTATAAGAATTTATTTAAAGATATGTTTATTAATTAAATTTTAATATGAAGTTCAGAAATATAATGGTTACAAATATGAATCATTATTATTTAAATTTATTTTAATGTGATATGCATATTATGATTTTTTCCCCAAATTTTGTTTGCAATGTTATTAAGAAAACCAAAATTATGATATAAGTTACAAAGGGAATTGAATCTGTTTGTGTGCAAATTAAAATGAAAAAACATTGCAATCTCACCAAGAATCGTGCCATTAGATTTTGGTGAAAAAGGCCAAAAAGTTGTTTCGTTATACTATGCCAAATGGATAGATTTCTTCTTGACATTAGTTTTTTTAAATGTCATCCTAACCCCAATGTATATACCAAGAAGCAGGAAACCATCTCATAATACTTATTCTTTATGTTGATGACCTTATTCTTAGTGATAGATAACCCAAACTTTTATACCATGTGAAAGTCAATCTTAATAAGCAACTTGAAATGAGAAACTCAAGTTATTTGCATTATTTCCTTGAACTGTAAGTTTTGCAAACTAATGAAGGAATTTCCCTTTCCCAGTCTAATTATGCATGTGACTTTCTTCATCACTTTTAGATAGAAGATTGTAAATCAACTCCATCTCCCTTCCATTTTGGAGTCAAACTTTCTACTAAATGTACTTCACCCAAACTAGATGCCACGTTGTATCATCAGTTAGTTTATATTTGGCTTATACTTGTCCTAATATTTCCTATATTATTGGTCTCGTTGCCCCATATATGAAAACATGTCATGAGAGCCATTAGAAAGGAACAAAAACGATACTTCAATATATTCAAGGTATAGTTGAGCTTGTGATATATTATATTTTGGGGGGATCCTTTGTTTGTGGGACTTTGATTAGGTTGATAACATTAATGATCAAAAGTTTACAATAGGTTATGTTTTTAGCCCTAGTTCTAGACCTATCACTTGGGCTTGTAAGAAAAGACAAGATATCACTATTTCTTTAGAAGAAGCAGAATATTGAGCAATAATTAATGCAAGTAAAAAATCCGTGTGGTTTTGAGAGATCCTTTTAGAGTTTGGATTCTAGTAGCGACATACAAGCACCCTTTGGTGTGACAAATAGAGTTCCATCAAGCTCACCAAACATCTAGCCTGACGACCAGTCGGCGTATGCCATGTGTGATGGCATCAGAGAGAAGTTCTATCAACGCGCTATATTCAGCGATGTTATTCGTTGACTGACCAATGCATACCCCTATGAAACTTACTAACTCGCCGCTTGGGTCAAAAATGGCCCAGGCCGCAGAAGATAGGTTCCGCGAACTACGACTTGCTCCGTCGGCATATCCAACAAAAGATTCCAATAGGTTCGACATCTGCGACAAATGTAAAAAGTGGATTTACTTGACCAAAACAAATACTTTAGCGAAAACAAAAATGTAACAAAATCATATAGGTTACCACAACGAATCACGCATAGTAACGCTTAAGGTACAACCCATTACGAGGTTGTGCCAGTGGAATCCCGTCATAATCCATTAACTCGTAGGCTCCTTTTTCTAACACTCGCTTAACAATATAGGGGCCCATCCATAAAGACTTGAATTTACCTGCCCCCAATTTATCGGATTCTTGGTCATAAAGCAAGACCAAGTCACCTTCTGAGAAGACACGGGGTTTGACATTCTTGTCGAACTGCGCCTTGACTCGTTTCTTATGGGCTTCATTGGCCAAAGCGGCATCACAACGGGTTTCATCCAATTGGATTAGTTCCAAGAAACGAGCCTCCTCTTCTGAAGTCCCAGGGAGAAGGTCGATTGTGAGTTTGAGGGATGAGATTTCACACTGGATTGGTAAGATTGCTTCTAGGCCATACACCAGTTGGAAAGGTGTAAACCCAGTTGCATTCCTTACCGATGTTCGGTAAGCCCATAAGGCTGAGTACAGGATTAGGTGCCAACTTCTTTTGTGAACTCCAATCATCCTTTGCAGCATGCGCTTCAGGACCTTGTTGATTGCTTCAACTTGTCCGTTGGCTTGCGGGTAATATGGAGTAGAGCTGTCGTGAGACAACCCTAACTTGGCAGCTAATTCGACCATCATGTGATTGCGAAATGCGATCCATGATCTGTGACTATAGCTTGTGGGACGCCGAATATGGCGACTACATGATTAAAAAAAAAAGAGGGCAGCTGTTTCACCAGTATTATCTAATGTAGGCATCGCCTCGGCCCATTTGGTAAAATAGTCAACTGCGACTATGATATACCCATGCCCCCCGGTCGAGGTGGGGTTACATGTCATGAAATCGATGCCCCATTTGGCAAACGGCCCAACAACAGCTATTGGTTATAGAGGTGCGGGTGGTCTTCTGGTTTTGCTATCGAAAATTTGACAGGCATGGCAACTTCTGACTACGGTTATGCAATCTTTGAACATTGTTGGCCAGAAGTATCCTTCTCGTAAAAAATTTTGTGTTGTAGCGTAACCGGATTGATTCCCCCCACACACGCCTGAATGGCAATCATTCAAGACTTTTTCGGCCTCCTCATAAGTGAGGCACCTCCGTAGAACTATATCAACACCACGACGATAAAGTGTATCACCGACGATCATGTAGTCTTTTCATTGGTATCGAATACGTTTTTGTTCGGAGCGGGAGGTATTGGACCTATACTTTTGGGTTTTGAGATAAATGATTATATCTCCATAACATGGATTGCTTGAAGATATCAGAAACAAATTTTCGTCCACGATCGTTTCTTCGGATGTTTCATTGTTGGACGACGATGGGAGATCGCATAATAATTCTGCGAAAACCAGGGCTTTCTTTGACTTGGATTTTACAAATCCCAGATCAAACTCTTGTAGAATCGCTATCCATTTTGAATATTTGCCCCCCAGCAACTGCCGCGACAATATATAAGTCATGGGGTTGCAATCTGACAGAATGGTAGTTTTTCGAAAGAGGACATAGTGTCAAAATCTCTGTATCGCTTGAACAGCTGCGAGCGCTAGCTTTTCAACATAAGAATGTTTGCTTTCTGTATCATTTAAGTTCTTACTTAAATAATATATAGGATGTTCAATTCCATTGTCTTCTTGAACTAAAACCATTGCGATGGTTGTATCCGCTGCAGCCAGATACAGGTTAAAGTCTTTTTGATAATCAGGAGCATACATTAATGATGCTTTCATTAGGGAGTCTTTCAAAGCATCAAAGGAAGCTTGCGCGACCTGATCCCAAACGAAGGGCACTTCCTTTTTCAATAAACGAGTATAACCTTTAGCAAGTTTGGTGTAATTTGGAATGAACCTCCTCAGAAAGTTTGCTTTCCCTTGGAGTTTCTGAATCTGAAGCAAATTCGAAGGTGGAGGCAAATTTATGATTGCCTGAACCTTACATGGGTCAAGACGAATCCCGTCTTTTGAGACTACAAAGCAAAGTAAATGACCAGAACTGACACAGAACACACATTTGTGTGGATTGAGTCGTATCTTGTAGTGTCGGCAACGTAGAAATATCGCTCTTAAATGCTGCGGATGATCAGTCTGCTTTCGCGAATGAGCCGGAAGGTTGTCAAGATATGGTTGAACGATGTTTTTGATGTCATGGAAGGCATAATTCATTGCCCTCTGAAATGTTTCCCCTGCATTCTTTAAACCAAAGGGTAATTTTCGATATGCGAATGTGCCCCACGGACAAATAAATGCAGTCTTTGACTGGTCCTGTGGGCGGATATTTATTTGATTATACTCAGAGAATCCATCCATAAATGAAAATATTTCACATCCGGCGCATTCATCAATTATCTGGTCAATGAAGGGTGTAGGGTAGTTGTCTTTTGGACAAGCTTGATTTACATCCCTATAATCGACGTACACTCTAATTGTTCCTTGTTTTTTCATAACATGAACAATATTCAATACCCAATCGGTTAGAGGAACTGAGTAAATGAAACCAGCATGGAGAAGTTTTTCAACTTCTACCTTGATGGTAGCGGCTTTCTTGGGGTGCACCTGCCGTAGTTGTTGTCGTACTGGTTTGACATCTGGATACATCTTGATTTCGTGTTCAACGATACTCGAGTCAATGCCTGGCATTTCATTATATGACCAAGCAAAGACATCTCTGGATCCGCGAAAAAGAGCGTTATATATTTCCAGTTCTGAAGGAGAACAACATTTGCCAACATAAATATTCTCTACAACATCTATTTTGGTCGAGATATTTATGGCGATAGTCTCTTCAATGTTGGACAAGTTTCGCTCGGAATCCACAGTGTTTACAATATTTGATAGAAAATCAAAAACTGAAGGATGATAAAGGTCATCAGGAGTATCTTCTTCACAATCCGGAAGAAGGGAACGATGGTGGTAATTTTCCCATGGTGCCCCTTCAATTACCATTGATTGAACAATTCCTTCGTCGGTGTCATGCACTCACGACCAAGGATCTGAAGGGGTGCCATATTCCTTAGACCTATCTATCCAAACGCTTGATGAGCGTTGATTTGGGTTTGCCTCCCATGCTAGGAACATTGATTGCTACAATATTTCTTTTGGGCTTGGAGGCAATACCTACGTATGATCCATGTTGATATCATTTTCTGAGATCTTTTTAATCGAAGATATCATATTGCAGGTTCCTACCGATGCTACTTCCGCCAAATTGATGGGAGGTGGAAGTGCAAAAGTCCCCATTAGTATAGGGTCTTTTAGTAGGCCTACTCCGATATTTTGAAGCGAATGGGGGCTTCCATGGATCATCGGAATGCTTCCCGTAACTTGAGAACCATTGGGGAGGAAGTTTTGTTGATTGACGATTGTAATCCCACCTTGAAATGGAAATGAAATCTTCCTAAAATAGGTCGACACAACAGCAGCCATAGCATATATCCATGGTCTTCCCAGCAGGATGTTGTAATCGAGGTTTCCGTCGATTACTTCAACATCTATTTCTACTGTTTTCCCCCCTAGTTCAACCTTCAAGTTACTTAGAATACCATATGGGGTATATGTTCATCCGTCAAATGCTTTTAATGTCGTCGAAGATCGTGACAAGGTTGGAGATCCTAAAGTTTTCCAGCAACTCATCGACATAATACATGTAGATGCCCCCTCATCAATAATCGTTCGATGAACAGTTTTGTTGAGGGCTTTCACTTGAACGAGGAAAGCTAGTTGAGCTGGAAACTGAGGATCGTATCCTTTATGATTAAAGGACACAAGATTGGAATCCTTTGGGTCTATCCCACCGATGGCCGATAATAAAGCCTGCTTTTGGGATGGGAAATTTTGCAGTACCTCAAGTGTCGACATAGCGGATGGCGATTGGGCCAAATCTTCCACTATATTATAATGCTATGCTGCTCTAGCACGAGGATTAAATGTCGAGTTGTGTACTACTCCCTTTGGCGGTTTTATTGTCAACTCAGGAATGATGGGCGGTGCAACTTCTGTCGAAGTTGTTGTCGAACTACTAGGTTGATCTTTATCCTTGTTGTTCGACAGTTGTGGATTCCTGTAATCTTTGTTCCTTGTCGATATCAAAGCATCATTTTGCTATTTGGAAACCGACAACATCAGCACTTGAGACGGGGAAGCATTTCCACTGTCAACCAGATTTGTTCTTGGATTTGGAAATGGATCAGTTAACACTGCCGAGGTTTTTGAATTCCTGAACAATTTTTTAAGCTCAGCTCTGTGTGGACAATCTGCTGTCCAATGATCCTCATCACATATAAAGCATGGACGATTTGGTTTCCTATTTCCAGAAGGGTTTGTAGAAGATTTTTCAGGTGATGATTCCTCCTGTTTCTCCTTCTTCTCTTTACTTTTCTTCTTTCCCCCTGGTTGCTTGGTTTCTTTGCCTTTATCTGTCGAGACGACATTTACTTCCGAGGCAAGAAGTTCCTCTTTTGCATTTTGACTGGAAATCTTACGGGCCTTTTTAGATGTATCCTTTGTCGATTTCGTGTCTGTTGCGCCTATCACGCCATCGCCGGCATGAGAGTCGTTGTTTGATTTAGGAGGAGGGGGGACCGAAAATTTCGGTCTGGGAGCGTCAGGTATTTTATCGTAGAGCGTGCCAGATTGAGTATAAATCAAGTATAAATATTGCGCACGAGCAATGACTTGCTCTTCGGTGACGACTCCCCCTTTTGCCACATCTTCCGTAATAGAAGGTAATAATGACTTAATAAACCATTCAGCTAAAAGCCAATCAGGAACATACATTTTTACCACTCTACGATGACATCGCCACTCATGTATATGATCAGATATGTGAGTGGCCGTTGTTTGTTTGAAATTGGTAAGAAGTTCCATTCCGATTTCGTACCTTATCGGTAACTGAAAATGGGTTAGAAAGGTTGTGGCTAGGGTACTGAAGTTGTCAAACGAAGCTCTGGGCAATTCGATATACCATTTTGTTGTCGGACCAGTTAACATCCTCTGAAAAAGGCGAAACCTAATCGAATCATCGTTTAGGGTGTCTGATGAACACCACAGATGAAAGGTCATCACATGATTCGACGGATCTTCACCCGGATTTCCATTAAATTTAGGAATATCTGATGGAAGTTTATGCGGAATCGCTGGCCACCAAGGGGCGTAAGCGATTGGATCGTTGTTAACCGATTTAAATCAGGTAACTCTAAAGTTGCCACGAAGGGTAACTGTTGATTCAGGTTAGGTGAAGCATACCCAGGAGAAGATGGAATTTCCTGAGCAGTTGGTCTTTGCATGCCAGCATAATGCATTTGATGTTGGTAACTTTGGTAAGGTTGGTGGGCATGACCATTGTAGAATGGTTGATTTTGACCGTTTTGAATATACGGCTGCCCACTATTTGCAAAGATTTGTTGCTCAGATCCTTGGTATACTTGTTGGAATTGCGGCTGTTGGTATTGCATCAGCTATGGTTGTGAAGTCATGTGTTGTTGCCCGATACTAACTGTTTGACCAAGATGAGGGGTAATTGTACCCATTTGCACCTGTGTCATTCCACCAGTCGGCGATTGTGGTTGAGTCGCAGGGTCAAGAGGCTATTGCATTACAACTTGAGAAACCTGAGGTTGGCATACAACAGGAAGCGCTTGTACTTGCGACACCATCACAATAGCTTGCGTAGTTGGTATATTTGACATAGGTAAACATTGTTGCATCGAATATACAAGTCTTGGTTGTTGAGGTAGTATCGGTACCCAACCGCTAGACATAATTCCAGCATAACCTGAATTTTGTTGTGAACTCCCGTATGGCTGTCCTCCCAGAGGGGACAACGAAAGGGTATACTGCCCCCCATACGGCGGTAATCTGGTACTTAAAGGAATGGTTTGCCCTTGAGGACCGGACTGCCCAAATCGACATCCCAATGGATCAATTTGTTGAGACTCAACATAAGAGTTTCCGGATACTATTCCGGATGAACAAACAGGAACGGACCATACTGTCGAAATAGCCCCTGAGTGGGCTCCTTCTAGCGATTGAGATCTAGTTGGGACAGATGGTATACCGGCAAACATTTTTGGAGTGATCGCAGGAAGTTCTGTTGTCGCTGTGTCGGACGACACAGTCCTAGATGTTGACGATTGTTCAGACATTTCTAGTCTATCCAAAAGATTACCTAGCGATTCTATAGGAGCTTCCGCTGGCGGTAGACTAATTTCTGATGAAGAAGGATACAGAGTGATCCCGACTCCAAATTGCGATGGAGTACTAGATGGAGGATCCTCCACAATCTCTTCTATAGCATTCAGACCAGGTGGAAGAGGTAGACCGTCAGGTCCGTAGAATATTTCTGGTGCCGAAGAAGGTATGGAATCTACAGCGACAGATGTTTGGGGAACAACACTCTCCGAACCGGTTGTAGATGGAATTGGTTCAGTGATACAAGTGTTTACCCTCAGATTAGGATCAATACTACTGTCCTTCGGTGGCTGCTGAACTTCTTTTGTGAAGGCAGGGATACCAGAAATGTTTGGAGTAATCGGAGTCTTTGATGTTGTTGGAACACTTGTTCTAACTTTACCAGGTGATTTGGAACCGGTTAAACGAGTTCGCTTTGTCCGTAATAGTTTCGATTCCGGAGACAAAGATGGTTGACTCGTAAGCCTCCGCAAACGACGGGGTTTCAATTGAATTTCTTCCACGATTGCGGATTACTCGATCAAATAAAAATAAAGGGGAAGTATGTTTCCGAATTAGATGAATTTTAGACGCTTTTGACACAACTTGTTTTTTCAATTTTAAAGAGTCGAGAAAAAACAAAAGATGACTCTAGTCACCTTCGATTTTTAATGAGCCTGAAGTGACAAGTGCTCAGATGGACCTTTTTCGTTAAGGAGTCTGAAAAGGAACGAAAGGGACTGCTCTGGAAATCTAGGCAGAGGGATTACCAAACCAATCGCAAAACTGCGGAATACTTTTTACGGTACGGCAGTCAATCTTCCTGAATGCTGTGTTCAGTGCATTGCGATCGATAGGGCGGCAGACACGGCTTCCTATGGATAAAGGATTAAGCCTATTGTGGTCTCCCAAAATATACTCGACGGTACGTGGGAGCACAAGTCCATACTGGCACTTATCATCTCAAAGTGGAGGAATCACCCAACCAACAGTGAGAACAATAGTTACCAGGCTTTACGACGTCGGAATACGTCTCTAGCCTAGACTTCTAGATGTTGTGCGTTAGGTTCCAAAGTGTTGTTAGATTCATTAAATTTATTTTATAGTTGATCTTTCTTAAGAAATTTGCCTTTCAGGTTCACCGCGTGATGTAGATGTACAATTCCTAAAATGTGATCTAAGATGATAAATAGTCTTTTATCTTCTTTGTGTAATGAAAATCCTAGCTACTAAGGAAAGAAAGACAGAATTCTTTCAACAAAGAGCAAAGAGCACACACTATATGCACTGTCCTAAATCAAACCAATCAAACAGTCTAAATGCAAATGCACATGCATGTATTTGTTTCAGCCTTCTTAATATGTGAATGATAAAAAGAAAGCTAATGCGCAAATCTGAATTATTTTTCAAAGCGACAATTACTAACAAGTTTCTTTTCAAAATCAAAATGAAGACAATGACAACACTTTGCGATTTGGAAATGAAAACTTGCTTTTGACACTAGAAAAACTACAAATTCAGATCAAATACAATAGTAACAGGGTAATCGACTATCAAGAGCAATCAGACTCTCTTCTATGACTGAAAACGACACTTGCTACACTTTCAAATCAAGAAACGACAGTACAATTACGTTACTTTTTTGCAAAGGAAAACTGAAAATGACTCAACAAATACAAAAAAACATTTACAGTTCTTTGCACAATGGAGGTGGAATATCAGCAAGGAAAGGGGTTTCAAATAGACGTGTACTGACTACAGGCAGCAAAACTCATGAATAGAACTGAAAAGAATGACACAGAAACCAAAATTCAGGAACAATGTCTAGTCTGATCAGCGCACCTGCAACACAGTGAACTTGAAATGCAACGCACCTACTACACTCAGGAAGTGTGCTGAATTTCAGATTCACAGAACAGAGACTGCGCTGGGCCAGAGACGAGACTTTGCTTGGGTTCGGGGTCACAGTTTGCAGTTCAGTTCAGGGATTTTGGCCGAGCAAGTGGTAATCAGTAAATCAACAACAGGGGTAGATCTAAGGAGGTTACTAGAGCCACCACAAGTGCAATTAGAGAGTTTGTAAATCAGTTGTTTAATTCATAAACAAAACCCGGAGATTGACTGAAGTGGCATTTATCTACTTTGCATTTGCATAGCAAATGCAGTTCAAAAGCTACCTGGCTCAACTTCAGGCTCCGTCTGTAAGTTTATAAAGTAAACAAAAATGTAGATAAACAAACAACCTAGTCGCTCCCCAGTGGAGTCGCCATTTTGTTACAGGGAAAAGTGTCTATGCAAAACTGCTAATCCCACTAAGGTGTGGTAGCTACCTTAGAAACAAACAAAGTAAAACTACTTTCATTTTCCTTTATGAAAGATAGATGAGAGAAGAATAAAGGAGACCAACCTCTGTCTTGCGCTTGGTTCCTTGCTCGATTCCTCTCTCTTCTGATAGTCCTTTGCTACTTGCTTCCTTGTACACCCAACTTCACAGAGTACCTGTAGAATCAAAGCAGCATAACACTATACAAGAACATGGATCTATTATCATAAACAATCTAGGATCAGATGTAAATTGACCATACAAATGCATGAAACATAAATGACACAAGAGTATGGAGGAAAACTTGAATAGCTTTATTGATAATCAAGAAAGAGCCAAGAGAGTTACAACCAGTTGTTCTGACCCAGCATCATCCTCTCAGCAAGTAAGCCCTTCTTCATCTCATGCAAAGCTTAGATCACTCAACACTATGATGTTGCCTCAAGAAACCAACAGCAATTCCTTACAAGATGCAAAATTCCAGCCTCTGGATCTCTGGGATGAGGGATCCATATATAGATATCTGTAAGGGAGATGAGTCAGCTTGTGATTTGATTAGTGTCTTCCCTCTGATAGTTCTTGCTTCCACTTGGAGATTGATGATCTCTTACTCATCCTTGGTCGAATTCAAAGAGGCAAGTGTCACAGGAGAAGTTTCTGGAAGATTCCATGCCTCTCCACCTCGCGGATTGACACTGTCATTTGTCACTTCTTGCCCATCGCACCCCATAGAAGGGCTTTTTGAAATGAAATGCACCCACAGAGTGTACTTAGGTGAGATGCAACGCACTTTGCCTATGGAGCAGGTGAAATGATCCTGTTTTGACCAGTTCTGAGTAGTTTTTCATGGAGAACTTTTGGGAGAAGCTGTAATCAGTTGACCTTGCTCCTTTAGGGGTTAGAACAACACTTTTAGGGACTTAGGAGCCCTTGGTTTATGGACATTTTATGCTTGGGGTTGCAGTGCCCAAAAATGTCTATAACACCATGGTTAAAATTTCAAGCCTCATTTCACTATAATTTCAGATATATGGTCTGAGAAATTTAGCCTTCCTAAGTTCTCATAAAATCTACTTCAAATAGGGCAACTTGGTATATTCATTATAAATTTATTTCTATGATGTTTTCGACTCCAAATCTAGAGGAGATAGAGAAGAGATCTTGAGGTATCTTTAGTATACCTTTTAGGCCTTATTTTATTGTAATATAAAAAATATGATTTAAGGAATTTGGTGTTCTTAAATGCTCCTAAAACATGCTTCAAACAGGTAAACTTGGCATATTTCTATAACTTTATTTCTAATATGTTTCAAACTGTGAAATTTAGACGGGAAAAAGAAGAGATATCTAGGTAACTATGGTAGAAATTTAAAAACAAAATTTGTAAATTTGTAAAACCTAATAATCAAGCTAACTATCATATAACAGAAACAAGTTAACCTATAACATACTCATCAATAACATATAACATAATCATCAAGTTATCTATCATAAAAAAAAAAAAAAAAAACATACACACAACCATGTGTTACTATAATTCATGACTATCCGACACATGTGCATATGACTATACTAATCAACTAGCACCTATCATGTATGTAACCATAACATCAATAGAATGAAAGGTATACACATAACCATAATGCATATAACAATCCTTAACCTACATACCTGCATTCCCAACATACAAACTTGTATGACGACATGCTCTTGCCTCGAGATCTAATGCTGCAACTTCACTTTAATGATCTGTATCTCCTGCTCTATCTCAGCCAACACATTAGCATCATGACATACCAATATCATCGTGATGACCTAATTTCATAAAATGACCTAATGCATAACAACCTTCAGCATGAAAATGCATGCATGACAACATATAGACACTGACAAGCATAGCAAATTCATATACAACCATACACTCATGATGACACATCCCACAACAACACCGTCAACCTTCACACAACAACATCACTACAACCATGATTGACACTAAGGAAATGCAACAAGCACATGGAATACAAGCATAAGAAACACATATGCAACTGACATGAATGCATGACCAACACATAGCCCATCCAATCTGAGGGGTGAATCAGGCTCTGATACCACTTGGTAACACCCTCCTCCCACATCTACCCAAGTAACTGACCAACCGGGGTAAACATGTGATGAGAAGTTACTATGATATGATTCGACCTTCTAAATCATGTTAAGGAAGTGGAATTGACATAAAGACACCATACATACCTTCAACATCAACAACAAGACTCCTACGAATAATCCCAACCTTTCTGGTAACCAACCCATGGGCCCCATTGAGGTTTTAGACCACTTGACCTTTAGACACTCCCATGCTATGGGCCTGACAACGTCCAAGAGGCTCTAGACGTTCTCATGACAAGGCCTGCTAACGTTCAAAGACTATTTTACTCAGTGTTGTGCCAACATCTCCGGGATTTGAACCATTTTTTCAGGCCCATAGCCCAAGTCACTACCTAGAATTGAATGACACCTTCATAACAGAAAGATAACAAGGAAACAATGATGTAAATGCAAATACTTGAACGAGCCCTTAACCGGATCCCTACTAGCCATGACAACCATTTCTTCAAACATATCACGAATATGTAATCTATAGGTGTAAACAATAGATTTAAGCATAAGCATCTCATACTTATCTGAGAATCGCTAAGCATTGTTCCCTTATATCATTTGTTGCATTATTATCCATTAGCTCATAGATACATTGTTCATTAATTTACAAGTAAAAACATGATGAGATCCATACATAGGCACTGTCATAAAACATATACATAACCAGCATAATAGCAACAGAAATACCAAGGAAATCACAACCATATGATCCACATATAAACCAATACAATACTCATAGAAATACAAGGAGAAATAACCTCATATTGATGATGCAAAATCCAAACCTAGGATGGGACTACCACATTCCACCTGACCATAGAATAACTAAGTGAAATCTCTCTTCAGTCATTCACCCCTGTGCAATATTCCAAGCATGAATGTGGGATCTCATAAAACACATCAATCTAAAACCATCTAGGGCTTCCAGAGGCCACCCACCTCAACCCATCAAATAGTGATTCCACCTCACGGTCGGACATCACAAAACCATCATTAGATTGGTCTATATCCAAGCCTTTTAGGGCTCCAGAGTGTCTGTTCCAACCAAGGCTTCGAGGACTAGTAACTCAATCCATAGCTTATCCGAGCTTCCAGAGCGTTTGACCAACTAGGGCTTCCAGAGTGTTTGTCCAACCAGGGCTTCCAAGACTAGTAACTCAACCCACCAAGGGCTTCTAGAATATTTTTCCAACCAAGGCTTCAAGGACTAGTAACTCAACCCAAGTTGTTACAGGGCTTCCAGAGCATTTGTCCAACCAGGGCTTCCAGGAACTCGTAACTCGACCCAAGATAAAGGAAACATGAGAACGAACCAGAAAAACAAGGAAATGAACCCACAACACCATGGATATCCAGAAAATGGCAAGGCTAGGCAAATCCACTATCAATCCAAGCAATCCTCCATGCCAATGACAGGTCATGGCCAAGAAACCACATGCATCCCAAAACTAGTGAGGAAAAAATACATGCAACTCAATACCTCCAAGAAAAACCTGCTCTAGTTGTTGATCCCAATGTCCTCTTTCACTTTCCTTCTCTTCCTTTGCCTTCTTGTTCCAAAACTCCAAGTATGCCACACTCTCCAAGAGTGCTACAAGAAACTCTAAGTGTCCAAGAGTATGAGAGAGAGAGAATAGAGAGAGAGAGCTCCAAAACTAAGCTGACGAAGCTTGCCAACTGATCCTCAAAAGCATTGTTATCAATGGAGCCTTTATTTTCTTCATTTTCCATTATTTTCCTTCATTTTCTTCCTCACATGCAACCTGTGACCATTCACCTTCCCTTTCTCCTAATTTTCTTTATTTTCATAAATAATAGGCCAATTAATGCCTCATAACTTTCCAAAGCCTTTTCCATTTCCTTTGTCAATTTCCTTAGCCATAATAACTGAAATGAACACCCACTAGGATGTTTTGCCCACTATTCAGCTTGGAATACATGTCCCATCAACCGTGGTCTTATATATTTTTTCATAATTTTTTAAACCAAGGTTGTTACAAATGTAGTCTTTCAAACTTTCGAGATTCAGTTTTTTATCAGATTCAAGATTCTATTTTAGATGATTTATCTCCATGCAAGGCACTAGTATCAAGCTTGGGTTTCAAATGTGTATCTCTCATAGAGCCATGGAATTGTGAATTTAATCACTTCAAAGATCATCTTTGGTTGAAGGAACCATGCCTATCAGATTTATTTCATAATAAGCATCTTGTGGTTTTTCTTGTGAATGTTATATCACAAATCATGTTCTACATCGCACCTGAAATCCTCTTGAGTGTTAATGAATGCATGAGTTATTGTGCAAATAAAATTCTTCTTCGTTCATTATATCTTGACTAATCTTATTTGTTTGTTGTACTGACATTCCTTTTCACTTCTTTCGATGGTTTCAATGCTAGTGCAGCGTGTTTCAAGTTACAAGGAAATGGTTTGTTATATTTATCATTTGAGGAAGATGATTCATTTGTTCAAGGAATTTGTAAAGATGTTCAAACTGATCTATCTTTGTTATCTTCTAACTGAGAATCTCTTTCCACAAATGGTCCATCTAATCATAATATTAATTGTCATTCATTTTATCATTTTCCCACCAATATATCTGATGACAATTGTTTTGCATCAATTAATCTTTATGGTTTTCCTCACTATTCATATACTTGTCAAGAAGCTGAGGCACTTCAGCCTTCGCTAATGGTTATGTCAGGCCTTCACTATCTTGGCATGCCTACCGAATATGATCAAATCCATTTTCCCTCACAATATTCTCATCCTGACCCTATGCTTCTAATTGAAAATTCATCTTCTCAAAGATTGTGGGGTTTTCAAGAGGATTGCTTCAAATTTCATGATCCAATCTATGATTTCCCGGAAGCATCATACTTAACAAGCCATTTTGCTAATAACAAGTTTCAATCTTTTCTCATGCTTTCTAAGAAGGATGAAACGGATGAAGGTGCATTCACAAGAATATTTTGAGGTGTGTCTATTTATAATTTTCATCGAGAAGGTAAAATCATAAGTTGGGTAGAAGAAGTGACTATGACACATATTTCTACTGATAGGCAAGACCTTCAATTTTCTGTGGAAGTTATAAAAGCTCTTATCTTTTCATTTTCACATTGTTTTATATGTATTTTAATTTCTCATAGCTTTGTGGATGTAGGTCAAGAGAAACTATGATGGTTACATTGGAAATTTCATTATATGTAACCCTGACCTTATAGATGGTTAGTTTAGGAATAGGTCTAGCTGCATGTTAGTTTACCTGCACATTCATCCTGCACTCATTTTTTGTAGTATGTTTTGTGTTTTCTGACATCTATCTCGCACTCTATTTTTGGCCTAGCCTCTTTTTTATTTGTCCTTTGGTCTTGTTTTCTTGTTATGTCTTCTGTTTCTTTCATTTTTTGTTAAATAAGACTTCGCATGAAAGATGTTCCCTCCGAATCAAAAGACGATGTGGAAAAATAGAAAAGGGCTTTGTGACACTACAACATTTGGCTAACCTTTATGCCTTCTTCTCTGTATTGGTTACACCTTTTGGTCGTTGATGTTCTGATGGAAAATGTGATCCTTACATGAGGAAATCTCTATGTGGAACCATGATATCTGTGTTTATTCTAGAAAATATCATGCGTACACTCAATTCTTTGTGTTTTAGTGTTTTCCATGTTGATCCAATTGAGTAGAGAAGGACAAGAGGAAAATCTAAATGATAAAACCAATATCAGAGGTCTTATACATACGTCTCTGAAGGGACAACCTCTTCTACTCTCAATAAGTCGGTATCCCTCTTTCGCCCATGAAATAAATAAATGCTAATGCACAATTCTATATAAAATAACTAAATAAATGGTGAAATAAGAGAAAGGCTTCCTGCCTAGGAGGTGAAGAAACAAACTCTTCTAGGGTATTGTCCAGGCTCGTTGGCAGTGGAGAAACACCAGAGATGAAAAACTATACTTGGAATATCTAAAACTCATGTGTTACATTATCCTTGCCTTATCTTGAAACATTGTGATATTGTTGGTTTTATATTTTGTTTAACCAAGGAGGAATGAAGGGTGCTATGTTTATGCACAGGGGTAAGTGGGGAAGTTGGGGTAATCTAAATAATGAATTTATACTTCCTAAAGAACTAGACCTTGCACAAATAATTTACCAAGGCAAAGAAGCTGGATTTCTACCAATGTGTCACCAAGTGTTGTTTTTGCCGCAAACACCCTCCAAATTTTTTCCTACATTTGAATTTTGAACCATACTATGGTTCTTGCAATCGGTCATTCCGTAGTCACTTCTTGGTCAGTTAATGCTCAGTTAAGTCTTCAGGATCCCTTCTTGAATTGTAAGTGTCGAAGTCACCTACTTGTACATGCTTAGTCTGCAACAAGTTCATGAGCACATCCTTTTACACAAGATTGTACAGGCATAGCACAATCCATCAATATTGTGCCTGTGTGATGATCAACCCATGTTGACAGTCAGTGCACGCTTGCAATGACAGTCTCTAACTTTTGGTTATGATTGTACATTTGTTTTTGTGAGATTTTAATCACTTTTGCATGCCTTTACTTTCGTGAATGTCGCTTTCATGTTTTCGAAAGTCGCCTTCACTTTATTTCATCTTAATTAGTGTCATTTTCATGTTATATTGGCTCTATCATGTGTTGATGTCACCATCATTCACACATCACAAGTGACGTTCGCACTTTTCTCTTTTTATAGAAAATGTCATATTTTGGCATGGGAAGTGTCGCTTATCATTTAAAGTAGATTTTTGGCTTGTTTCAAGAGGTAACATTGGTATTGATGAGTCCTACTAGTCATGTAGACATGTTTTACACTCATTCCCAAAGCTTCATGCATTGTTGCACAAGTGTTGTCACCTTCATCACAAAGTGTATCTTTTGTGTCACACTTTGAGATGTATGTTGCATTGTTGTCGCATTGAGGGCATCATGTTGTTCTTGTTTTTTAGTGATCAATGTTGTGTCATCAATTGTTCTGAGTGTGTGATCATGATCTAGTTTTGTCTCTACTCACTTGAGCCTCACTGATCCCACACTTAGCCTTATCCAGAAAATTTCATTCCCAGGCAGTCTAACTTCACTCAGCCTTCATGAACTGCACATTGTGTAATAGAAACCCTCAAGTCCTGACCTTACCTCTTAAAATTGTGCATTGCATAGTCTCAACGCTTAGTCCCAGTCCTTGAGCTCCAAAACTACACAATCCTTGCCTCCAACCAACCTTCTCTGCGCACTATGTAGTCTCAAGCATCAAGCCTTAACCTTGAGCTCTTGAACTATGTAATCACTTGGCCTTTCTCCCTATAGAACTATGCATTGGGAAACTTCAAGACTCAAGTTGCAAGTTTGAGGCCTTGAACCCCTCAACTATGCATTCTCCTAGCCTCAATCTTGACCTCTTGGGTTCCTCAACTGCGTAATCACTTAGCCCAGGACTTCAGAATTGTGCACTATGTAGTCTCAAGCCTCAAGCCTCCAACTTGAGCCCATAAGTCCCTTAGCTATGCAATCCCTCTTCCCAAGCCTCTAAAACTACGCATTGTGCAATCTCGAGGCTCAAGCCTCGAACCTGAGCTCTTGAGTCCCTCAACTACGCAATTCTTTGACCTTGGCCATCCTAAACTGTGCATTGCACAGTCTAAAGCATCAGTCTTGGACCTTGGCCTCTAAAACTGTGCAATCCCTGATTCAGTCACTCAACCAGTCACCAGTTCCAACCCTAACACGTTATTTCACAAATCATCTTAGGCTAGGGGTTTATCAGACTGGTGTCACCCTATCATGAGTGGATTGCATTCGCAAGTATTTTATTATGTCCTGATAGGATGATGATGAAGGAGATGGAGAAGGAGACCATCTTATAATACACCTAAGGAGATGAGGAGATAAGATGATCATCAAGAAAGAAGAAAAAGGAAAATTGGATTATAACAGAAGACCAAAAATCAGGACTTCATGAAGACTCCATATTGATTCACAACTCTTTGGAGGGTAGATATAAAGAACAAAGCATATCTCTTATTAAGAAGAAGATCATGTTCCACTTCTCATGAAGACGCAAAGAAAGCAACAACAAAAAGTGGCTTAACTCTAGCTAGCTGCAGAACTGTGCAATCCTTGCCTCCAAACGGCCTTCTCTACACATTGCGTAGTCTCAAGCATCAAGCTTCAACCTTGAGCTCTTGAATTGTGCAACTACACAATAACTTGGCGTCTCTCCCTCCAGAATTATGCATTAGGAAACTTCGAGACTCAAGCCTCAAGCTTGAGGCCTTGAACCCCTCAACTACACAATCTCCTAGCCTATTCCCATGTCTGAACTGTGCATTGGGCAACTTCAAGCTTCAACCTTGACCTCTTGGGTTCCTCAACTACACAGTTTCTCAACCTATGCCTTTATAACTCTTCATTATATTGTCTCAAGCCTCAAGTATCTAGCTTGATCCCTTTAGTCCTTCAATTGTGTAGTCCATCTTCCCAAGCCTCCAGAAATGCACATTGCGCAATCTTAAGGCTCAAGCCTCTAGTCTAGGCTCTTGGGTCCCTAAAATGTGTAATCCTTTGACCCTGGCCATCCTGAACTATGCATTGTACAATATCAAGCCTCAGTCCTGAACCTTGGCCTCTAGAACTATATAATCCCTGAGTCAGTCACCCAACCAGTGACCAGTTCTAACCCTAACAAGTTATTTCATGAAGCATCTTAGGCTAGGGGTTTATTGGACTGATGTCATCTTGTCATGAGTGGATTGCAGTAGTAGGTATTCTATTATGTCATGAAAGGATGATGATGAAGGTGATGGAGAAGGAGATCATGTTAGAAGACACCTAAGGAACTGAGGAGATAATATTATCATCAGGAAAGAAGGCAAAGGAACATTGGATTACAACAGAAGACCAAATATTAGGACCACATGAAGACTCCATATTGATTCAAAAGTCTTTGAAGGGTGGATATAAAGAACAAAGCATATCTATTATTAAGAAGAAGACCATGTTCCACTTCTCATGAAGACACAAAGAAAGCAACAAAAAAAGTGGCTTGACATTGCCATGTCATCAATGTCATGTCATGTCATGAGTTATCATGTGCCACATTATTTTTTAGATTATGTATATTCTATAGTGGAGAAATGTAATGAAAACTAGAAGTCCAAGAGACATGTATGGAATGTGAAAAGTCACATAGGAGTCGAAAGGTCATAGAGAAGTCAAACAGTCATGAGGGTAGTCTAAGAGTCCCAAGGGAGATGAATGGTCACCCCATTTGTTATATATGCACCCTCATAGCTCGTGCAAAAGGAATTTTCACCTTGTCTTCTCCCCTAAGGCACCAGAGAGACATACTTAGTACTTTTGGGGAGAAAGTAGTGGCTCCAACGCTCCACTATTGGAGCTAGTGATGTTCGTTCTATTCATGTATCTTCATACTTTTACTTAATACTTGAAGCCTTATGTCCAACATGTTTTCATGCATGGATTGTTGATATTTGTAATACTATTTTGTAAATGTTTATGATTCATGTTTTCTTTCACCTGTACTAAAGTAGTTGAACTATTTTGGTTATTTTACTACTTATCACATTGAGAATGTGATGTAATGGATATAATATCATTCCATATGTGTGGACTATTCTGCTTGATGTTAGATGAGTCTTCTTTTTGGTGTGTGTCTCTAATAGGGTGGTATTATTACCTCTCTCTTAGAGGCTCACTTTTCTTTCCCCTTGCAGTAGGAGAACCTTGGTACACCTGCAGCTGAACATTCACTAGGCACACTCACTTGCTTTTCAAAGGCACATACACGCTTCTCCCTCTTGCTAACAGCTAAATCCAAGGAAAATATGTAAGAATATATGGAATTCAGGTCGATACTACAAATGGGGCTCCTATTCCAAACTGTGTGAGGTTTAATTGGGACTTCACATCAGGGATACCCCCTTGGTAGGAATTTCCAGCACCATCAACACTAACTCTATTTGTTTACTTTAGATGGGACATAATTTGCATTAGACAACCTTTCTAAAGGTACAATCCTTCTTAGGATTATATATCCTTTCAGTTATAAGATCTTTTGATCAACCACAAAATCCTTCCACGACAACTCTTCCTCTACTTCTTCTTGTTCATCTACATCTCCTTCTTCTTGATCAATCTTGGAAGCAGAGAATTCCCCTATAGCCTAAAAAACATGCTTGATTTTTTCTTCATCCTCAAAAACCTCCCAACATTTCACATTGTTAGGTACTAAGGGTATATGCCTGATTTCAACTTCATATCTCAGGAAGGGACTTTGTGGGGGTTTAAAAGTGCTAACTGCCACATCTGAAGAGTCTGTCAGTCCATTCTTTTCCCTTGGAAAAAACTATAAGTTAAAGGATAAAAGTAAATTTTCTATCAAATCCAAAGCTTCATTTCTATATGACCTGAGCTTTGGATGGTTGGTCTAACATTGACCTTTTACTTGCCTAATGACAAACTGACAATCTTTGAACACTGACAAACAATATATTTTTAGGTTCTTGGCAGCATGTAAACGCAAAATTAATGCTTCATACTCAGATATATTATTAGTTGTATCAAAGGTTAACTTATAGGAGAGAGGGATCATCTCCCCTTTTGGAGACACCAATAGAACTCCTGCACCATTTCCTTCTCTAGAATATGCCCCATAAAAGTACATATTCCAAAAAGAGTTCTGCATAACATCATATTTCTATACAATTGTTGGAATCTCAACCCAAACGTCTTCAACTATATTATATCTAATTCTAGCAAAAAGAAAGAAAAATCCTCTTCTTGACTATAAACCAGGGAATTATTAGGATTTCCTTCCTTAATAATAGTCTTGACAAATTTGGTTTCCCTGTACAATTTTATTTCCTCCCCACCAAAAATTGGGATAATGGAATATGTAAGATCTAGCTTAATATACCATCCAAGTTTCATTCCCCGTGACCTTGAAAGCAACATACCAAACCATGGTGGGATACCAGCAACAACAATATCCATTACTATGTGCCTGACAGGAATTTTTGTTAGACTGACCACTAGGTCCTTAATAATGACAAGACATTTTACTCTTTTCTAGTCAAAAGAGTATAAGTCCTTATATGGTTTTGTGATTTGTAAGCCCAACTGATCCATAATCATTAGGGGAATAATATTATGAGAGGAACCTGAATCAAGAATACAATTATGTAACATGAAATCATGAATTATCAATGTAATATAAAAAGGTAGGGAAGTAGAGCCCTGCTCCTCTACATGTGGCCCAAACATTACAACTGGTTTTTCTTCCTGCAGATTGACACAATATTGAGTTGTAGTTATTGGTGTGAAACTCATGAAATCAACAACATGCTTCTTATATGCAAGTTGCCTTGCCAATTTTGTCAATGGAACAGAGAACTTCAAATTTTCTAACTCCTTTTTAAGATTAAAGGTATGTATTCTTTAATCCATCTTTATTTGTTCATCAGATTCCTTACTTTCTTGATTTTCTATTTTTGTCTAAGGGTGTTGTTGAGGCATATCTATCTGGCTTGGTTTGGCTGGTTGAGATTGCGATGACTCTGCCCTTGCTAATGGGGTAGTGTGAACATGTTTCTTCCCCTTGTCATTATACTTTAGCATACTTATCTAAGCTTGGCCATCACTTAGGTCTTGAACTTTGGACCTCTTTTTAGGTCTAAGGTCATATCTTTTATAAAACTCGACCTACATTAAATTCGCAAACTTCTTACAATAGAAACCAATCTCTTCGTCATCCAAAGAGGGATCCATATTCACATATTCTCCCTACTCCTCTTCCTCTCCTCAGTCTGATAATGTGGATCACTGATTTTCATGGAACTTGAGGGCTTCATCTAGGCCCCCTTCTGGTTCATCTTCTATATATAAAGGTGGTTGGACTTGATCTTACTAGTCTTTTCTCTCCCTCTGTAAGATCTGTAAAGGGGGCCTCCTAAACTTAGAATTGAAATTTTTGTTTGGGGCTTGCTAGATTGGCCTAGGAGGATTCTTATTTTCCAGTTCCAAACTCACTAGCTTATTGGAAAGGTTTCTAATGACCTTGGCGATTTCATCTAATTTTTTCTCCTGCATATCCTTGTGTTGACCTAAAGGGCCAATTTCCTATTTTCCATTCCTCTTGTCAACATGTTCAGACTTTGTTTTCAAATTCCATGTTGTTTCCAAATTTTCTTCCACTTCTAAAGCATCAGTCTGGATCTGATCAAGGGTGGGTGATTTCATTTCTCTTAGGGTAATATTGAAATCAGAGTGAAAATCCCCTACAAATACTACCTTTGTTTTTGTCAGTGGAGGCTTAATTTCTAGTGGCAAACTGTTGTAAAGCTTATTAGATATTTTTGTGAACTCAGCCACATCTTCTTTACCCTTTTTCTTTATGCCATTAAACTTTGTTAAAAAGTATCCATGGTATTTCTTCCCCCTCCCCCCCCACCCACCCATTTTTGCATGAAAATATTCATTAATTTCTACCAATTATTAATTGAGTTTGAAAGGAGGGTTTTAAACCATTTGCTTTCCTCGCCATCAAGAGATTGCACGAACAATCTCATGAGTACATCTAGGTGTTCAATATTAAGGTTCTCAGCAAATGTGCAGAATGTTTCCACTTGCTTCTGAGCTATTATCTCATCCTCTCCAGTGAATCGAGGCAAAAGTTTCAAATATTTTGGTGGCATAGGATTCATTGGTTGCGGTAGATTTAGAGGAGCATACCTATTAAGAAAAAACCTAAGTATAGCCATGTTTTGAAACAAAGGAGGGGGGATGTTTATAGTTTGAGATGTAGATGAAGAATGAGGGACTGTTATTATTTGAGTTGGTTGTGAAACAACTGTAAGACCCAGAGAAGTAATGGGTATGTGAATTGCTTTAGCTTTTTTTCTAGGAATATTGGGAAGGAAAAAGAACTTGATTCAAAAGCTTTTTCTTTTGATTTAGGTGTAAAGAGGGAAATTAGGAGAAATAACTTCCTCTTCTAAAAACCCCAAAACCCTTCATAAAGATTGAAGGATATTTACCTCATCCTTTTGAGACCTAGAAGTTGAACTTATGGAGGAGGTGTGGTGTTTAATCAACCACATGATTAGTGTCACATACACACTTTTTAAGCAAAGAAACATGAAATACATTATGTTCCTTCATTGTGGGTGGAAAGGGAAACCTATGTGCTATTGGTCCCACTCTTGCAAAAAATTGAAATGGTCCACAAAATATGGGTGCTAATTTAGCACAAGACCCCACTTTCACTAAGCTCTTCCTTGGTTTGATGTGGAGATATGCATGCTCTCCCACTTGTAATTCTTTGTGCCTTCTTTATTGGTCTACATAACTCTTTTTCCTATCCTATGATGCCTTCAGTTTTTTCCATTATTAATCACTTCGTGTTCCTTTTCTTTCAGCATGTTAGGTCCAAGAACCATTCTGTTCATTGGGTCATCCCAACTAATGGGAGTGTTGTAGTTTCTACCACAGAATTTCTCAAAAGGATTCATCTTCAATGAATCCTAGTACCCATTGTTGTATGCAAACTCAACTAATGGAAATAATTTTTCCCACCTCTTTGGTTGATGCATAACATACATCCTCAACATGTCCTCTAGAATTATATTCACCCTTTTAGTTTGGCCATTTGTTTGAGGATGATATGTTGTAATAAAACCTAGCTAAGTCCCAAAGACAGCAAACAATCTTTCCAAAAATTTAATGTGAAGTTGGTATCTCAATACGAAATGATCTTCTTGGGTATGCCATATAATCTAAATATTTCTTTCACAAAAATATGAGCTATGTCAATAGCTTTGTGGCTGGAATTGATAGATATAAAGTGAGCAGCCTTGCTCAATTTGTCCAGTGCCACCATAATGGAATCAAGATTTTGGGGTGTTTTTGGAAATCATGTGATAAATTCCATGGATATGACTTCTGACTTCCATTCAACAATTGCAATTGACTAGTTGGAATTCCAAGCACCTCAAAAATATATTCATATATATCCTTCTTCATTACAGGCCAATAATATAATTTCTTTAGGGTTGTTATAATTTTGTGATAACTAGGATGACCTAAATATGTTCTTTTATGAAACTCATCCATTATGACATTGTTCAAGTCGGTCATACATGGCACTTACCATCTATCTTTGAAGGGAAACATACCATCATCAGTGAGCTTGTAATTCTTGCTCATTGTCCCCTCTGGTCCTTGTTGTAAGCATTCCTTCACATATTTGAAATTCTCATCATGTTTTAATCCTTTCTTTGGTGTTAATTTCACAAGTTATCATGGATACCAGGTGAGCTACTTGTATAATTATACTAAGTGCATCTTCTACCATTGTTTTTGTTGCCCTTAATATGCTTGATCTCAAAAGAAAATTTACTAATTAAATTCAACCATCTGTCTTGTCTAACACTTAAATTGGTATAATAAAAAAATTATCTCATCCTCCATGATCTGACATCAGCATAAACCTCCACCTAAGCAAGTAGTGCCTCCACATCTTTAGTGTATGCATGATTGTTGCTAGCTCGAAGTCATGAGTGACATAATTCTTCTTGTTCTCATTTAATTTTCTCAACTCGTAGAAAATAACACATCCTTCTTGCATCAAGACTCCACCTAGTCCTTCCTTGCAAGCATCTATGCAAACTAAGAAATCCTTCTTTGGCTGTGTTATTCTCAAAATAGGTGCAAGTGTGAGAAATTGCTTGAGCTACTCAAAACTAGTTGCACACTTTGATGTCCATTGAAATTTGACCCCATTATTTTGTAAAAATGTGATTGGATGTCCAATATTTGAAAAATCTTGGATAAATTTCTAGTAACACCCAACCAATCCCATGAAGGAAATAATCTCTGTGTCATCTCGAGGAGTATAGAACTCCATTATGACCTTGATCTTTTTATGATCCCTAACTACTCCTTCCTTTGAGATGACATGTCCCAAAAAATTTATTTGTCATTAGAAGAAATCACATTTGTTGAGTTTGGTATACAACTTGTGTTCTAATGACAACTGCAAAAATACCTTCAAGTTCTTTTCATATTCTTCTCCGGTTTTTAACTAAACCAATATATCATCCACAAAAACCAACACGAACTTGTCCAAATATGGTTGAGGATGTTTTTCATCAGTGTTGAAATTTCTAAGTATTACTCGTTAGAAATTTTATCTATATTCTCTGGTTTATTTCACCTACTTGTTAATTACGAAAAAGTTATTTAGCCATATAAATATTGAAATAAACACAATACAGTCTCAACCATCTACAAATTAACAGCTAAAAGAAATAGACAAACACACAAGTGACGCCATTATTTTTTGACAAATCGTCCCCAGAAAAACCCAATGCGGGAAAACCAGTGCAAAAATTTTGATGGTTTATTTTATTATGCAGTCTATCCTTGAGTACAACTTGGTGCCAAATTGGCTCACCTGACAGAGAAAAATAATTGGCAGTAATACCTCTCTATTTGAAAGCAGGTATTCAGAAAACTTGCCCCACAAAAACCTCTCTAGCAACACTAAAGCACTGCATCAACCCTCTTGGCCTCTGTGCCAGCCTTAGAACCCCTGCGTCAGCTCTCTCAGGCACTGTGTAGCCTCTGGGAACCTTTGTGTCACTCCTGCTGCACTCTGCATGGATGATGCAGGCCCTCTGGCCTCTGCGCTGTCTCTGTTAGGCTCTGCGTGGCCTGATCTGGCTTCTGCATCTACCTCTGCGCTGGTCTCTTGGCAATATCTCTACCTCTTTGTCTAGTATTCGCTGCCCCTCACTGCTGATCATTGATTTGACTTTACTTAGCAACCCTGCTCTAGTAAATCGAATGACTGATCACTCTGGTGTGTTCTCTAATTTACCCTCAAGCCTCCTCTTATACTTTTCCTATTGGTCCTTCAAAGGCCGAGATTACATCTCTAATCAAAGATTAAGATTAGATTTGGCTTGATCCATGTCTTTTGGAACCTTCTAACCCAGTTTTATATTAATACCCATTAATATTTTTAATGGAGTTCCTAAGTCTAAACTTAGGAAAAATACAGTTATGGATGCTTTGGCATGTATATATATGTATTGTAACATTGAAAGGAACATAATGAAAAATCAATCTGGTAGTCCCAGTTTTGGGATCCAGGGGAAAATCTTTGTGTATATTTGTTTTATGTGTTATGCTCTCGCCTTTGTTTATTTTCTGTTTTAGAATTCGTATGCGAGTAATTTATATACGGGGTTAAAATCTACAATAGGAACATAAATTTGGTTGGGTAATTTGTGAGCCCAAATGACACCACCATGAACTTGTAGTTCTTGTATCTCATCCTGAATTTCATCTTGTGGATATCTTCATCCTTAATTTAGAATTCATAATAACTAGATATTAACTAGATATCCTTAACTAGATATCTTCATCTTTCTCAAGTGCTAAGTTGAGATTCTCCTCTCATTATGTCTTCCCTTGCTTGCATATGCCTATTCCTTGAATTTATACATTCTACCCTATTGGTTTCCAATCTATGCTTCCAGATTTTATATGGAATTTGCTTGGAATTATCCCTATGAAGATGGTTGGCACCACGCTCATGTTTCTTTTTCCTTTTTAGGTTTAATAAGATCTATAATATTATTTCATTCACCTCTACTTGCCTTTCTTGGGCTCTAAAAATATTTTTATTGTATGCCTTCCAACTCCTCAATTCATCTCTCAACCTCTTTGTGGTATCCATCCAACCCAAGGAAATTTTTTTTGACCTCCTTCCCACTAAGAATTCTTCCTGATTAGGATGGTTCTAGTCCATACTGTACTATACTATTTTGTTGCTCATTCATCTATTTCATGTTGCAAATTTTGTCTTCTTATGTGTTTTCACACACACACACACAAATGTCAGCTAATCAAGTATAAACATATTAATTCATAACCTTGGCATGTCAACACTAAGCATGTTTATTTGAAGCTACTCACGCAACCACAACATAAGTTAGTTACATATTCTAGGAAACAAAATAAATCGAAGAATTTCGTCAAAGTTAGCAACCATATTATTTACTAGTTCAAATAATCATTCATACACAAATTAAATTTACTTATTGTTGCCTTGAGGAGCTTAGACCTAAGTTCAGAGTTAGTTGTGCTAACCAACAAAACCCTATACCATCGGCCCTTTCAGCAACGGTCTTCTCGTGCAGACTACAGTCTCACCTGAGGCGATATTGGGGGATGTTGGAACCAGGTTTTCGCATCCAGAAGGATATGGAATGTGGCTCTTTACTTAGTCTGACTTACTTACAGATCTATCATTGTGCTCCGCGATCTTACTTAACATTATATCGAATCTGATCTATTCATACAAAAAGACTACTTGCAGATCTAAAACTCTATCTACTATGCATAAATTAACGGATCTTAATTGTAATGAACGTTAACTGAATTCATATATGAATTTTGATCTTATCTTTTATTGCGCAACACCAAAAGTAAACAGTAATTGCATAAATTAAAGTACAAATGTAAGGAAATAGATCTACCTTCAAAATATTCTTTATTATCTTCAAATCTTCAGAATTACAATCCTTCTTACCCTGCGCACACAGCTGCAGGGGCCTACACACATAGCTACAGAATTACCAAAGTATTTGCGCACACAGTTGCAGGAGCCTTCCCTTTCTCTCTAACACAGAAAGATATGACAATTACAGACAAAACATAAAAACATACCCATGTATGAATGACCTTTCACTTACTAAGACAACCCTTTATATATTTTTTCCTCGTACAATACCATGGTCCGCAAACCATAGGTGGAACTAAAAACATACAAATTAATCCCGTCCTTTTACAAAATAAGGGGCTTTGACCCATCCTAAAGCCCCTATGACTCCTAAATCACTACGTGAAGCGCATTCCACTCCTCAAAATGAGGGTTCTTTACAAAAATTTGACAAAAATGTGACCTAGGGGGACCCTACCTAACACTTACCCATGTTCATTTAAATTATATTTTATGGTTGTGAGTCCTCTGAGTTCCATTGTTGAACCTAAGCTTTGCTACCACTTTGTAACCACATCCCACCCCATTGTCCATCCCAAGCTATGGGAGGGTTACCTATTTGACCTAATCTCCAAGGTATTTTATGAGGTTGGGGTTACAACAATATCACTTTTCAATGTATTCAAAATTTAAAATTGATAACACCATTGCATTCGACTTTTCAAGAAATTTTGAGTAATATATTTTATCTCGATCTGAGTCCCAGATCGAAAGTTATTCCCATGGGAAGTTTGGTCTATTAAAAAGGGCCCATGTCATCACTAGAGTGTCGCATTGCACCCATGTGGCATCCACCTAGCCCAAGTGGCACTGCCAAATAATCGTAGTGGGGTCTATAAATTCCCACATTGTCATGGGTTGGGTCACTATGGGCTTTGAAATGCAAACATGAGAATTAGCTGATGGTTGAGACCCACCACCCAAGAAAGGAGAGCATAGGTGAATGCAATAATCTTACAAAGGTGTTTGTGCATGTCCTTCAAGTATGCTGGATGTTTTTCATTGAAGAATTGGATAATTTTTCTGACTCTTTGTGCTTCTCTATGAGTTTCCTTCTAGCACGTTGCCGAAATTTTAGTAACAATAGAAACTACATCTCTTTATTTTGCAACAACCTGGAAGAATTTCCATGTACCCCATACTTGTTCGATGATCTCATCCCAAATGACCTATGTTACATCAATTAGGTACATGTTCCCTTTCAGCCTACTCTTTAATTCCTTTACCTCCTCCTGTGTTGTCTTTTACTTTTCACAAATTTTTTCTACCTCCGATTTAGATAATCTCAATTGCTTTTATTTAGTAGCCAGCTATGCTTGAAGCAAGGTGATTTTATCTTGATTTTTTTTCATCTCTGCCTCAAAAATGATGATCTCTATCATCACCTTTGTCAACTTTTTGAAGGATCAACTGATTTGGTAGGAACTACAACTATTCAAACATGACTGTTGGTGAGGTAAATCCCCTCTGCGGACAGAGGCGATCCCACTAGCTTAAAACAGAACTAGCCACAATCAATCCACGCTGCTACGCAAGTTCCTAGTTGTACAGTAAAGGTGAATTAAGAAGACCAACCTGGAATCCAACGCTATAGTCGAAGCAGAGTTGGTGTTCCCGCTCCCTCGCTCCGGCAGGTCACAATCCTTGCGATCTTTGCAAACGGACACCTGTACATGCAAAGGAAGAAACAGATACAAGCATAAAATCCACCAAGGCACAACTATATTTCAGTCAGAAAGGAAATAAATCAACATCACTATAATAGACAATGAGATTGGAACTATAATAACAGTCGTTCATTAATTAATAATAGACAGGAAAAGTTACAACCAAGGTTCTGACGCTGAACCTTTCCTCTAGCTGGGCGAGCAGCTATATGCCTTGCAGTAGACTACCTCTCTCTCGGACTTCCGGCAGCATAACCTCTCTAGCATTACTCCAACAACTCAAGAACTCAAAGCTACAGCACTTCGGAACTCATAAACTTGGAACTAGCACTCTAGCTTGTCTAATGCATGAGGACAAGCTTTTATAGATGAAGAAGGGAGAAAGATTCAATGCACCAGGACACCCATTGTGAATTGGCAACATCCATGAAAAGCTATTGTGGATAGATATGATGACTCTCGAGCTTTATCAGATGGATTTTTCCCTCAAAGGAGCTCATGATCTGGGAGGAAAAATCATACAGTCGTGCTTTTAGCAAAAAACATTACTAAACTTGACTGGCGCGGGCATTGTTCTAAGACAGAGCGCCAATGATCGCGCCCCTTTTTGAGGATCTGAGTTATTGGCGCGGGTCAGACATTGGGTACCTGCACCAATGGGAAAAGGGCACTTTCCAGGGATAATTTGCAGAAGGTGTCTTGAGGGAACATGAAGTACATACTCAGGGGAACATAGTGCAAGTGTTTTTAGGCTATGTCACTGCTCACAGGTCCCGGAAAGCATCCTCCAATGTACTAAAATTGAGGCGATAGGGACGGAGACAATTTACTGTGTAACAGATGCCCCCCAAAGCATGAGGCCCGAGCGAGAGAGAGGGGTGAAATGCTTTGCAAGAACACATATAGCTGCTGCCGAGAACCTGCATTGAGAGATACTATTGATAGCTCAAATACATGATGTACGTGGTATGGTCGCAGCCATCCATAAGAGAGTACATGATAATTTAGATCCATAGTATGGACGCAGCCATCTGGGTAGGATCAATGAATTGACTCAGGTATGGTCGCAGCCATCCAGTGAATGAGTCATGTATCAAGAATCACGCCTGGATTACAACAGACACAATCCAGGGTCTTGCGCTCCATCTCGACCCGAACAGAAGTACAAGTTCAAGCATGCGAATATGTGAGCTGAAGTCGAACATGCATGAACATCGTCTGATTACCAGTCAATATTTGGAACTGTTAACAGACGCGAGAGGTACCACCAATAATGACAATGGCCCTCAAGGTACTATCGGTACAATCTACGGCGTGCGAATTAGTGATCTGACGTCGAACACCCATAGAATCATTCGATCGGAGGCCAATGATGAAAACCTCGCGTCGAACACGAAGAACCTGCCATTGAGGCATGCAGGCTCCAAGGCACTGGAAGGGAGTCTCTAGATCAGCTTCCTGGATAATGAGCTGAAGTCGACAGGAAGTGACCTTGATCGAAGGTGGGCCATAATGTTTCCCACATCATCGACACGAGATAGAGATATGATGTTGTGAATCAAAATTGTATGAGCTATCAGAGGGAGGTTGTTTCTTTGCAAAGGTCAACTTCTCATGAACATACCGACGGCACTAGAGTGGAGTTGGCAGTATTTGACATCGACGGATCAGAGGTCATAGTGACGAGGCAATGAGCAGATGAGAGGTCAAATAGGATTACCCAATCCCACGGAGGCAAATGAAAAATAAGATGAGATGTCCCCACCCAGACACGAAAGCAGAGGAGTGCCATGTTCAAGAGTGACATACTGCCGACACAACAATAATTATGGTTCCAAAATTTCTTTTCCCCCACCATTTCTGGCGAGTACCCCTATTATTTTTAACAAGCTTGATGGGGATAGCATATGCTTGTGGTGCGTCATTTCGACAAAATCCGATGTCATTAGGTTTTAACGAGTCTGACAAAGGAAGAACTCGGCGTCTTTTCATGTTTAGAGAGTTTGAAAAGACCGCAAAAAGGAAACTCCAGGGGTGTCCTTTTTCGTAAAGTTGTGTCTCTCGGGCCCGAAAAAGTATAAAATAATACCCGAAAGAACCGCCCGATCATTACGATCGAGGAGTACTTTTCATGAATAGTGATTTTGACCTGAAAAAGTAAAAAAGTGATCAAGACCACGTCGTTTCGTAACCATTAACGAGTCCGAAACGACAAAAACCCGGTAATCTTTTTAAGTTTTAACGGTCGACAAAAAGAACTTAAAACGACCGCCCCTTATTAACGTTTAACGAGTCAAGAGGGAAAACTCGGCAATCTTTTCGTTTTTAAACGGTCAGAAAAGAGCTGAAAGCGGACCTTCATTTTTATTCTCTTTAACGAGTCAAAAAGGAAAAAATACTCGGCAATCTTTTCATTTTTTACGAGTCAGAAAAGAGCGTAAAGGCGACTCGTCCTGAAGGAACGAGTGGTATAAAGGGTAGCAACTGGTTCCGGTAATGGTGGAACTGCTCAAAACATGTAATGGTCAAGAGGCTGGCTAATAAAACCACTCATCGCTGCGGTTCCTCAGGAAAGGAAAACAACCAAGTGAAAGCATATGATCGGCTAAAGAGATGGTAGCAATGGAATGAAAACAACCAAGGCTCATCTAGCAGAATTTAGCAGATAAAAGGCAATCACGAGATGTAAATCAGGTATGGGTTCATTTTTACACAAGCTTGAACCATGGAGAACTTTGCTTGGATTCGGTTTCATGTTTACACAAGCTTGAAATGGAAAAACTATGCTTGTTATGAATTTGCATACCTCCAAATGATAATGCAAATCGAGGTACATGCCCCCCAAGCTTCATGGCATTGACGGAGTGGATGGAATGAAGGTTCACTTGGAAAGACTCGATTTTGAAAAGGAGGATGCATGCCCCCCGGGCCTCAGTCACGCGCCCGGGTCAGCTGCCGTCATCAGGATGACGGACTGGGTGTTGCATTTTCTGTGGAAATAAGACCATTTAGGAATGGTAGATGACTATATGTGAAGTGTGAACCGGGGAACGAAAGTTGGTCTACGATCTTGATTGTCCTTCCTTCGTGCGGAAAACACATCACTCTGAAGAGTGAGGACACAATTGCACGTATGCGATAAATATAGTCTCGCCCAAGGAGTAAATTGTAATCTAACGGGCCTTGGACTACCATGACGCCCATTTGAATGGTTTTCCCTTATAATGTGATAGGTACATGGGGAAGAATTCCTAAAGGTCGACTGGTTTCTCGATGAAAACCTGTAAGGTTTCTTATTTCAGGTAGAAGCAGTGGTGAACCAAGTGCTTCCCAAGCTGTTGAAGAAAGGATGCTCACGGGAGATCCCTCATCAATAATGGTACCGGCCATAACCATTCGGTAGACTTGGACTATAATTCGAAATGGTCTGGAAGGTGGTAGCCGGGGACTGCCTAGTTGATCCCAATTGAAGGAAACAACGAGGTTACTCGGAGGTGGGACCAGATAAACGGTCGGATATGGCTCTGATGGACTTCCTTCCTGCTACGAAGGAATGAGAGGGATGCTCACTTGATCATTAGATTCTATGTTTATGTATAGAATTTGGACGGTGTGATCTTCATCCTTTACAGTGATAACATCATCTGAGGATGGAACTTCTGAAGGCAAAACCGGGTCACTTGTTATCTGGACCTTTGGAAAGACCGGGTCACTTGTCATCTGGACCTTTGGACTTTCATCTGGTTTGGATTCAGGTGGTTCATCTTTGATGACAAACGTTTCCGGAACAAAGTGGTGTATAGACGACGAGGGTAAATCAACAGCGTTTCCGACCAGGGACTGGTCTGGAACAGGCTGAAAATCAACACTCTTTCCGACCAGGGACTGGTCTGGAACAGGCCGTAAAGCAACACTCTTTCCGACCAGGGACTAGTCTGGAACAGGCTGAGCAACACTCTTTCCGACCAGGTACTGGTCTGGAACAGGCTGAGCACAGCCAGGTTCTGGAAGAGAAAGCTGGACCAAAGAGGAATCAGGCTTGATTTCTTGGTCAGCAGGGGAACGTTCTGCAATTGCAGAGAGACGTCGATAACCAGCAGGAAGTTGAGTTGAGGGAGCTGTAAGACTTTCCAATACAATAGAGGCTCTATCCATGAATGGACAAAGGTGAAGGGGATGATTGCCTTCACAAAGTCTACAGGGGATTCGAATCTTCCCTTTTCCCTTAACATTTCCAGCTGATAGGGTAGCATCACCATGATCTCCAGAGGATGATGCAGGGCGGTCCCGATCGTGAGCCCATACTTCTAAGACCCTGGGGATGCCAGGACAATCGCGAAGAAGATGGTCTTCCTTGCATAATCTACAAGGAAATTTAGTCTTCCGCTGTGGAGCAGGAGGAGACTTTACTTCAGTTATATTCGGGGTAGATGGGACCTTTGTTTTGGGAGACTTCTTCTTTTTGGTCTTCTTCTTCTTCTTCTTAGCCACCTGGTTACTTAAATCCAGAGTTTCACCAGGCGAAGTAGAAGATGAGGACGCAGCAGTAGGCGAAGAAGGACAGGGATCCACCTTGGAATCAAAACGATGTTGCTCGGGTGGAGGAGGTGGTGGTGGAACAGGAGTTATCACACTCGAGACCACTGAGTTTGAGAACACCCATACGGGTAAACCGATGGTGAACCCAGGCAAAGACAAAGTTGTTATATACTGGACACCGACATTTCCGACAGAAGGAATCGGACCAGCCGGAGGACCACCTTGGCCGGTGGGCTCAGGGAAGGATGCCATTTGAGCGAGAAAGAACACTACTCAAGCTAACGCAAGCAAAATTTAACCGGGTTATATGTGATCGTGGTCAAATAAATTTTAAGACACTGAACTTTGAACTTGACCTTTTCACTTTTTAAGAGTCGAGAAAAGGACGAAAAGATGACTCTAGTCTCCTTCGAATATTTAATGAGCACGAAGTGACAAGACGCTCACAGGCACCTTTTCGTTTAAGGAGTCCGAAAAGGATCAAAAGTGACTGCTCTGGAATTCTAGGTAGAGGGTGTGCCAAACTTTTCGCAAAACCACAGAATACTTTTTAGGGTACGGATGGTCAATCTTCGTGAATGCTGTGTTCACTGCATTGCGAATCGTAGGGCGGCCGACACGGCTTCCTATGGATAAAGGCTTTATTCCTATAGGGGTCTCCCAATATATACGCGACGGTACGTGGGAGCACAGTCCGTATTGGCACTTATCGTTTCACCGTGGAGGAATCACCCAACCACTCGACAGTAAGCTACCAGGTTTAACGACGCCGGAACACGTCTCTAACCTAGACCTCTAGAATGTTTGCGTTATGTTCCAATGCGTTGTTAGGTTCATTGAGTTTATTTTATAGTTTATCTTCAATTATGTTTCAGTTTTTTGGTCCTACCGTATGTGGTCTCTCCAAACTTCCTAAATGCAATCTATATGCCAAAATTATATCGTTGCATTCGATGAATTCTAACTACAGGAGAGTTGAGATTTTCAAACAAACAAAATGCAGATCCTAATGCAGCGAATAACAAGAAATAAAAGTTTTTTCTTTTTCTTTTTAAAAGCGACAAATAACAATAAATGCTAACTAATATAATGCAAAAAGCTCTTTTGTTTTTTGATTTTTAAGATGGCATAATGCATGTAAACAAACCTCAAGAGATACCCACGAGTACAAACACAATTCACTCAATGGACACAGAACCAATTCAGAAACATGAAGATGAACTGTCAAAGCAAAGGAAAACACAAAGACGTTTAATGAACCATGTGATCTAAGTTCAAATGAAGTCAAGCAAGATCCAAGCAAGCTAGAAGTGAATCACTAGATGAGTGCGGAAAACAATCGAGAAGCTGACTGGATGATCAAACCACAACGTCCCACAGAAGGCTCGACATGCACAGCCACTAGGTACTCTAGGGCTGGGATACAAAATCGATAGAAATAAGCAAACAACTGAAGGATGAAAGTAACAACCAGTCACACAGAGGTCCAACACACTTCCAGAAGCAGCAAAAGATAGGGAAGAACAAAAAATCCGAGTTTAAGGAGCTTTCAACTATCAAACTGGCAAAATTCACAGAGATGGCGCGACTGTGAAACTGCAACTCGCGCTAACAATTAATTGGCGCGGGTTCCTATGGAGAAACATGCGCCAACTGGCGCGACTGTCAGAAGAAAAAACGCGCCAGCCGCGTTTACTGACCCTGACTGACAGTGCCCAGAAGAACCAAACAGTAGATAGCAATTTCAAAACTGACCCAGAAAGTTCATTAACTCAGGCAAGTGAGAGAAAACTAATCATGCAAGACAAACTCCAAATAGCTTCTCCCCAGTGGAGTCGCCAAATTGTTGGTGAGGTAAATCCCCTCTGCGGACAGAGGCGATCCCACTAGCTTAAAACAGAACTAGCCACAATCAATCCACGCTGCTACGCAAGTTCCTAGTTGTACAGTAAAGGTGAATTAAGAAGACCAACTTGGAATCCAACGCTATAGTTGAAGCAGAGTTGGTGTTCTCGCTCCCTCGCTCCGGCAGGTCACAATCCTTGCGATCTTTGCAAACGGACAACTACACATGCAAAGGAAGAAACAGATACAAGCATAAAATCCACCAAGGCACAACTATATTTCAGTCAGAAAGGAAATAAATCAACATCACTATAATAGACAATGAGATTGGAACTATAATAACAGTCGTTCATTAATTAATAATAGACAGGAAAAGTTACAACCAAGGTTCTGACGCTGAACCTTTCCTCTGGCTGGGCGAGCAGCTATATGCCTTGCAGTAGACTACCTCTCTCTCGGACTTCCGGTAGCATAACCTCTCTAGCATTACTCCAACAACTCAAGAACTCAAAGCTACAGCACTTCGGAACTCATAAACTTGGAACTAGCACTCTAGCTTGTCTAATGCATGAGGACAAGCTTTTATAGATGAATAAGGGAGAAAGATTCAATGCACCAGGACACCCATTATGAATTGGCAACATCCATGAAAAGCTAATGTGGATAGATATGATGACTCTCGAGCTTTATCAAATGGATTTTTCCCTCAAAGGAGCTCATGATCTGGGAGGAAAAATCATACAGTCGTGCTTTTAGCAAAAAACATTACTAAACTTGACTGGCGCGGGCATTGTTCTAAGACAGAGCGCCAATGATCGCGCCCCTTTTTGAGGATCTGAGTTATTGGCGCGGGTCAGACATTGGGTACCTGCGCCAATGGGAAAAGGGCACTTTCCAGGGATAATTTGCAGAAGGTGTCTTGAGGGAACATGAAGTACATACACAGGGGAACATAGTGCAAGTGTTTTTAGGCTATGTCACTGCTCACAGGTCCCGGAAAGCATCCTCCAATGTACTAAAATTGAGGCGATAGGGACGGTGACCAACGGTGACAATTTACTGTGTAACAATGACCTCTAATAGTACGTTCTAGGTCTTGTAATTTCTCCTTAAAGGATGCTACCTCTTTGTTCCTATCAATCAACTGAAAGGTTATTTGTTCTTTCTCTTTATCCAAATAGGCTACTTCAGCGATGAGCATAGGCTCTGTTGTAGGAATTTTTAGCTTTTGTTTTAATGATTGGACTTCAACTTTTGTTCCCTATATTAAGGCTTTAATTTCCCCTTTGTCCTCTAGGTTAATGCCCAACTTGACGATAAACTATTTAAAGCCTTCATTCTATACATACATGGCCCTAGAATGTGTCGTTTATTGCTTGATCCTATTAGATGCCTTCTTTAGAAGCTTCTTACTTTGCTAATTGAAAATGAGGCCTTGCTCAAATCATTATATAACATCTCACTAATATACCTATGTAAATTAATCTTTTCATGCAAAGGGACATCTGCGGTGTTGAGGGATAAGTCCATTATTTTAAATTCAACTCCTATGGGGAGTAATTTTGTAGTAGGATGTAGTAAGGAAAGTCTAAGTTGATTCTTCTCAAGGTCCATTGTCAAAAGCAATCCAGTTTGAGAAGAATATGATACATGTTTGGCTAGTTGAGCCATCATCTCTCCTTTTTCTCTTTGACTATTTTCTTAAATTTCATGGTAATATTTTAATGTTGCATCTAAAATTGAGGGACTCCCTTCCACCATAGGAACTTTCACATCTGTGGAGTTGGATGGTACAATATGCTCCATATTTGTCAGGCTCGTCTGAAAACCTAGTTGATCAAGAGTACTTGCTGTTAATTTCACTTGTATTTCCTCTTCATCCTCAGGATGTATCCTAGCCTTCTTTGATATATGAGACTCTTCCACATCTATATCCATTTCTTTAGGAGTATTTATTTTTTAAAAAAATATCTTTAGTTATGGGGGTATCAATCTCTAGTTTTGAACTAACTAGGCCTCTTGGTTTTCCTTCCACTCTATTCCAGGCATGCTTTCATTGGTGTATGGGGTTGAGTTGACACTATTTCTCCTGTTAGAAACAATATGATGGGGGTCATACCACCATCTCTCACCCAACTCAAAATGGAAATCTTTCATTTTGTCTTTAGCATGAGCTAAATCTTGTCTATAATTTACAATGAATGGACCCACAATATTTGCTAGCTTGAACATATACCCTTTATTCCTAGGAAGAAAGTGAACTTGGTCCACATATAAGTCTGTTAAATTCCAAGGAGAAAACTCTCATGGGAATGAATATTGGAAATCTATAGGGCTTCTCATCGAATCCATACAACATGATCTCAGTAAAATCCTCAAATAGATACCAATCACCCACTTTGAAATCCTTACTCACTTGTAGAAAATGCTTATATTGTGGGACGACCCTTGGGGGTGGTGAACCATTCAGGATAGTTAGACGGTGGCCATAAAAGTAGACATAAAGTTAGAAAACCCCTTATTTCCATACTTTCTCTTGACTATACTGGTCCATGATGAGCACTAGTATTGCAGCAATAATGTTGCAACTCATGGGGCTACCAACATTACTTTATCAACTCGGGGTTCGTACAAACTTGGAGGTGACAGTGTTGTATACACAAGTAAATGTGATGGGTATGCTCTTTGTCACTACTAATCTGGCGATAGACCACTAAGGTTTTTCAAACCAGACTTCTATGGATTCAGAAGAATCTTGATTACCAATGAGGAAAAGAGAAATCTACACTAAGAGAAAGCTTGTCTACTGCAGTAAGGAAAAAGACTGAAATCAAATGCTTAAACACACCATTTTCTAACTAACTGCTGAGAGGCTATGCTTCAAAAGAATGCTAATTTAACATGTATGCAATCCTACTGTCCTAAGCATGCAAATTCAAAACATCAAACATTCTACTGCTGTGCATGTAAATGAATAAAAAAAATATGTTTTTCTTTTTGTCCTTTTTTTATGTGAAAGTGTGAAAGCTAATCTCTTTTGGTGATGTGGCAGGTGGCTTAGGGATGATGGTGAATGGTTAGAATGCTTGGGATACCAGTAGGGGTCCTTTTCTAGCTTCCTAGATGCTTTTTCCTCAATTCCGACTCAACAAGCCACTACAAGTAAACCTACAAGATGTCCTAATGCGTTCTACAAGATATCCTGAAAACCTACAAGATCCCCTGTATTTCTACAAGATACAGCCAAGAGAAAAAGGAGGGATGTTGAAGGTGATGGAAGGCTTAGGGAAGGTGGTTGGTGGATGGAATGAGGCAAGGGAGTGCCTAGGACCACTTCAGAACTCAAAACCAGAGTGTGAGATGGTTGGATTTGCTCAACAAGCTTGGAGAAGTATTCTTGTGAAATGATGAAATTGGTGAGGGTTTTAGTGAAGGAAAGGAATGATCATGGGTGGATGAAGTTGGAATGAGGTTGTTAATCATGAAATCTCTATGTACTTCTGAAACACTTGCACTGCATCAAACATTGACATTTACCCAAAAATCATGTAAACAAGAAGGATTTCAATTAACTAGGGAAAACAAAATTTCATGAGCTAGCTGCCTACTTCATGCATGAGGAAAACTTGCAGAATGAGATGAAACATTGATGATATCTAATGTAATATTGAAGATAGAAGAAATGATAACTAAATCCTACTCTTACAAACTGATCAAATGTTGGCCTAAGTACAGAAAAACCCTAAATTCCATGAGAAAGTAGAATTCTGTCTTTTTGGGGCTACATAGGAGTTCTTTCCTCAAACCATGATCCCTGAAGGAAGGAGTGAGGCCAAAACCACCTACTGATAGCTTTTTTATGTTCCTTTATCTCTTTTAAGCTACTGCTGAAGTAAAGAACAAATGGAATCAAACTAATAAGCAAACTAATCAAATCTACACTACTTGCAATGAAATAATTCTAAAGACAATTCAACCATTAATCTATGAAATCAACCTAAGCATACAAATACAAGAAGAGGGGCCTTTTCTGCTAGGGTTGGGCCCTAACCTAAGAGCTTCAGCCCTCTGAGTTAACTCAGTGCTGGATCAAGGAAATGCCCATTCCCATTATCAAATCAGAAAATTACATAACAATGTCTTCCACAAGTCTTGAACTTGAAAATGACTAGTGTTTTTACAACAAAAATTCGAATCCTAATGAGGCTCTAGGCCTCTTTATTTATAAAAATAAAGTCTCCAATGACTTCCTTAAATATATGGAGGCTTGGCTCCCAAACTATAGATAAACTAGCTCTTTAACTATCACTTGCTCGGCTGCCTTTTGATCTCCATGACTTGGCTGCTTGTACTCCGAGCTAATGTGATTGATGGAGAAATATTCAAATGAGTGAGGAGTAAATGAGGAGGATTTACCTCATACAATTTATCCTCCTTGTCTCATTCGAGTTTCAGCCTTTAATTAGCCAAAATTTCCATGATTTTCTCTCAAAAACCTGCAATTAATGCACATTAGTCCACTAGGCATAATATCTCACTTTGACTCATCTCATTAAACAAAATACAATCAAAATATGTAATAAATTGTGAGAAGAGTTGATTTAACTAAGCTAGGAGGTGGATTAAGGTCCATATAGTTGCCCAATGATCATATTCATCAAAAACTCTTTCACTTACACACTTAGCCCAATGACCTTCACTTATTTATATAGTATAGCCCTCATACAATACCAAGAGTCAAAACAACATTAATGTCGGTGGTAATCTTTGACGGGATCAATATTCGTTGTCGCACTCATTACTATGGGCCAATACCATGGTAAGGACCCCTGGTATTTAGAATACCATGGTACAAAAACCATACACTACTTTTCTTCACTAAACTCATGTGCATACGCGACTTGGCTTAACAAAACCCATGTATAGTTCTTGAACTTCCAAATTTATCATTCCTCTGAACTGATTCCTCTGAATTTTCATGCATTATGTCACATCTGATTCATTCTAGTATTCTGTTGTATTCATTCTGTCACCTCTGAACTGACTTGTGAATTCTGTTATAAGTGAGTTGCCATCAAGGACAACACATGCATCATAATTCCAACAAAATCAATGCATCTAATGCAAGAAATCAAATAAGATTAGAAAACAACATCTACACTAAAATCAATGCATCTAATTCAAGTAATCAAATGGGATTAGAAATCAACGTCTACACTCAAATCAATGCATCTAGTCCAAGTAAGCAAATAGGATTAGAAACCAACATCTACATTGAAATCAATGCATCTAGTGCAAGTAATAAAATACGATTATAAATCATCATCTACACTAACATCAATGCATTTAGCGCAAGCAATCACATAGGATTAGAAAGCATCTACATTGAAATCAATGCATCTAGTGCAAGCAATCAAATATAATTAGAAATCAACATCTACATTGAAATTAATGCATCTAGTGCAAGCAATCAAATAGGATTAGAAATCACCATCTACACTGAAATCAATGCATTTAGTGCAAGCAATCAAATAGGATTAGAAATCATCTACATTGAAATCAATGCATCTAGTGCAAGTAATCAAATATCATTATAAATCAACATCTACACTAAAATCAATGCATCTAGTGCAAGCAATCAAATAGGATTAGAAATCACCATCTACATTGAAATCAATGCATCTAGTGCAAGAAATATTCTTCCCTCTCTCCCCCCTCCATTTATATCTATATCTCCCTCCATCTCTCCTTTGTCTCTCTATCTCACCCCCCAAAACTCACACGCTCTCTCACTCCATATCTATCAATCTCTTTGTCCCTCCCTCCCTGTCTCCATCTCTCTCTTCTTCCCTCTCTTCACCTTCCATCTATATCTCTATCTCCCTCTGTCTCTCTATATCACCCCCAAAACATACACTCTCTTTCTCCAATCTATATATTTATCACTCCCTCCTCCTCTCCCTCTCTCTCTCTCTCTCGTCCTCATCTTTCCCTCTCCCACACTTCTATCTCTCTTCCCTCTTGTTGTCCTCTCTCCCTCTCTCTCCATCTTTGTTATCACTCCCCCTCTCTCTCCACCTTTCTCTCTCTATGTCTTTCTTCTTATCTCCCTCTCTCTCCACCTTTCTCTCTTTATGTCTTTCTTCTTACCTCCCTCTCTCTCCTCCTCCATCTCCATCTTTATTTCCCCACCTCTCTCCACTCTCTCACATCCTCTCTTTCCCTTTCTCTCCCACATCTCTCTCTCTCTCTCTCTCTCTCTTCACCCTCCAACTCTATTACTATATGCCTCTCTCTCTCCTTCTCTCCCTCTTTCTCTCCATCTATCCTTCTTTGTCTCATTATCTCACCCCAAACATACACACTCTCTCTCCATCTCTCCCTTGTGACTCCCTCTCTCTCTCCACTTCTCACTCTTTGTGTCTTTCTTCTTCCCTCCCTCTCTCCCCCTCCAACTCCATCTCTATATCCCTCCCTCTATCCTCCTCTCTCTCAATTCCTCTTCCTCTCCCTTTCTCTCCTACCTTCTTCTCTGTTCCCCCATCTCTCTCTCTCTCTCTCTCTCTCTCTCTCTCTCTCTCTATATATATATATATATATATATATATGTATATGTATATATGCCCCCCCCCCTCTCTCTCTCTCTCTCTCTCTCTCTATTTCCCCTCCAATCCTCTCTCTTCCCCCATCACTATATTCCTATCTCTCTCGTCCTTCCTCTCTCTCTCTCTCTCTCTCCTGCCTCCTATTTTCCTCTCTCTCTCTCTCTCTCTCTGCCCTCCAATCCTCTCTCTACCCCCAATCCTCTCTCTTCCCCCATCACTCTCTCTCTCTCTACCCTCCAATCCTCTCTCTACCCCCAATCCTCTCTCTTCCCCCATCACTCTCTCTCTCTCTCCAACTGTGTTACTATATCCCTCCTTTTCTTCTTCTCTACTCCCTTGTCTCTATCTCTCCTTCTTTGTCTCTTAATCTCACCCCTAGACATACACGCTCTCTCTCCATCTCTCCCTTGTCACTCCCTCTCTCTCTCCACTTCTTACTCTCTATGTCTTTCTTCTTCCCTCCCTCTCTCCCCCTCCAAATCCATCTCTCTATCCCTCTCTCTTAAGTCCTCTCTCTCATCCTTCCTATCTCTCCCTTTCTCTCCTACCTCCTTCTCTCTTCCCCCATCTTTCTCTCTCTCTCTCTCTACCCTCCAATCCTCTCACAATCTCCCTCCCTCTCTCCATCTCTCTCTCCCACTTCCATCTTTATATCTCCCTCTCCCTCTCTTACCCTTCTCTACCTCCCTCACTCTTCTCCCTCTCTCTCTCTTCATTCCTCCTCTCCCCTTTCCTTCAGTTTATCTCCATCTCTCCCTTCACTCCCCCTATCTCTCCACCTCTATCACTCTATGTCTTTGTTCTTCCCTCCCATATATATGTAGAGTTAATATACATATCATGATATATTAATATATATTATAATATAACAAATTTAATATTGTATTAATCCAAAGTTATTAAATTTAATAATATTAATATGAATATTAGATTTAATAATAATAATAATATTAATTTTTAATAATAATATTAGGGTTAATAATGTTTTTTTGCATGGTATTAATAATAATTTGGTCCATGGTATTTGGGTCATAGGCTTGATATATAATTAGATGTTGATTTTTAATCATATTTGATATATTTTTATTTATTTACCATACCTCTTTATACTTCTTTTATATTTATTTATTTACCATATATCTTTTATAAATATGGTATTTGGCCCATGGTATTAATAATAATTTGTCCCATGGTATTTGGCCCACAGGCTTCACCTAAATAAAACCTCTTTTTTGAATTTTTGTAAATATAAAGAGGTTTATGGAGTAAATATAAAAGAGGTTTTATTTATTTCATACCTTTAATTTATTTATATTTTTAGTTATTTACCATACCTGTTTTATTTATTTACTATACCTCTCGTTTATTTATTTATTTACCATACCTCTTTTTTTTCAGTGTTCTAAACCTCTTCATATTTTAAATTTATATTATATTTATGCATAATAATAATTAAATTAATTTTTATATAGGACCAACATTAAATTAAAATGTTAAATATTAAAACCTAAACATTATATATTAAATATTTATATATTTATGTTTATTTACCCAATAATAAATATTAAATAGATGATCAAAATTTAATAAATATTAAATATTTTTTTGTCATAAACATAAAATAAATATTTATATTTATTTTCATCATTTTACATTTTTTTGGTACGCGCTTAAGTGTTCAAGTAATTTCCAATAGACGCGTAAAATCTTCCACATATTGTTGAGTTGTTCTAGTAGAATCTTCATTCTATCTTCCATCTTATACTTATAAAATAACAAATAGTTATTTTCATCCACTAAATTTTTATGGCCATGATTGTTAGTATAGAAGAAAGAAAGAAAGAAATTATTTTAGTGACCACAAGGCTAAAAATATCCTATGGGACAGATTGCTTCTACATCTGCTTGATGTATTAGGCCATTTTTCTATGAAGCTTCACAATAAATGCTCCCAGCTTCTTGACAAACCCCTCGCTAAATAGATTATCCCAAGAGCTAGCTGCCAGCATATTTGCATAACTTTCCCTATTGTCTTTGAAGGCCTCACATTCTAAAATGAAATATTTTTCTGTTTCCACTTTTCCGAAAGAACTAAAAATGCATACCCTTTCCTCCCACACTTCCTTTGACCTTTTCCAGCACCCTGTTTCACAACGAAGTTGACGAGAATTAGTCCTTAACTGACCAATAAGAATTTTGGCTCTCAAGAGATATTGGCCTCTATGTATGCTTTTGGTTGATGATTATGAGTGGGATTAAACACTTCAATATAGTAATTTTTCTTTCTTCCTAGCTCCTTATTCCAAGTACGTTTGTGGAACTTTTCCATAACAAATGCTTTTATCTCTTTGTTATACCCCATTTACTAAACCATTTGTTATTTTGCTGCATCCAAGTTTTTTTGCTCTTGCACAATCTATCATTAAAGACAACCTTAGGTCATCTACCCTCTTCCATTTGCTCAATTTTTTTTAAATACCTTATGACTCACACCATAGCAATTGCTTCAATAAGAGCAATCCCTGTTTCATTTAACAAGATATATAGTTACATTTCAGTGTTGAAAGGTTTTGGATGCAAGTAACTAGACCATGATATCCTGGGTTTCCCATAGATTAGGACTGGCAGTTACTGATTCACCATGTGTTAAAAAAAAAAATGCAAGTATTTGACCTCAAAATTCAAAAGACAAATTACACGACTTTGAAAAAAAATGCAATGGGAAAAAATTGTATCCCCCTTATGCACATGTATTTGTGAAATGGAGTGGTTGCAATCCACGTGGCTTAACATGCACCTTTTTTTAACAGTGTGCATGTTGAATGATATGCAAATGACATAAATAGAAATTTATGATAATTCATAGTTAATATTTTTTTAAATTTTTTTATAAAATAATTATAAAAAAATTAGTATAATTTATAAATTAAGTAAAAATTTTGAAAAAATTGAGTTGAAATTGTTTAATATGTAAAAATTAAGTATTTTAGAAATTTAATTTTTTATGGCATTTTTATTTGATACAAAATTATATTCTTACTTGAAATTGTATTGTCAAATCCTAATAAAAAACTATTTTATCTATAAATTAAATTACACTATTATAAAAATATATTAAAATAAATTTTAATTTTTTAAATATATATATTTTTTTTAATTTTACGGTAAACTAATCCATTTTTATCAACATCTACATATAACATTAAATACATGAACACTTAAAAAGTGAAATTGCATAGACATTACGTTTGATTTTTTTAACGAGAGTAGATCTTGTTCCCTAATACGATTTTGAAACAATATTTAATACACACAACACTATTTACTAATAAAGTTTGTGTTGTGTGCCTCAATGTTATGCAAACACTCAATAAGCACACTTCACATATTAAATTTGTGTATGCTAAAAATACCATAGGTTGCAACAACTATCATATATGTATTTTCAAAGCAATACATCATATAAATATATATATAATTATAAATATTTTTGTATTAGGTGTGTTAGTCATTTTAGTTATTGATGACAAGTTTAGAGGGAACTTGTTAAGTATCCATTATTATTGATGTCATTATTGTATACTTAAAATTGTTTTTTTTTTTAATTTTTGAGTGTTGGAAGTTAAACTTGTTTGCTAAAATTTAAATGTGGATTCTGAGCAACTTATTTTTGTAGGGACAATGTTTATAGTTTTTTTTGTTCAAAAGAGTATGAAAAGTGTATAGTTAGTAGACTTTTTAAAGAGCTTTTCAACAATATATAACATGTTTTCTAACTCCCCAAGAATGAAGAGAAACCTAAGTTTGAAGTGATGGAGTCTAGTCTTTGGCAAGAAATACAAGCTTCATAGACTCATCTAGACCATCTAGAATTCTTCAAGGCGTATAGGCATCTAGATCCATTTGGGATGCACCAAGGAATTTGGGCGCTCAAACCCATCTAGGATGCACCAATGCATTCAAACCTTCAGGAGTGCAACATGGACACACTTAAGAAATGGGCTAGATCCAAATTTCCTGGCTTCAAATATTAGGTGGACCCCAGTACAATGTGGCACAAGATAGCAGGGACATGTGACAATGATGTGGCTGAGATGATGACATGGAAGTCTTAGGATGATGACACATGGCATTTATTTTCAAAAATTTTGAGTGACCAAGCGGATGTTTGGTATGTGAGATGTGGCGAGGTGTGATACGTGGCACATGACAAGGCATGGTATGTGGTACAACAACAAGTGGTGAGTCTTGATCAATCCATGAAGCATCAACGTGGCAGACTCAAGAGGTGGCTATTTTGTAAGACTTTGCAGTGTTCAAGAACTTTGACTTTTTGAGTGTTTTTGGAGTCTAGAGGCAAATGTCATCCAAGTATCTAGGGATCCATAGGTATACATTGCATACACACTTACCAAACACCTAGATCGAAATTCGAGTAAGGGAAGATAGGATTGGTCAAAGTTCCAAGAAATTATGGTTCCGAGAGTGCAGAGATTATCCTAGTATCTGGGAATCTGCGTGTGGAGCAGGTGCGCTGGCTAACAAGTGACCCAAATTCGGATTCACATAAGTACATCAAATAATATTGGTCCAAGTTCTAAGTGATTGAAGTTCCAAGTGAAAGCAGGCATCTGGTCATTCGGCCATCTGGGCGTGAACAATGTCAAGTCACATGTCTTAAGCTCATCCACATGTGGAGCAGGTGCACTGGCTAACAAGTGCCCCAAATTCGGATTCACATAAGTACATCAAATAATATTGGTCCAAGTTCTAAGTGATTGAAGTTCCAAGTGAAAGGAGGCATCTGGTCATTCGGCCATCTAGGGGTGAACAATGTCAAGTCACATGTCTTAAGCTCAAATCCCCGAATATGTGAAAAAAATCCTTTGAGACTAAAATTCCCTTCCCAAGTCACGAGGATCCAAAAGTGAAACCCTCAATGTTGAAAGCTAAGGTAAAGAAAAAAAATGGGAATCCAAGATTTGCCCATGTTCATAGTATATTTACCAATAAAACATCCAAACATCAGATTCATTGCAGCGATGGAGAGATAACCCTCTGGTTCTGGCCCTCGGTCCTATGACTCAAGATACCTTAAAAAATTGAGATTTGAGATCAGAAATTTGATGTTTTCAGGCACCAAATTTATTAAAGTCATGAAATGATAAAAGTCAGTATTGGACAAATTTGTGATTTTTGTAGTCTTAAATAGAAATAGAATGAAATGAGAATTGTGCATTCACATGTCAATTTCCTTGTGAGACTGTTGTAGATGTGCAAAACAATGGAAGTTAACATTGAATGAAAAGAGGAAGCTATGTTGTTGTTAATAAGCTTATCTTAGTGCCAAATCTAGTAAACTGGAGCTAGAGTAGGTAGAGGTGAGTTGATCTAGGTGGATATTGGTGGCCACCTACCTATTCCACTTGGACCCGCACCATTGTACCATTATTTCTTTCAGTTTACATAATTTTACCACAGTTTATTATTTTTGGTATTTTTTTGGGTCCTAAACTTCTGAAGCCGTTTTGAAGCCTAAACAAAGTTTTTTTGGAAAACGGGTAAACATGGGTCTTTCAATAATGTTTGCAGTTGAAAGTTGTAGTTCTCTGATAGATATTTCTAACGAGGTATCGTGTGCGTCAAACAAAGATCGTATGTCAAAGTTACGACCCCAGGAAGTTGATGTGCAAATTTACCCCAACGTGGCCCATAGTTTTGGTGCTTCATCTCCTAGGGTTAGGTTTTTGGATGTTTAAGGTTTTCCATTGTTTCTCAATAATAAATAGGCTTTCGAGCCTCATTGTAACACATTTTAGAGGCATGTAGCGACCATATCTCTTCTCAGAGATAAACTACCATCGCCCGAGCTAGTATATTTCCATTCTGTATGTAAGCATATTTTAGTTCTTTGATATTAATGAAATGAAGATTTATTTTTGTTGCATCTTTGTGTTTATGGTTATATATGTATTTTGTCTTGTTCCTGCATAAGTCTGGACCAGTGGTATCAGAGTGTTCTTCTCTTTCTTTATTTTTCTTTGCATGTCCCCAACGAGGTTGGCGTATAAGGAGTTAGAGCTCGAACTGGTTCAACCTTCGCAGGACCGGCCTCACAAACCCTAACAGCCTCCCATGGTAGAAGAAAATAAAGACGAGGGAGTAGGAGATAATTTTAGAATATTCCTCGAAGAATCCCTTGAGTGACAAAGGAACGTGATGATGGAAAACTTTGCCCAGATCCTTCGGTTGATGCCCATAGGCAACGCATCTTCATCTGTAAGCCACTCTGGAGGCACCACTCCCTCCATGGTACAAGTCAACTTTGACATTCCCATATTTGAAGGATAGATATATGCAAACGTCATAGATAGATGGTTAAATTTGTTGGAAGGGTATCTTTCAGTTCATGAATTTTCCAATAGGGAAAAGATTACTTTTTCACTCCTCAAAGTCACCCCCCACGTCAAGGAATGGTGGGAAACCTATGGTGAGTAGACGGATAAGAGGGATCCCTCACTATTTTCAGCCACACCCACTTAGAACTCTTTCCAAGACGCCATCAAGGAGCAGTATTAACCTGTTGGGAGCTATGAAGATAAGTACATAAAGTGGACCACACTATGGCAGGGAAGGGACCAAGACGTGCCAGAATTAAAAAATATTTTTCATACCCTTCGCACAAAGTTTGGTATCAAGGATTCTGAGTGGCATCTAGTACTCAAGTACTGCAGTTGTCTACACAAATACATCCAGGACAAGATGGAGTTCCTGGACATCTCCTCGCTTGGTATTTCCTACCGATACATTGTCAATATCGAGCAGAAGGTTAAACAAATGAACCAATACTTTGAATTTGTGAATCGGAAGCAAGGGAAAAGGGCCCCCAAACCATAGAACAAAGGACAAAGCCAAGGCGGGGTGACCTAGAACAACGCGTTGAAGTCATAATAAAATAACAACACCACAAAGACAAAGAAGGACACAGGAAATTGTTGTGAGTTCCATAAGAGCCCCACTCTGAACACAATTGAGTGTCGAGCTAAGCAGTCACTGGTGACCGAATTGAAGGCTTAAGAGTCATATGCATGTTCTAACTCTGATTTAGAACTCGACAAGCGTAATGAAAAAGGAAAGCATATTATTGTTGTGGAGCCCAGTGCCATTGTTGCCACCACCAAGATCTAGAAGATTGAGCCTAAAGATACAGAGGAGGGCGAGCGCCTCTTCCACTCACAAATGTGGGTGAAGGGTTCACCGTTATAATTCATTGTTGACAGCAGGATCCAAAAGAACCTCATTTCAATAGAGGTCATGAAGAATTTGGGCCTACTAACGACACCACACCCATAGTCGTACACCATCAGGTGCTTCACCAAGGACGAGATCTTCGCATCATCTAGCATTGTCGCCTTCCCTACAACACCAAGCCATTCACGCATGAGGTATTGTGTGATGTTTCTCCTCTTGAAGTTTGTGATGTATTATTATGCTAACCATACTTGTGGAAGTGTCATGATATGTATAAGTGTAGGCCTCACACTGTTATTATTTCTTTCGGAAATAAGTTATACAAGATACTAGACATACCCCACCCACCACCATCTCTTTGATCTTTGTTAAGCAATGCAGTAAGATCATCTCCCAAACTGGGAATTTTTTCTTCTTTCTTATTCGCTCTCAAAGTAAGGGGAAGATTGTGGCCACATCCATGGCCACTGGGAAGGGTTCCTCCATGCATCAGAAGCAAGTGGATAAGGTCATGGAAGAATACAAGGACATCTTCTCCTCACCCACAGGGGTATCCTTACACTGTCAGGTCAAGCATTCGATCGATCTAACTCTCAGGGCATCTCTACCCAACAGGCAGATATATCACCACTCCATTATGGAAAATGAAGAGATCAAGCGAAAAATCCAGGAGTTGTTGGAAAAAGGGCACATAGGACCAAGTTACTCGCATTGTGGGATCCCAATTGTACTTGTACGGAAGTAGAATGGGACCTAGAGGCTCTACATTGATTATCGATCACTAAAAAAATCATTGTCGGCAACAGGTATCCAATCACACAAATTGATGACCTTCTAGACCAACTCAAGGGGGCCAAATATTTCAACAATATCGATCTGAAGTTTGGCTATCACCAAGTTCCAATAGAGCCCACAAATGTATGGAAGATTTCTTTGAAATCCAAGGAAGGCCTTTTTGAATGGTTGGTTATGCCCTTCGGGTTGACAAATACCCCTCCTAATTTTATGAGGCTAATAGATGACATCATGCAGCCCTTCACCAGCTCATTCGTGGTTTTTTATCTAGACAACATCGTCATCTTCAACAAGAGTTTAGAAGAACACTTGCAACACATTTGATAGGTCCTTCAAACCCAGCGGCAGCACAAACTATGTGCCAACTTGAAGAAATGCACCTTTGGCATGAGCCAGGTCCAATATTTGGGTTATATCATAGATGAGTGAGGCATGCATGTGGATCTGACTAAGATCCAAGTCATTCAGGATTGGCCAGCCCCGACCACTCTAACAGAGCTTCGCGGCTTTTTGGGCCTTGCAAATTTTTATCAGACATTCATGCTGGGATTCTGCCATATCACTTGGACTTTGAGTCAAATTACCAAGGGCGGAGCGAAAGCAAAGTTTTCCTGGTCTAAATCCCAATAGAAGGTGTTTGTTGATTTGAAGTGTCGCCTCTGCTTTGCAACAATACTCACATTGCCAAACCTGCAATAGCCATTTGAAATTGAGATAGACGCCTATGACTATGCTATTGGTGAATTCCTCACCCAAAACAAGCATCCAGTGGCCTATCATAAAGAGACACTTTCGGATACAATTCAAAAGTACCCTACCTATGATAAAGATATATTTCCATCGTGCAGGCTCGTCAGCAATGGAAGCATTACATTATGGGAAGGAGACAGTCATCCACACAGATCACCAACCACTTTAGTTTATACAGACACATGGGAAGTTGCAAAATTATCACCATCAAAATTTGTATACATATCTGCAACAATTCCACTTGAACATTAAATACAAAAAGGGCAACACCAATCATATTGCAGACTGCCTCAGCCAACCCCCAGTTTTTAGCACTGACTACTGTTCTCAACTCTTATGGCCACGAGACCTATGGATGGATGCAACTGTATAAAAATGATCCAGAGTTCACCTCCACATACCAGATGCTAGTGGATGGCAATAAATTTCCTGATTTCCACCTTCAGGACTCATTATTATGCTACTTGGGCCACCTTTGCGTTCATTCAATCGAGCAAGCTAAGATGATTTGGGAGGCGCACTACAGTCGGGTCGCGGGACACTTTGTGTGGTATTAGAGCGGTATGCTCTTTTTCTATTTTTATTTGCATGTCCCCAACGAGGTCAGGGTAAAGGAGTTAGGGATCGATCTGTTTGAACCTTTGCAAGATCAACCTCGCAAACCACGATGGCCTCCCATGGCAGAAGAAAAGAAAGATGAGGGAGCAGGAGATCCTTTCAAAATATTGCTCGAAGAAGCCCCCAAATGACAAAGCAACAAGATGATGGACAAGTTTGCCCAGATCCTTTTGTGGATTCCCACAAGTGACACATATTCATCCGACAACCACTGTAGAGGCACCACTCCCTTCAAGGTGCAATTCAACTTTGACATTTCCATATTTTAAGGACAGATAAATGCAAACGTCATAGGTAGATGGTTAAATTTCTTGGAAGGGCATTTTTCAGTTCATGATTTTTCCAATAGGGAAAATATTTCTTTTTCACTCCTTAAAGTCACCCACCATGTCAAGGACTGGTGGGAAACCTATTGTGAATTGGGGGATGGGAGGGAACCCTCCCTGTTTTCAGCCGCACCCACTTGGAACTCTTTTTGAGATGCCATCAAGGAGCAGTATTACCTTGTCAGGAGCTATGAAGATAAGTACATAAAGTGGACCACACCATGGCAGAAAAGGGACCAAGACATGCCATAATTCACAAATATTTTTCATACCCTTCACACGAAGTTTGGTATCAAGGATTCTGAGCAGAATCTGGTACTCAAGTACCGCGGTTTTCTACACAAATACATCCAAGATGAGATAGATTTACTGGACATCTCCTCACTTGGCACTGCCTACCGACACATTGTCAAGATCGAGCAGAAGTTTAAACAAAAGAAGTGAGACTTTGGATCTACGAATCTAAAGCAAGGGAAAGGCGCCCCCAAACTGCAGAACAAAGGAAAAATCCAATGCGGGGTGACCTAGGACAATGTGTTGAAGTTGCAAGAAAATAATATCACTATGAAGACAAAGAAGGACATAAGAAAGTGGCTTGAGTTCCATAAGAGCCCCACTCATAACACAAGTGAGCGTTGAGCCAAGCATTCACTGGTGGCCAAGCTGAAGGCTTTAGAGTTAGATGCATGTTTCGACTCTTAGTAAGAACCCAACAAGGGGAATCACAAAGGGAGGCAGATTAGTGATGCAGATCCCAGTGCTAGTGTTTCCACCACCAAGATCCAGAATATTGAGTTTGAATATCCAGAGGAGGGGGAGCATCTCTTCCAATCACAGAAGTGGGTGAAGGGTTCTTTGTTGCAATTCATTATCGACAACGGGAGCCAAAATAACCTCCTTTCAGCAGAGGTCGTGAAGCAGTTGGGCCTACTGACCACACCACACCCTTAGTCGTACACCATCGGGTGGCTTCACCAAGGATGAGATCTTCGCGTCAGCCAGCAGTGTCGCCTTCCCTACAACATCAAGCCCTTCACGAATGAGTTATTATGTGATGTTGCTCCTTTTGAATTTTGTGATGTATTATTAGGCCAACCATACTTGTGAAAGCGTCATGTTGTTTATGAATCGAGGCCTCGCATTGTATTATTTATTTGGGAAATAGGTTATACAGGATACCAGAGGTAGCCCCGCCTACCACCATCTCTTTAAGCTTTGTTAAGCAACGCAGTAAGATCATCTCCCAGACTGGGAAATTTTTTTTCTTTCTGATTCGCTCTCAAAGTAAAGGGAAGATCGTGGCCACATCTATGGCCCCGGAAAAGGGTTCTCCACGCAGTAAAAGTAGGTGGATAAGGTCGTGGAAGAATACAAGGACATCTTCTCCTCACCCACATGGGAACTCTTGCACTATCAGGTCAAGCATTCAATCGATCTGGATCTTGGAGCACCTCTACCCAATGGGCTGATATATCATTGCTCCATTATGGAAAAATAAGAGATCAAGCAGCAAATCTAGGAGTTGCTGCAAAAAGTGCACATCTGACCAAGCTCCTCGCCTTGTGGGAGCCTGATTGTACTTGTACAAAAGAAGGATGGGACCTAGAAGCTCTGCATTGATTATCAGAAACTAAACAAAATCATTGTCAGTAACAAGTATCCAATCTTATGGATTGATGACCTTCTAGACCAACTGAAGGGGGCCAAATATTTCATCAAGATCTATCTAAAGACAGGCTATCACCAAGTTACAATATATCCCATAGATGTATGAAAGACCACCTTCAAATCCAAGGAAGGCCATTTTTAATGGTGGGTTATGCCCTTCGGGTTGACAAATCCCCCTACTACTTTTATGAGGCTAATGGATGACATCTTGCATCCCTTCACCAACTCATTTGTGGTTGTTTATGTAGACAACATCCTCATCTTCAGAAAGAGTTGGGAAGAATACTTGCAACACATTCGGCAGGTCCTTTAAACCGTGTGGTAGCACAAACTATGTGCCAACTTGGAGAAATGCACCTTTGGCATGATCCAAGTCCAATATCTGGGTTACGTCATATATGAGTGAGGCATGCATGTGGATCTGACTAACATCCAAGTCATTCAGGATTGGCCAGCCTTGACCACTCTAATAGAGCTTTGCTGCTTTTTGGGCCTTGCAAATTTTCATCAGAGGTTCGTGTTAGGATTCTCCCACACCACTTAGACTTTGAGTCAGATTACGAAGGGCGGAGCGAAAGAAAATTTTTCTTGGTCCGAATTTTTGGGTGTGGAGCCTGATTATCTTTTGTATTCAAAGGTATCGCCACATTGGACCCCAATTCGAAATGGGGCAGCAACGCCGCCTGTAAAATATTCACTACAGGGGGGGTCCAAGGGGGGGCAACTGCGACCTTTGGGGAGCCCCCCCCTGGCGGGGGGTTTCAAGGGTGGCGCCCCCGAAGCTAAAAATAGATGTAAAATTGCCTTGTAAAAGTATAGTAATTTCTAGTCAATCTGAGCCGTTCATTAGGCGGATGATCTGACAGTAGAACTTATGTTTAGTTTAGGGTTTTTTTCCCTAGAAGGAAACCCCTCTCTTTGTATGAGGGAATTGTATTGAGTCTGTGTAATATATGTGTATTCTCCGAGCGAGAAGCAGAGAGGTGAGACTGTGAGAGAAAACAGAGGATATTACAGCGGATCTGCTATAGGTTGTGTCTCTTCATTTTGTTGGATAATAGAAAGGAAGGATTGGCTGTTTGGGGTGGACGTAGCCCAAAACTGAGTGAACCACATATATCTGTGTCTCTCTTGTTTTATGCGTTTTCTTTGTTTATATTTCTACAATATTTTATGTGTTCCATTGCTCTGTAATATATAATTTCTAACACGAATCCCAACAGAATTTGTTCGTTGAGTTGAAGTGTCGTCTCTGCTCTGCACCAGTACTCACATTGCCAGACCTACAGTAGCCATTTTAAATTGAGATAGCCACCTCCGAATAAGCTATTGATGCAGACCTCACCCAAAACGAGCATCCAATGGCCTATCATAATGAGACACTTTCTGATACAATTCAGAATTACCCCATCTATTATAAAGAGATGTATTCCATCATGCAGGCTTGTTGGCAATGAAAGCATTACATTCTGGGGATGGAGACAGTCATCCACACAGATCAATTACCTCTTCAATTTATACAAACACAAGGGAAGTTGCAGAATGATCACCATAAGAAGTGGTCTACATATCTGCAACAATTCCACTTGAACATTAAATACAAAAATGGAAGCACCAATCATGTTGCAAACTGCCTTAGCCAACCTCCAGTTGCAGCACTAACTACTGTTTTCAACTCTTGTGGCCATGAGACCTCTGGGTGGTCGTAATTCTACAAAAATGATCCAAAGTTCACCTCCACATACCTGATTCTAGTGGATGGAAAACAAGTTCTTTATTTCCATCCCTAGGAAGCATTATTATGCTACCTGGGCTACCTTTGTGTTCCTTCAAGCGAGTGTGCCAAGTTTATCTGGGAGGCGCACTATAGTCGAGTCACAAGACACTTTAGTGTGGAGAAACATGTGGCCATACTACAAAAGTACTTTTATTGGCCAAAACTCCGACAGAATGTTGGAAAATATATCAGATCCTGCACTACCTGTGCCATCGCCAAACCAACCATTAAGAAGAAAGGCTTGTACACTCCTCTGCCTACTACCAGCCATCCTTGGGAATCCATCTCTGTGGACTATATTTTTGGCCTCCCTTGTACTAAGCATGGTAATGACTGTGTATTTTTATTCGTGGACAAAGTTTCTAAGATGGCTATATTGGCAGCCTACAAGAAGAGTATCACAATAAAGAACACTTCCAAACTCTTATTTGAACGAGTTTGGGTACATTTTGGGATCTCGCAAACCATTATATAAGATCATGATAGAAAGTTCCTAAGAAAATTTTGGTCAAGCCTCTAGACAATATTAGACACCAAGCTCACCAAGTCAATTGCATTCCATCCCCAAACTGATGGCCAGACAGAGGTTGTCAACAAGATGATAGTGCACATAATCTGCATGTACAACTCTAAGCATCCATGAACTTGGGATGAGAGCCTTCCCTATGTACAACATAGTGATAACAGAGCTCTCCATAGCTTGACTGGTCGTAGTCCCTTTCAAGTGGGTCTAATATTTCAACCATTGTATCTGATTAATGTTGGCATGCCTCATGCGACTACACAGACAAAATCCACACATGTACAGTCCAAGGTTGGTAAAGCAACAAAATTTATTTAACGCATCTAGCACATCTACCAACAGGTTCATGAAACCTTGGATAATTCCAATTCCAAGCATAAGCAGCGACATGGTCAACATCGGGTGCCACACATGTTTTAGGTGGGCGACAAAGTTTGGTTGCATTTTCAGAAAAAATGCCTTATCGGAGCCCATCAAAGCTCATACCACTCCAATTTGGGCCTTACACCATTACCAAGGTTGTGGGAGATCACTATTTTCAACTCAGTATTCCCCCATTCATTGGCATGCACCCAATGTTCAATGTGGACCGCCTTCGACCATACTTTCCACCATTACTATACACATCAAAAATTGTAGAACAACTCACACCAACAAAGCTAAACCTAGACTGCATGGAATAGGCCACAACTGATCGAATCATGGAAATGTAGATCAAGAACACTCACCAACAGAAGATCCAACGGTATCGGGTTGTCAAAGCTGGCCAGTTCCTACACCAAGGCAAGTGGATCATCAGGGACCAAGTTTAGCAATCTTTTCCCCATCTCATGAAGGAACTAAACGCAATGGGGTTCATTGATTCCTAAGGGGGGAGAATTGATCCAAGTGGATATTGGTGTCCACCCGCTTATTCCACTTGGACCCCCACCATTGTACCATTATTTCTTTTAGTTTTCATAATTGTAGCAAAATTTACTATTTTTGGAAGTTTTTCGGGTCTTCAACGTCCGTAGCTATTTTGAGGCCCTAAACGATATTTTTTTGGAAAACAAACAAATGTGAGGTTTTTATTAACATTGATGGTTGAAAGTTGTAGTCTTCGGGTATATATTTTTAACGAGGTATCGTGCACGTCAAACAAAGATCATATGCCAAAATTACAATCCCAGGAAGTTGATGTACCAATTTATCCCAACGAAGCCCATACTTTTAGCGCTTCATCTCCTGGGGTTAGGTTTTTGGATGTTTATGGATTTACATTGTTTCTCAATAATAAATAGGCCTTTGAGCCTCATTATAACATAGTTCAAAGGCATGTAGCCGCCACATCTCTTCTCAGAGATAAGTTATCATCACCCGAGCTAGTCTATTTCCATTTTGTATGTAAACATCTTTCAATTCTTTGATATTATTGAAATTAACATTTATTTCCACTGCATCTCTTTATTTATGGTTATATTTGTATTTTGTCTCCTTTCTGCATAAGTCTGGACCATGAGTAGCGAAGATTGTGTAAGTGAAGTTTTTATGTGTTCTATAATTGTTGCACCAATGAAGAAAATGGAAATTTGAAGGGCAAATGAGTGAATTGCTACATATCTGAGACAAAATAAGAGAAGAGGGTTAGAACACATATTGTTAGAATTAAATTTGTTATGCAAAACAAAGGAAGTGGATTTAAATAGATGATAAATTAAAAGGAGAAAATATCAAAGAAAAAGGGAGTACGAGAAATGGTTGATACCACTGAAAGGATGCCTCTTTGGTTGATAGGTATTGTAACTGGTATCATTGTGGTTGGTATAATGGGTGTCTTTTTCTATGGTTCATATTCTGGATTTGGGTCATCCCTATAGTAGGGGAAATGCACTTACTGTGGGAAATAGTATACATGCGAAAGTGAAAAATCGATAAGGCCTTACCCTTTAGAATTAACATTGGTGTCAGTGTGATATTTTGAGAAAGAGCCTCAAATATGAGTTTGAAAATGTATGAAAAATATCTAATAGGTGAAGGAAGTAGTTGCTTATAGTCAAGGGATTGGAGTCTCCTTCAGATTGGTGTCTGTAAAAAGCTAGTGGTTGGTGCCTCCAGCAAGTTGGTGACTCCAAACAGTGGGAGTTGGTTCTTCCAACAAATGGGTTCTTCCAAAGAAAAATGGGTTTGTGCCTGCATGATTTGATGTAAATTGAATTTAGTTCTTGCATTTACATTATAATTAAAATAATATTTGTGGCTTTCTCCCATATGGGTTTCCATGTAAATATATTATTGTTCAAGCTTTATGTGATTGATGCACTGCTACATTATTGAAGGTGTTTAATTGGCTAAATAATTGTTAAAAGTTACAAAATATTGATTCATCCCCTTCTCAGTATTCAACATGATTTACAACAATTCGTATCAAAGTGAGTTCCTTCAATAATAGTCTAACAACTAGAAGGTAGATCTAGATTTAAACCATGGGCAACTAGGATGGAAATTTCATCAACAAAGCTCTTATATTCAATGGAATGAATTACGCATTTTGGAAGGTAAGAATGAGAACTTACATAATGTCCCTTTCTATAGATGTCTAGGATGCATTATTGAATGGCTATAAAAATCCAAATGTGTTGGTTCATAGAGATAATAAGAAATTTTTTTGTTATAATGCTAAAGTAATGAATGCAACCCTAAGTGCATTTCCTGAATCTGAACTTGTTAAAGTCATGAACTACGACATAGCCAAAGAAATATGGTTAATTTGATGAATTTATATGAAGGAAATAGTAAGGTAAAGAAGGCTAAACTCCAATTTTATAGAATGCAATTTTAATCATTGAAGATGAATGAGGTCGACGAAATAGCCAAATTATTTCCTCTTGTGGATGAAATAGTTAACACCATAAGAGATCTTGATGAAAACATGGATGATTCCTTTTTGGTTGAAAAGGTGTTGATATCTCTTCCTACCAGGTTCAATGTCAAAGTATCAGCTATTGAGAGAGATGAAAATTTTCAACACATTAATAATGAATCGACTACATTGAACATTAACTTCCTATGAAATGAGAACCACAAAAGGTAGATATACATCAAAGGAAGCATCATTCAAAGTTGGTAAGAATATCAAGAAGACTCAAGCTATGGATATGATGAAGAAGAAGCCAATTTTGTCAGAATATTGAAGAGACCATCCGGAAAATACAAAAGTAAGTTCCTTTCAAATGTTTCAGTTGTGGAAATGTAGGAAACTATGCATCTAAATGTCCACATAAGAAAGAAAATAATTAATATGATAATAAATAAAATGATAAGTATAAGAGAGTCAAGAAGGAAATAAACTTAAAGAATAAGAGCTTCGATACCAAAGAGGATAATAACTCCACAGAGAATGAGGGTGAGCAACCTCTAATGAAGAAGGAACGAATGATTTCATGCTCATGACTATAGAAACCCAAGATGAAGGGAAAGATGATTATGAATTAGATGGAGAAGAAGTTGTAGTAGATATAGAAGGGGAATTAGTCAGTGCCTCAGAATAAATACAAAGGCCTGTGAAAAATAACAAGAAGCATAAAGAGTTGTTGATAAAATATGGAAAATAAAATGATGACAATGAAGACTTGCCAATTCTTCTTCTGAAGGTGGAGTTGGAGGAAGCAAAGAAGATTGAAAACACACTTTTAGAAAAACTAAAATAGAAGAGGAATGAATGTTATAAACTAGAGGAATAAATTGTCTCTATTAGAAAAGAATTAGAAAATACTCAAGCTCAACTCAACAAGAATATAATATTTGTTAAAGGTTCTGATAAATTGGATAAGATCTTGAGTGTTCATATATCTCCCTTGATTAATACTAGTCTAGGTTATAGAGGAGAGCCACGAACCAAGAAAATTGAAGGAAAATCACCCATGATCTACATTGAAGTGCTCAAAGGAAGTAACAACAATGGGATAAAAAATAATCATCCACAACAATAGAAAGGAAAAATAATAACAACAAGGAAGTTGAGGATAACATTGGGAAAACATAGCAACAACAAAGAAGGGAACACTACAACAATTCGAACAACCATAAAGGTGATTTCAAAAATCAACAAATGCCTCATCAGGAAAATCAACCAAGAACCATATGATCTTTCCCTCAAAGGACATCCACTTCCAAGTATTAAAATCTATTTTATCATTACTGTTATTCATGCACAAATTTTGATCATATGGTTATCCGCTATAGATCATATCTTAAATATCATTATATCATAAACAAATCTTATCAATCCTTAAAGAACAAAGACAATAGATTTGTAAATCATCGTAGTAATGATCCAAGTGTTGGAAATACTAAAAGGGGGGTGAATTAGTATTTCACTTCAATTAGTTAATTTTAATCTTCAAAGAATTGAATAACATTAGCATTAGATCAAAACATAAATTAGCATCACATCACATGAACATTTATCAACACCATTAAACAATGCACAAGATCAAAAATAGTACACGAGATATTTTTTAGGTGGAAACCCTTGCGAGAGAAAAACCATCGAACGCTTTTAATATAGGTCTTTAAATCTTACATAAAGTGGAAGCTCCAACTTCCAAGATTCTCTAGCAACAACTAGAAGGAGGCTTCAACCCCCTTATTTATCAACTCCAACACCCTTATTTATCAGCTCCAACTAATAGGAGGCTCTAACCCCCTATTTTTATCAACTCCAACTGAAAGGATGCTCCAACACCCTAATTTACCAACTCCAACTAGAAGTTTTAGAAAATAAAAAAACAGAAATATTTTCTTATGTTGATAATTACTTGTGATATATTTGTTTTATTATTAACTTTCTTACGTTCTTCTTTTATCTTTGTTTCATCAAGCAATCATCAAAACAAAACTTGAAGATCAAGGACATCATATATAAACTCTCATCCAAAGCTAAAACCCCTCTATAAGGGAAAAACCTAGTCGAACTCTTCCACTAGCAAATTCAAGTTGATATAGACCAAGACCCCTAGATCAAAAGACCTTCCTCATCCACCAAGTCAACCTTATAATATGATTCAACAACCTCTAGTAGTTTCTTCTAGTCCAATAGCTACAGCCAAACAAAAACCTAGAATTTCGGCCCCCAACAACTTAGAATTTCGGCCCAGCTTCAAGACTGTCGTTTTGACCCTTCCAGCAATTCAATAGCTTCACATGTGTGTGTGTGAGAGAGAGAATTTCGAATTCTTGTTCTTGATAGAGACCTCCTTCACCTTCATTATCCTTTTCCTCCTTGTCCCTTGAATTGCGAACTTTTTCTTGCCCCAAAAGTTGCATATCAAACTTTATGAGTGAATGTGTCAAATGAGGTTGATTTGTTGCCTTTATATAGGAGATCCTTCCCCTCAATTAGACCGACTTGTCTAGTTTGAGGCTGACTTGGTGGAGGAGTCCTAGAAGACCTAATTTACATGAAAATAAATCTCTTTCTTGGCAGATGAAGCTCAAGAAGGGTCTTTTACATTATGACATGGACAATGATTTGGTGGATCAAAAAAATACTCAAAATTGAAAGTGTGTGACAGATCTTGAAACATGTACAATTGGATAGATTTCGGCAATCTAAATCCAACGCAACTCATTTCATTGAAATCCGACATCGGATGCTCCCAGAAACACGTTTTGATCGAATTGTCAAACAGGTAAAATTTTGGCAAATGGAAAAGTAACTGGGTATTTTGGGCCAATGGCAGGCTACCACATGGCCTCATCTGATTGGTCAAAATTTTAAAAAAATGGGTTTGCAGAAATTCTCCAATTTTCTCCAAGGTCAAAGTTTAATTATTTATTGATGACTGGGTTTTCTTGTGGCCAATGGTGGAAGGCCACGTGGGCCAAATAGAGGTGGCCACATGGCCTCCAAGTGGCACATTAAAATTTTATGGAGGTTGAACAACACCCCCAGGGTTGGAAACTGAGACCACATACGAAGAAACCAAGAACCATACCATCGCGCCACGCTATGTCACTAGTTATACAAGTAATGTGAATTAAATTTAAAGTTTGGTTAAATGCACATTTGGGGAGGGGTCGGGATAAGCCCTAACCCCTAGCCACCCTTGCACCACAGGACCGCGGGTGCGGGGCCAAGGGCTAGGGCCTAGCCTAGCCCTCACGGCCCACAGCACAACCACATTCCCATATGACAAAAATCGTGGCGCAAAGGAGTAGGGGGCCAACCCCAAGTTGTATGACCCCTCACGTGACCAACAGGGTAGCAGAGACAGAGCTTGGAGGGGCTAGCCCTGAGGGGGGCCAAACCATGGTCACATGTGCACAATAGAACCAAGGGCGCATGCCATCGAAGGGGGCTAGACAGAGCCCAGGATCTTCGGCCTCCTATGTAGTCTCATGGCGCCATGTGACCAGGATTTTCAAGACTGGGGGCTTAATGGCGCCCTTATCAGTCCTACAATTTCACCCGCCGAGCGGGAATTGTGCCAGGTTTAGTGCGTTGTTTCTGCATTTGGGGCACTCGAGCCAGGTTGAGGCCGAATTGTAGGATGGTTAGATGCAAAATTTGGGAAAAGGAAGAAACAAGCATAACTTTCTCAGTTTTTGGCCAAATGAGGTGTAGAAAGAACCAAAATAGGGGTTTTTTATAGTGTTGGATCCATTGGAGACATCAATTCTACTATTTGAGTAGTTTAAAGCATGTAAACACACTTTTGAGCATTTTTAATGAAAGAGGCCCTACATTGGAAGCTAGACCAGGAGATGTAGCCCAAGAGAGGGGTGAACTCCTTTATCATGCTTGTGTTATGTGTTTTAGATATGTTGGTTTTGTCTCTATTTGGTTGTAAAATTTGGTTTAAATTTACTTTTTTATGTGTTTAGTAAGTTGATCCTCTACCCAAAACACATATAAATTTAACTTGCAAATTGTTAAAAAATATTCAAGTTTACACATTCAGATCATTTTTGGTATTAGAGGAACAGGTTTAGTGAAGATTTGATTTGTTTGCAAGTGTTTTTCTAATGCTTACAAGGTTGAATCTCAAGAGAGGAGAAGGAGATTTGGTGGAGCCAAGATCTAAAATTGTTTTAAAGAGAACAAATAATCCTTAAGCTTCAATAGTCATGGCACATGAAGAAGGTCCTTAAGAGATGTTTAAAGATGAGAAGAATTTTAGAAAATCATTCTTTGAGATGTCAGAGATGGTTAAGGTTCTGTATGAGAAGAGGAATTCCAGACTCTATGGAGAGAGCTCAAAATATCATGGAGGAAAAGGAGACAAGCCTCCAAAAGGGAATGGAGGGAATGGTGACAAACCACTGTCTTCACCTCCATCATCATCATCCTCATATTCACCTTCAGCATCATCTTCTTCTACTGCTACTACCCTTTCAAAAACACCTCGAAGTTCCCCAAGAGTTCATGGTAAAACTCCCTTTCTTAAGCTTGAAATTAAGTTTTAATTGCCTATGTACAATGGAGAGGTAGATGCGGAGAGATTAGACAATTGGACTCGTTAGATTGAAGTGTATTGCAGGATGCAAAGAATCAAATATGATGAAACCAATATTCAGCTTGCTTCTCTTAGATTGGAAGGTGCGACACTAATTTTGTGGGAAGCCAAAACTCAAGAGGACATGAAGAAACATGGTAAGGTTTTACCCTCTTGGAATGATTTTATTGTTGCAATAAGAAGGAAATTTTATCCATTAGCATACATGCAAAAACCTATTATGGATTGGCAGAACTTTAGGCAAGCTAAAGGGAAAAATGCGCAATCTTATACTCAAGAATTTATGAAAAGATCTTTGATTTTGGGTATAGATTTTTCCTCACAAGATACCTTTCGAAAATAAATTGGAGGATTGCATAGTTATTTGAGACATACCATTCTCGTGTTTAACCCTACAAAACTAGATGAAGTTTGTGTTCAGGCAACTCATTTAGAAGCAAGAGGGGAAAATGTTTCTGAAGAAACTAGTGAGAGTTCCTTTGAGTCTGGAGAAAAAGGAAAAGGTAAGTTCAAAGGAAGAGGGAAGAATAATTCTACCATCAAGAAGGATAAAGAAAAGGTCACATGTAAATATTGTTCCAAAGATGTTCATGATGAAGATAATTGCTGGAAACTTCATCCATAAATGAGACCCAAAGAGTTTAAGAACAAGCAGAAGGAGAAGACAGTTGCAACCACACAACATGATTTAGGTTCAGATTTTGGAGATGAAACAAAGATCAAAACCATGGGTTTGAAAGGTAATTACATTGCAAGCACTAGTTCTTCAAATTTTCTTAATGAAACTCAAGATGAAAAAACAAGAATAGAGCTTTTCCATACTAGAGTTGTTTCAAAACATACCAAGATAGATACACTGTTTGATACTGGTTCACAAGAAAATCTTATCTCAAAAGACACTGTCAAGAAGTTGAATTTAGAAACCATTCCTCATCCTAAACCATATCCTTTAGGTTGGGTATGTGATAATGAAAAATTGCAAGTGACAAAGAAATGCATACTTAGATTTGCAATCATTGCAAACTTTCTAGATGAGGTAGAGCTTGATGTAATTCCAATTGATATATGTGGTATTGTTTTGGGAAGCCCATATCTATATGATAGGAGAGATATTTTTTATCATCATGAGAACAAATATCATTTTTTCAAGAATGGGATTGAATACATTGTTAGATCACACAACAAGAAATTGAATGCATCTCTTGTAAATGCGGGACAAATGAAGAGGATTGTTAATGCTAGTTAGAACTTTGCATTGTTTATGATCAAACATGAAGGTGTTGAGGAATCTAAAGCCTTTCAAGGATATGATTCAAGTTTGAAATCTGATTTAATTGATTTTTATAAATCATGTGATAATATGTTTCAGGAGTCTAACATGTTTCCTCCTAAAATAGATAAACAAAATAAAGTAAATTTGTAGCAGCATGCATCATTGTTGAACATTGGTGTGAACAAGATGCTAGTGTTAGAGAGTGCAAAGGTCAAAGAGAAAATGAAAAAGAAAATTGACAAAGAGGACATTGGTTCCAAAACTTATTCTTGTGGGTTTCATAATGTTTTGGCTTTGAAAAGGGATGGTTCATGGCGATGGAAATCACATTTGGTCAAGAGGTGAGCCAAGTACAAGTCTAGACATGGTAAGAATCGTCATGACAACAATGTTCCAGGTGAGAAGAATTTGAGATTGTTTAAGTTTTCTTTGATTGGAGGCTAGGGGGGAATGTGCTTATTCCTTCAAAGGCAGTTTTTTGTTCTGCATATTCTGGGAAATTGCAGCAAGATGTCATCTATGACAGCAAGACGCGAACTCCAAAATCAGGGAAAATGATGTATTTTCATGAAAAGCTCAAAATGTCAAATTCAAGAAAAGTTCAGTGGATTGAGATTGGAAGGGTAAGGGAGTTGTACCATCATCTATTTTTTCATTAATAAAGACCTTTTGGAGGTCCAAAAGCTTCCAATGGGGAGTGATCTTATGGATCAAAAAAATGCTCAAAATTAAAAGTGTGTGACAGAGCTTGAAACTTATATGATTGGATATATCTTGGCAATCTAAATCCAATGCAACTTGTTTCCCTCAAATCTGACATCGGATGCTCCCAAAAACACGTTCTGATCAAATTGTCAAACAAGTAAAATTTTGGAAAATGCACAGGTAACTGGGTATTTTTGGGCCAGTGGTAGGCTACCACATGGCCTCATCTGATTAGTCGAAAATTTAAAAAAATGGGTTCACAAAAATTCTCCAATTTGCTCCAAGGTTGAATTTTTAATTATTTATTGATGACTCAGTTTTTTTGTGGCTAATGCTGGAAGGCCACATGGGCCAACGAGAGGTGGTCACGTGGCCTCCAAGTGGCACATTAAAATTTTGTGGAGACTGAACAACACGCCGAGGGTTGGAAACCGAGACCACATACCAAGCAACCAAGAACCATACCATTGCGCCACACTATGTCACTTGTTATACAAGTAATGCGAGTTAAATTTAAAGTTTGGTTAAATGCACATTTAGGGAGGGGTCGGGCTAAGCCTTAGCCCCTAGCCACACTTGCACCACAGGACCATGGACCCATACGACGAAAACCATGGTGCAAAGGAGTAGGGTGCCAGGCCCAAGTCATATGACCCCTCACATGACCAACAATGTAGCAAAGATGGAGTTTGGAGGGGCCAACCCCAAGAGGGGCCGAACCATGGTCACATGTGCACAATAGAACCAAGGGCACACGACATCGAAGGGGGCTAAACAAAGCCCAGGATCTTCAACCCCCTATGCGGTCGCATGGCACCACGTGACCATGATTTTTGGGACTGGGGGTTAATGGACCCTTATCGGTCCTACAATTTTGCTCGCCGAGTGGGAATTATGTCAGGTTTAGTGTGTTGGTTCTGAGTTTGAGGCACTCAAGCCAGGTTGAGGCATAATTGTAGGATGGTTAGCTGCAAAATTTGGGGAAAGGAAGAAATAAGAATACATTTCTCATTTTTTGGCCAAATGAGGTGCAGAAAGAACCAAAATAGGTGTTTTTTACAATGTTGGATACATTGGAGACATCATTTCTACTATTTGAGTAGTGTAAATCATGTAAACACACTTTTTAGAATTTTTAATGAAGGAGGCCCTGCATTGGAAGATGGACCAGGAGATGTAGCCCAAGAGAGGGGTGAACTCATTTATCATGATTGTGTTATGTATTTCAGATATGATGGTTTTGTCTCTGTTTGGTTGTAAAATTTGTTTTAAATTTACTTGTTTATGTGTTTAGTAAGATGATCCTCTACCCAAAACACATATAAATTTAACTTGCAAATTGTTAAAAAATCTTCAAGTTTACACATTCAAATCAGACAAGGACACTTGACATAAACCTTAGAAGCCTACAATGGAGGCTTTGGCCTATAAACAATTAACCCATGCTTTAATAAGTCAGTTCTATAATAATAATTTTTCTTTTTCTTTCTCTTGACAAATACATTACATCATGACTCAAATACAATTATGAAGATTGATACTAGTTACATTCTTCAACACTCCCTCTTAACTAGGGAGGTATTCCTAATTACATATATATAAAGGTACATGGAATATCTCAAAATGATATTCTCTATGAAGATTCAAATCATACGCAATGCTACAAATTAGATACATGACCAGGGTACTCTAATCGGGTGGGACTAAGATGGACTCAAGCTTTAGCCACTATAGGTACCATTAGGATTTTAAGCTTTACCATCAACCTAGGGATCTAGGTGCATATCTAAGGTCAGATCTCCACGACCAACACCACCCTCCCTACTTTGGGATCTAGACATCAACACATAGGTCGGCCAGATGTCCTCCCAAGAATCTTTCCATAAGATGTTTCATCTCTCCTAATCAGCTAAATCAGATATATCCACCAATCCAATCATGCTTCAAATGTTCACTCTTTTATGGAGAGATCACGTACAATCATAACCACAATCAGTAATAAAATTTAAAATGTATATATACCATTAGACACAAAGCTTTGGGGTCCTCAATCATTCTGATGTTTCTTATGTCATCTTTAATCTTATCGAAAGTTTTCCTTTTTCAACAACACCAAATACAGTTTCAATACTTCTCAAGTCTTTTGTTTATAACAAACATTCATCTGTAGTAATTTTATTCATTTGATTTCATTCTTACTTCATGGTAATCATTGTCATAATAGACCATCCCTCTCAACTGGGGAGATATACCCTTTATTCTATCAAGGATTCCTCTCAACTTAGGGAGATCAACAACTTCATACTATCAAAGAAACTCCATTATTTCAAGGCTTTATTTCTTTCTTATGGCATCAGGGTCATCTTGATCATCATCATTCTTATAGACTCCTTTATCATTCTTACCAATATTATCAAGCCATCTTCACTTACAAATAACTTCAACATCTTTAAGATTATGTACCTTCAAAACTTTAATAGCAAGTACAACCAAAAACAAATATATGGAAGTATGAAGTTAACTATGTCATTACAATGGAAACATCAACTCATTCATGCTTTTAAATATTAAATACCTAAACCTAGTTAGGTTCATAATCATCAAGTGTCATATCTTTTTACATACTAGACTTCAACTTCTTTCTAGGGTTTTGTCATAAACCCTAGACTCCATCTTTGAGACACAAAGTTTTAGATATTAACAATTAAATGAAATAATAATATAATCATAATACTATACATCTAAGGTTTCAACAGTGTTCCCTTTAGAATGATATGTTATACTCTAATAGGGTTTGTTGCAAACCCCTGATTTTTATCAAAACTAAATCATATTAAAAACAATATCTTCATATCCTATAATATCAATATCTACAAGGATTTTGTTACAAACCCTAGATTTCACAAACTAAAATATGAGTATCAACAATTAAGTTAGCGTACTTGCACATATATATCTAGGATGTACTAGAATTAGAGTTTCATTCATACAGATGAATATACACCTAGGGTTTCATTCCTAACATCTTGCTATAAAAGTTTTGTACACAAACCCTAAATCACCAAACCTTGAAAATCTAGGGTTTCATTATTAAATATAAACCCTAAAGGAATATGGTTTTACCATAATAATACTAAAACCTTAAACTTAAAGAGAATAAGGTTTCTAAACTTTATCAACAAACATAACGATGTCAATAATGTAAAGAAAATTTCAAAATAGAATGAACATACCTTTTCTATGAAGAGAACATTGTAACAAAACTTGTAGTTTAAGACATACCTTAAATTTTTCTTTAAAAAACCTTGTAGGAAATCAATTCTTGAAGGTATTCCTTTGAAACATAGCTTCTTCCATGCTTCAAGTTTATCCTTTGAAGTCTCCTCCATAACCTTTGTGTATTCTGCAATATTTCCTACCAATGAAAACATAAAAGGTTATTAGCATATAATACAAACAAATCTTGATATGAGAGGGAAACCAAACAAAAAAGAGGAGACAAAGAACAATATACTTAACTTTTGGTAAAATGGTGAAGGCTCCCTCTTAATCCAATCCTTTTGAGGGATACCCTACAACTTATCAAAATAATTCCAAAATGTTTTAACACGACACGACATGTTAGACCTACAAACTCTAGAAATCAAAACATAAAGTAAAATGATACAAGACTAAGAAGGATATGTAAGAGAGGACTTAGTAGTATAAGTCTTTGAATTTTGATTATTCAGCCTTGTTCTTCTTAGGTGGAGATTCATCGGTAATATTTGTGTGTTCCCTATCTCTCTTCTTATTCCTTGGATCCTCAGGACATTGATTTTTGTAATGACCCATCTTATGACAGTTGTAGCATTCAACCTTGGATAGGTCAACTTTATTCTTTGGTCCTTTGAACTTCTTGATGGTTCCCTTCTTCTTGTGATGAGTAAAATAGCAATTATAGGTGTTTTCTTCTTCGTCCTCCTTCTTGTTGTTTACTAATGATATTTGGGCTTCTTCTTGACTACATGCATTCCACATTTGTTCGAATGTTGGAGTATCCTTCCAACTACTAATTCTTGGTGCAAAACCACTCCCATATTTTGGTAGTCCTAGAAGAGAAATAATTACAAGCTCCTTTTTTGGTACAAATTCATATATTCCTTGGAGTTTATCTCTTATTCTAGATATCCTTACAAATTATGATGATACAATGTCGGCTCTTGTCATCTTTATTATCCTTAGTTCATTATTGAGGCTTGCTATTTGACCAATGTTCTTGATGGTGAACAATTTTGAGACAGCCTCATGCATTTCTTGAGTGGAGTCTATGTTGGATATATATGGAATTAGGTTGTCCTTTGATCCATCTACTATTAGATTCATTGCCAAGATTTCAGTTTCTATGAACTTCTCTTTCTCTGCTTCATTTGTAGGCTTCTTGACTTTTCTTTGAACAAGGTCCAACACTTTGTTCTTAGCAAGGATAATATTTATCCTCTTTTGCCATGCCATGTAGTTGGAGGATCCTTCTAGTTTGTTTTCTCCCTTCATTGATTTTTTCATATCGTTACCTTCTACTCCTTGTGACCTTTCCTTGAAACCCTTTTCTTATATCTCCCTTTTCAATAGATCTTTAGTCTACATTTTTCCTTCTTCTTCACCTTAGCTCTAATACCATGTTAGAAAATTAGAAAGCTAGAAATATTTTCTTATGTTGATGATTACTTATGATCTATTTGTGTTCTTATCAACTTTCTATGTTATTCTTTTATATTTGTTTCATCAAGCAATCATCAAAACAAAACATGAAGATCAGGGACACTAGATATAGGCTCTCAACCAAGGCTAAAACCCCTATATGGGGAAAAACCCAGTCAAACTCTTCCACTAGAAAATTCAAGTTGAGATAGACCAAGACCCCTAGACCAAAAGACCTTCCTCCTCCACCGAGTCAACATTCAAATATGATTCAATAACCTTCAGTAGTTTCTTCTAGTCCAACAACTACATGCTAGCAACAACCCCAAATTTCAACCACTAGGAACTCATAATTTTAGCCTAGCTTCAATAATGTAGCTTCATTCCTCCCAACAGTTCAGTAGGTTCTCACATGTGAGAGAGAGAGAGAGAATTTCAACTTATTGTGCTTGATAGAGACCTCCTTCTCCTTCGCCAGCCTTTTCCTCCTTGTCCCTTGAATTTCACACTTTTTCTTGCCCTAAAAGTTTCAAATCGAACTTGATGAGTGAGTGTGTCAAATGAGGTCAAGTTGTTTCCTTTATATAGGATATTATGCCCCTAAATTAGGCCGACTTGTCTAGTTTGATTATGAATTGGTGGAGGAGGCCCTAAAGATCTAATTTACATAAAAAATTAATTTAATTCTTGACAGATGAAACCTAAGAAGGGTCTTTTACATTATGACATGGACAAGGACACTTGAAATATTAAACCCTAGAAGCATAAAAAGGAGGATTTGACCTATAAACAAATGACCCAAGCATGAAACCCATGCTTTAATAATTCAATTCTATAATAATGAATTTTCTTTTTCTTTCTTTTGACAAATACATTATATCATGACTCAAATACGATTATGAAGATCGATACTAGTTACATTCTTCAATAGGAAGGACGCTCCAATGCCTTGGTTTTATCATCTCCAACTGAAATGATGTTACAACGCTCTACAAGCTCTAACTTACCTTAGAACTACCCTTCCACCCTACTTAGCAATCCACCAGTTACCCTGAAGGCTTCGACCTTCAATTCATCACAGTGGACCACATTTCACAATTTTTAAAGTGGATCAGCCTATGCTCAAAATGAAAAGAAATGATATCAAATCAATCTGTTGATTTTGTCAATCTTCAATACTGGCACAAGGTCGTCAACAACAATTCCAACTCTCTTGGCTCACAAACAAATCTATGTATGTTCAATAGAAAACCTAGCAACATAGAGATAGATCATGCAACAAATTTAATTTCATTACCAAATAAAACCAACTCAATAAACCATAACAACTTCAATAATAATCTCTTGCTCTCCAATAGCATCAAGCCCTGATCTCCACCTACAGAAAAAACATTATCAGACCCTAGAAATAGTACCCTCCAGATGTTACGTGGAACAAGTAGCAATAGTTATGGGAGATCAATGTTGAAGTATCACTTAAAACAATGCTCAACAAGATATCAAACTTTGTATTCCATTCATTTCATTAATTCACAATAGTAATCATCCCTTAACTCAATAGAAGCTTCAAACCCTAGCTATACCAATTTTGCTTATGATAAGGAGTTTTCAACCAAAACCTAAACATCAACATCAATCATTTGTTTGCATGATCCTTATGAGTACCTTCATGTTATCAATCTCGTTAGTCACAAATTCTTCAACAATCAAATAAGTGGTCAGATAAGCAAATATTCAACAATGACATCAAGAGAATATTCTATCATTTCTCTCATATCAACACCACTTCTACTCATCTAGAGACAAATCCAAGATAATCTTTGACTGATCAATAATACATTCTCACAAACATCAATGTCTTCACTATATACTTGGAAATACACTTCTCTGAATCAATATGTAGTCAATTCAACACATTGTCTCTGAAATGGACTTGCAACACTGGCATTAGTATTCCATTAAAACAATACTCAACCTTAGCATAAGCACTGATCTCGACAATAGCATAATCTTTGCCATGCCTTAATCATTACAAGTTTGGTTATGCGAGAAATTATATTGATCCTTAACCAGTTTAGTGAATAGACTAGAGATTCTACAAAACTAACATAAATTATGTGACACAGTCTTCTGCAGTACCACAGTATCTAGATAAAATTTATAGTTTATTACAACATGAACAACTTATAAATACCAACCCTAGACATATACATGTGTACTCGTTCATACTTCAAAAAAAAAAATCTTTTTGTCATTTGTTGAGGCCCAAATTAGGCCTTTATCCATGACATTTATAGGGGTATTATGACTTGGCCTAAAGGCTTGGCAAGGATTCCAAATTGCAGTCTAATATGCTTACTAACTTTGGCCTAAAAGACTTTATTCTACGACTTCCATAAAACTATAGCAACCTCTTTCTTACGGCTAGGACTAGGCTACTTCATCTTTCATTTGTGGTTTGTACCAAGGGAACTCGACCCTTATTCTTGCACCTTCAATCATCCTTGTAACACATCAACCAGTCCTCAAAATATCAGTTATATCCAGTGAACTTCACAACAAGAATGAGGCAAAAAAAACACCAAAAACTTGGCCTAGAGTGTCCTTAGAGCAGGGTCGAAATAGGGTCTCAAGGAAGTCTAAAACAAGCCTTAGGAGAAGGCCAAAAAATATACCACAGAAAGGAAAAAAAGGGCCTCAGAAGATACCTCAGAAGCTCTGAATTTTTCCTGCCTCAGTAGGTTGAAACAATGCCTTAGAAGGCTTGAATTTCTCCTGCCTCATGAGGTCAAAACAATGGCTCAAACTAGCCATAGAAAGGGCTCGAGATTTCCTCAGACAATTAACCTATGTCCAGTAAAAAATACCTTGCAAAGGATGAACAATCTACCCAAAATATCCCACATAAAAATAAAATATTTAAGACATTTAAGCCTAGAAAATACCCTTAATCAATTTGGCCTCCTTAACTAATATCTATTCTTCCCTGGCCCAAGAAATCTCAGACAATATTTGCTAATAATGACCATAAGAATGATGATTCTATGAGTGAAAATGAGCTCCTTATTTGTAGATGAATAAGGGGGCTTCTAGAGGGGTCGAATTACCCATTTAACAAGGATCTGACCTACAAAAGAACACATAAATTTGAATTTGAATTTTTCAATATGGAGTTGACCCGAGCTTCTAAATTTTAAAATATTTTATCAATAAAAAAAATTGATACAATATTTCTTATCCAACCAAAATGGGCAATGTTATGCCTTAAATGGAGGGTTGATTGGTCAACTCAAGACCAATATAAATTAAACAAATTTTCATGAAAATGAATGCCAATATCAAGTTTCCTTTCCATGTTCAATTTTGGGGCTCCTTGACCACACACTTGGGGCTCCAACTTTGACTAGACATATCTCCTCAATCATGAGGATTTATGTGGTATTCCACCTACCATTAGAATTGGCACGATGAGGAGAACCAAATGAAGATGGCCTTGAGAGAAAAAAATTGATTTTCCCATCCCAATTCTTCATCAAAGGTGGGGCATCATGGCCACATCATCCTTCAAGGTCTTCTTGACCAATGGAGCTTCCAATAAATGCAATCCATAGACAAATATTAAGAGCATTCAAAGACCAATTTTGGCATCAATGACAACACCATTCAACACTAAGAAGCAATAATCATTTTTCTCATTCACTAGATTATATTGAATATTATAATAGAAGAATGTGGCATTGTCTTATATGCTAAGAACCAAGGGATCCATTGGTATGTGGATAGTGGATGCTCCAAATGTATGATTGGTAATAAACGTAAATTTTTGTCACTAAGAGAAGATAAGACAAGCATTGTTACCTTTGGTAATGATGCTTCGAGAAAAATCAAGGGCAAAGGCACAGTTAGCTTAGACAATGGAAGAGGCAAGGCTCATAATGTTATTTTTGTGGATGGACTCAAACACAATTTGTTGATTGAGTTAGATGTGTGACCATGTATATGATGTCAACTTTCACTCCAAAGGATGTAAAATAAAAATGACAAACACAAAGAAGGTAATAAAAAAGGTTTTTAGAACTCCAAGTAATGTGTACATACTCAATGAAGAAAACAAGAAATATTGTTTGGGGAAGCTTTATGAGCATTGGTTGTGGCCAGAAGGTTGGGACACTTAAACTTTAATCATAGGGTGAATCTAAGAAAAAATCAAGTTGTAAGGGACTTGTTACAAATTTCAAATCCAAGCAACACAATTTGCAAATCATGTCAAATTGGAAAGTAGGTTCGAGTACCCTTCAAGAACAAGGAAAACTCATCAACTAGGCCTCTACAGTTGGTTCATACAGACTTATGAGGACCCTCAAGAACTAAAACCCTGAGTGGAGATTGATATTTTATGTTGATTATTGATGATTATACCGAGATGACTTGGGTTGTGTTTTTAAAGGATAAATATAAATTGTTTGATAAGTTTGAAGTCTTCAAAGCCCTTATTGAAAACCAAACTGATTATAAATTGAAATTCCTAAGGATAGACATGGGTTGGGAGTTTACCTCAAATGAGTTTGATGATTTTTGTGAAGAACATGGAATAAGAAGATAATTCTCAATTGCAAACACTATGGTGTGGTGCAGAGGCAAAACAGATTGGTGTAACGAATGGCTAGAGAAATGTTAGATGACAGAAATATTCCAAATACCTTTTGGGCTAAAGCTATTCATACAAAAGTTCATATTTTGAATAAATCACACTTCAAGCCAAATAGTGAAAAAATTCCTTGTGAGTTGTGTTATGGAAAACCAACCTCAATCAAGCACTTCAATTTTTTTGGTAGCAAGTGCTACATCAAGATTAATGATGACAATTTGGGTAAGTTTGATGTCAAAGTTGACGAATTCATATTTTTAGGATATTCAACTAAGAGCAAATGCTATAGATTCTATATCAAAATATTGTGAAAGATTGTTGTTAGCATTGATGTGAAGGTGGATGAAGCTTTACCTCTTAAGAGAAAGCAACCAAGATATACCATGCCACTTGATGAGATCAACAATCAATATAAAGATGAGCAAAATGAAGAATTAAAAGAATAAGAAGAAGAAGAAGAGGTAGCATGCTCTCATCCAAAAACCCCTTCAAGGTATGTACAAAAGAATCACCCTACAAATCAAATTATTGGTAATATGGAAGTAGGAGTTCAAACTAGAAAAAAGATAATAAGTACCTCTATTCAACCACATATTGATATGTTATCCATGATTTAGCCCAAATATTTTTCTCAAGAAAGTCAAGATAAGCATTGGATAAATGTCATGAATGAGGAATTAGATCAAATTGAGAAAAAATATACTTGGGAATTAGTTCTAAGACTAATAATAAAAATGTCATTGGCACAAAATGGGTCTTTAGGAACAAGTTAAATGAGGATGGACAAGTTATTAGAAATAAGGCTAGATTATTATGTAAAGGGTATGCCCAAGTTGAAGGGGTATAATTTGAAGAAACGTTTGCTCATGTTGCAAGATTGGAGGAAATAAGAATTTTTTTAGCATTTTCATATCTCAAGAAGTTCAAATTTTATCAAATGGAAGTGAAATAAGCCTTTCTAAATGGAGAATTTGACGAATAAGTTTATATAGAACAACTTGAATGGTTCCAGTTGTCAGATAACATAAATTATGTGTGTAGACTTAAGAAAGCTTTATATAGGCTAAAGCAAGCACCAAGAGCATGGTATTCAAGATTAGACAAACATATACAACAACAAGGTTACAAAAGAGGGACAATTGATAGTAATTTATATATCAAGTCCGAGAATGGATATATTTTAGTCATTATTGTTTTTGTTGATGACATAATTTTTGGAAGTGATGCAGATTTGCTAGGCCAAAAATTTGCAATTGAAATGCAAGCTGAGTTTGAAATGTTTATTCTAGGAGAATTATCCTTCTTCTTTGGTCTGCAAATAGCATAATCAGCAATAGGAATGTTTATCTCCAAAAGAAAATACCTCAAGGAGATGTTGAATTTTTTTGGAATGGAATAATGTTCACCTATTATCACTCCCATGGTCACTAGTTGTAAGTTGAGCAAAGATGATGAATCACCTGAGGTCAAACAAATAATGTTCTAATCAATTATTAGAAACCTCTTGTGCCTAACAATCTCAAGGCTAGAAATAAATGCAAGTCATTGGTGTAGTTGCAATTTATCAATTATCCCCTAAAGAGAGTCATCTATTAGTTGCAAAAAGAATTTTTAGATATTTAAAAACCACAATGGACTTTGTTTTATGGTATCTCAAAGGTAAAAAATATTTCCTTAACTGCATACACAAATGTTGATTGGAAGAGCACAAGTGGTGGTTCCTTCTTTTGAAGAGTATGTTTGGTGGCTTGGTTAAACAAAATGCAGAAATCGATCTCATTGTCCACAGTTGAAGCAAAATACATAGCATTTGTTACATGTTGCACTCACATTTTGTTGATGAAGAAGAATTTGCAAGATATGAAGGTAATGTATGATGGACCGATTCTTATTTTCTGTGATAATACAAGTGTTATAAGTATGTCCAAGAATCTTATGTTCAAAAACCAAGCATATACCCATAAATTACCATTTTTTATAGAATAGGTTGTTGATTAGATTGTGAGGTTGGAGCATCTATCAACAAAGGAACAAGTTGTTGATATATTCACCAAGCCTCTTGGCCGAGAGCCCTTTAAGTATTTGAGGCAAAAGTTTGGAGTGGTGTCTCCCTCATCTATTAAATAGTTCCCTTCACAAGGAACAAAGGCGACTATCCAATTTAGTCCGAGATAGTTGTATGCCAAGAGGTCAAAGAGCAGAGAAGCGAATAAGCTTAAGGGGAGATACTAGATTAAGAGGTGTAGCATGTGTTCAAGGGGAGTAATATGCTCTTTATCTCACTTCAATTGGCTTGTCATATTCACAAAGGGGGATAATTTAGATCTTGGAACAACCATTAATGTGCATTCTTCAGTGGTATTGTAGCAACATAATAAATTGATATCAGAGGGGAGAATGAGTGGATTATGTAATTTGTGTAGCAAGAACCCTTTTCCAATGATGTCAAAGGGGGAGAGTGAACAACCATTGGAGAGGAAATGTGAGAACATAAGTTAGGCAATGAAGATGGAGAGTGAGCATACATGAAGATGGAGAATGAGCATACTGATATGGGGAGCCACACCCAAGGCCATAAATGATAAGAAATATTTGGTGGTGTTGCCATCAATGCCAAAGGGGGATATTATTGAGTGTGTTGGCAATTTGTTGTCATTGATGTCAATTTTAATCATTGATGACAAGTTCAGGGGGAGCTTGTTAAGTATCCATTGTCATTAATGTCATTTTTTTCTACCCGAAGTTGTTTTTTATTCTTGAGTGTTGGAATTCTATCTTGTTGAGAATGCAACAAGATGATGGAGCTTAGTGGAAAGGAGTCGCCTTCACTAAGTGGGCCTACAGGCAAATTATGGCGCAAAGTCTATTTTTAGACTATGTCTACTTTTAGACATATGGATCATGGTCTATGAGTTGCAGGATGTTGTTTATAGATGATTGGTCATGTTGGGAAAAATAGATGGAATTCTATTTCTAGTTCATAGCAGGACTGATCAAAGTCTATTTTTAGACTGCCAGGTTAAAAATAGAAAAGTCAAATATTATTGTCTCATAATAATATTTAGACTATAAAATTTATCTTATCCTCTTGGAGCACTTCAGTTTGAGCTATAGATGTGGCCCATGCAGCTGTTAGAAGGAAATACGCTTTTCTTGTGAGTCAGTTGAGCTATTGCATGCAGGACTTCAGTTAGAACTCATGTGGTTGAGTTTTTTGGAGTTGATGGAGTTGTGTTCAGTTTGACTTTGTTAAACTAGTTGTAATTAGTCTAACTGCAAATAGACTAGTGATGGGTGATGTGAATTAATTGATTAAATTAATTCACTAATTATTAACTCATAATGCAACTGAAGAATACATCAGTTAACTCAGTGCATGTACAGTTCAGTGGAGACAGGTGTTAGAGGTTGAGATTGCTATCAGTTGTGACTATAGTTGTGCATGAGATCTTGCACAAGCAATGTATTGAGTATGCCCATGATGATTGCCCAGTACATGCCCAATAGAATAGCCTGTGCTCACGTGATTTCCAGTGTGAGTGATTCTCAGCAGGTATTGTGCAATAGAGGCAGGCAAAGCAGCGGAGGAGATTTGAACCTGTGACTTGTTCGGATCTGAGCTAGTTTTGTGTGTAACAGGTGGAGATAATACTGAGTACTTGTGAGGAGTATTGTACTATGTATTGTTACATGTTCTCAATCATTAATATACATATAGTGTGGGGTTTTCAGCTGTAAGATTTCCCCGGGATACATATTGTGTTAATGTGTGCATGCGATTGATGTTTCATTGTTTTTTATGCTGCTAAATTGTTGATCAAGAGGAGGTTATGTATTATGCATGTATTCTGCAATAGTGTATAATCAGGATAATCTCTGTTGAATATGTGTTTATTATTCAAAATTTCTACATGGTATCGGAGCTGTTGATCATCAGATCTACTATTCGGGAAGTGTTTACATTCTATTTATTTAGGAAGAGTCTGTAATCGGGCCAGGTAGCCTCTGGATTCATCCTTCCTTTGGAAGGTGAGATATCCAGTAAAATTCCATACAGTCAATATCTGTACGAGAAATACTTTGTTCTCACGAATTCTAGATCGGAGGCAGTTGAGTTTGGAGTTGGTGGAATTCGAATTTGTAGCAGTGTTTTCTTGGTATCAATGTGGCAATGTCTTTCAACGGATTGCGATTGGAGTATGCTCTTGAGGGCAGCTCGAACTATATTGCATGGAAGGACAGGATGGAGGCAGTGTTGGATGATAATGGGCTGAAGGATTTCATAGAGGCTGATGTCCCAAAGCCTACTGATGTTGCGCAGGTTGATGCTTGGCAAAAGAAGACAGCAAAGTGTCGAAGGATTCTGTTGGAGGGCATGAAGGATCACATTGTGTCCAGCTTGCATGGTAAGACTTCTCCATACTTGATGTGGAAAGCTTTGACAGATCTATTCCAAAGCAAGAGCGATCAGAGGAAGCTGGCGCTCAAAGATAAACTCAGAAACATCAAATGTGAGAAGGGAGACAGTATGCCCAAGTATCTCACGAAGTTCACTCAGTGCAGAGATGAGCTGGGAAGTGTGGGGGTGACTGTCGATGATGAGGACTTGGTGAGCTTGGCTCTCCTTGGTCTTTCGAAGAGTTAGCATTCCTATCAGGACTCTGTCAATGGTCAGGAGAAATTGCCAGGATGGGAGAGACTTTGGTCAGATCTTGTGCAAGAGGAGATCAGGCGGAATACCAGGGACAAATCTTCATCAAAGGGACCTGATGAAGAAAATTACGCTTTGGCTGCCAAAGCAAAGAAGGGGAAGAGCAAGAAAGCTTCTCAGTCTGGTGCGAAAGGCAAGAAGCAGGGCATGTCCAAGGTGAAGTGCTTTCACTGTCACCAACACGGACACTATGCCACTAATTGTCCGCAGAAGAAGAAGAACAAGCAAGTTGCTGGATCTGCAGCAGGAGAGGCTCTAGCCTTGCAGTTTGAGCTTGATTTTTCATTGATCGCATGCTTGGTTTCAAGTGTGATGGGATCGGTGTGGTTCTTGGACAGTGGTGCATCCTTTCACATGACAGGAATCGAGATTTGTTTTCTGATCTGGAGGACAAAGATCTTGGAGTGCACATCGAGATGGGCGATGATGGTAGATACAGTGCGACCGGTATCGGCACCATTTCCTTTGAGAGGGAGTCTGGTAAACCCTTAGTATTGAAGGAAGTGATGCATGTTCCAGGATTGAAGAAGAATCTTATCTCTGTGGCGATGTTAGAAGACAAGGGATATGATGTTGTTTTTAGCGAGGGAAAGGCTTTCCTGCGCAGCAAGACAACTGGAGAAACCCGGAAGATAGGGGTTCGAGTGAGGAACCTTTATCAGTTTCATGTAGATGGATGCGCAGCAATGGCATGCAAGGCAGAAGGATTGGTGAGCCGGGATGATGGCGAGTTGTGGCACAGGAGATTGGGTCACCTTCACCATGGAGCCTTGAAGATACTGCAGCAGATCACTACAGGGCTTCCTAAAGGCACTCTTGCGTAGTCAGATCAGTGCAAGGGGTGTACTTTGGGAAAGTCTGTGAAAGCCACCTTTCACGAGAAGGATAGTCGCACCACAATGATCCTTGAGAGTATTCACACAGACGTGTGTGGACCTTTCTCAGTAGCTTCGACAGCAAAACACAGGTATTATGTGATTTTTGTTGATGATTTCTCTCGTAAGTGCTGGATCTTCTTCATGCAGAAGAAGAGCGAGACATACTCAAAGTTCTGTGAGTTCAAAGCACTGGTCGAGAAGGAGTCGGGGAAGAAGGTGAAGGCTCTTAGGAGCTATAATGGTGGTGAATACATCTCTGGCGAGTTCAAGGATTTCTGCAAGGAAGAAGGAATTCGAAGAGAGCTCATAGCTCCCCATAACCCACAACAGAACGGGGTTGCTGAGTAAACCTGAGGAGGCTTATTCTGGTAAGAAGCCTGATCTTTTGCATTTGAGGATTTTTGGTGCTAACGTTTACATGCATGTGACGAAGGATGCCAAGAAGAAATTGGAGCCGACCGCAGAGGTTGGGATATTTGTGGGGTACACTGATACGCCCCACAAATATCGTGTGTATTTTCCAGACAGTGGTAAGACTGTTGTGCGACGGGATATAAAATTTCAGGAGGAGAAAGCCATGAAGTGTTCGCTTGAGAAAGAGCCACACTTGCATGCAGATGAGGAGCTATTAGTTCCTAAGGATGAGCTTCAGGACGTGGATCAGCCATAGGACGAGGTTCATGGAGTGGAAGAGACCACTCATGCAGCACCAACCATCAGAGAGCGAAAGCACTTGACAGAAGCTGAGCGACTGGCTCAAGATGCAGAGAAAGTTGTAGGACCACCTACAACCCAACGCAGGCAGAGACAGTCACCTGATCGGTACACTGGATACATGGCTCTTATGAGCAAATGTGTTGTGACTGAGCCATCCTTTTTCGAGGAAGCTGTGGAGAATCCCACATGGGTAGACGCCATGGTGGAAGAGTATGATTCTATTGTCAGAAATAGTGCATGGGAGATTGTTCCTAGACCGGAAGGGAAATCAGTGGTGGGTTCGAGATGGATCTACAAAGTTAAGCAGGCAGCTGACGGGAGTGTGGAGAAGTACAAGGCAAGATTTGTTGCCCGAGGCTTTTCAAAAATAGAGAGGATCGATTATGAGGAGACCTTTGCACCTGTCGCAAGGTATTCTTCCATACGGACGATTCTTGCTCTCTCAGCGCAGATGGGATGGCACATTCATCAGATGGATGTGAAGATTGCGTTCCTCAACGGAGTCATTGAGGAGGAGGTGTACGTTGAGCAGCCCGAAGGTTTTGAGATCTTCAGCAGCGAGTCACATGTGTGTAGGCTCAAGAGAGCATTGTATGGGTTGAAACAAGCACCACGTGCTTGGTACACACAGATAGACAGCTATTTCATCGGACTTGGATTCTCCAAGAGTGAGGCGGATCCTGACCTATACTAGATTGTGGTGGAGGGGAAGTTGCTTATCATTGTACTGTATGTAGATGATTTGATTCTAACGGGTGATGAGCTGTTGATACTTTCATGCAAGGATGATCTTGCTAAGGAGTTTGAGATGAAGGATTTGGGCCTCCTTCATTATTTCCTGGGATTGGAAATCTGGCAGGGCAGTGATGGACTATTTGTTTCTCAGGGTAAGTATGCTCGGGAGACACTGGAGAAGTTCAACATGCATGGCTACAAGCCTGTTGATACTTCTCTTCCTGGAGGTTGGAAGAAGGAGGATGCCACTTCGGCAGAAGAAGTGGATGTCACTCTTTATCGACAGTTGGTGGGGTCGCTTATGTATCTGGTCAATACACGACCCAATATATGCTATGCTGTTAACCAGCTTTCACAAGCTATGGTTAAGCCTACCAAGCTCTTCTGGAAGGTAGGCAAGCATGTATTGCGTTATTTGAGAGGCACATCAGGATATGGTTTGTGGTACAGACAGGAGGATGAGGTGAAGCTATGTGGCTTCACGGATGCAGATTGGGCAGGGAGCCCAATGGACAGAAAGAGCACATTAGGAGGGGTCTTCAGTATCGGGTCGATAGCAGTTTCTTGGTACAGCAAGAAGCAGAGATCTGTGGCACTCAGTTCAGCAGAGGCCGAGTATATGGCAACAAGTTTGGTTGCATGTGAGGCTATATGGATGAGGAAGATTCTGGTCGGTTTGTTCGGTTCTCACTTGGATCCTACTGTGATTTACTGTGATAACCAGAGTTGCATTAAACTCTCGGCTAATCCTGTATTTCATGATAGATCTAAGCACATTGACATCAGGTACCATCATATCAGAGATTGTGTGCAGCAGAGAATCATGTTACTTTCATACATTCCAACGGAGGATCAAGATGCTGATATCCTGACGAAGGCGCTCACCAGGAGCAAATTCGAATACCACCGAGGCAAGATAGGGGTTGCTGATAATCCATATCTTATTGAGAGGGAGTGTTGAGAATGCAATAAGATGATGGAGCTTAGTGGAAAGGAGTCGCCTTCACTAAGTGGGCCCGTAGGCAAATTATGGCGCAAAGTCTATTTTTAGACATATGGATCATGGTCTATGAGTTGCAGGATGCTGTTTATGGATGATTGGTCATGTTGGGAAAAATAGATGGACTTTTATTTCTGGTTCACAGCAGGAGTGATCAAAGTCTATTTTTAGATTGCCAGGTTAAAAATAGAAAAGTCAAATATTATTGTCTCATAATAATATTTAGACTATAAACTTTATCTTATCCTCTTGGAACACTTCATTTTGAGCTACAGATGTGGCACATGCAGCTGTCAGAAGGAAATACGCTTTTCTTGTGAGTCAGTTGAGCTATTGCATGCAAGACTTCAGTTAGAACTCATGTGGTTGAGTTTTGTGGAGTTGGATGTGGAGTTGATGGAGTTGTGTTCAGTTTGACTTTGTTAAACTAGTTGTAATTAGTCTAACTGCAAATAGACTAGTGATGAGTGATGTGAATTAATTGATTAAATTAATTCACTAATTATTAACTCATAATGCAACTGAAGAATACATCAGTTAACTCAGTGCATGTACAGTTCAGTGGAGACAGGTGTTAGAGGTTGAGATTGCTATCAGTTGTGACTATAGTTGTGCATGAGATCTTGCACAAGCAATGTATTGAGTATGCCCATGATGATTGCCCAGTATATGCCCAGTAGAATAGCCTGTGCTCACGTGATTTCCAGTGTGAGTGATTCTCAGCAGGTATTGTGCAATAGAGGCAGGCAAAGCAGCGGAGGAGATTTGAACTTGTGACTTGTTCGGATTTGAGCTAGTTTTGTGTGTAACAGGTGGAGATAGTACTGAGTACTTGTGAGGAGTATTGTACTATGTATTGTTACATGTTCTCAATCATTAATATACAGATAGTGTGGGGTTTTCAACTATAAGCTTTCCTTGGGATACATACTGTGTTAATGTGTGCATGCGATTGATGTTTCATTGTTTTTGATGTTGCTAAATTGTTGATCAACATAGAGGAGGTTATGTATTATGCATGTATTCCGCAATAGTGTATAATCGGGATAATCTCTGTTGAATATGTGTTTATTATTCAAAATTTCTACATATCTTGTTTACTGAGTGTTGGATGTGTAGCATGTGTAGTCTAACTTTGTAGGGATTTTTCCTACAGCTGCCTTGTTCAAAAGAGCATGAAAAGTTCTTGGTTATAGAGCCCTTTCATAGAGATTTCCAATGATATATAACACTTTTTCTAACTCCCAGGAATGAAGAGAAACATGAGTTTGATGTGATGGAGTCCAACCTTTGGCAAGAAATATGAACTTCACATACTCATTTGAGTCATCTGGGATGCTTCAAGGCATCTAGACATATGGACCCATCCGGGTTGCACTAAGCCATCCGAGATTCGAACCCATCTAGGATGCACCAAGGCATCTGGGAATCCAGGCCTTTGGGAGTGCAACAAGGAAACACTTAAGAAATGGGTTGGATCCAAATTTCCTAACTTCAAACAACATCTAAACCCTAGTACAATGTGGCAACACACATGATGTAAGATAGCAGGGATAGGTGACATTGACATGGCTTAGGCAATGACATGGTAGTCTAAGTATGATGACACATGGAATTTGCTTTCGCCATTTTTGAGTGGCCAAGTGGAAATTTGGTGAGTGACATATGGCAAGTGACTGGTATAGGACATGTGGCACGTGACAAAATAGGTTACATGGCACAATGATGAGTGGAAAGTCCTTATCAATCCATGAAGCATCGGCATGGCAAACTTTGATGCCTTGAGACTCATGCCAAGTGGTTGTTTTGTAAGACTTGGCAGTGTTAAAGAATTTTGTGTTTTTCAATGTCTTTGGAGTTTGAAGGAAAATGCCATCTTGGTATTTTGGGATCCAAAGGTGCACGTCGCATACACACTTACAAACCCTCGAATATGGATTCGAGTAAAGGAAAAGAGGACTGGTCAAAGTTCCAACAAATTATGGTTATGGGAATGTGAATATTATTCGAGTATCTGGGCATCTGCATGTGGAGCAGGTGCATCGGTCAACGAGAGACTTGGATCCAAATTTGCATAAGTACATCAAAGAATATTGGTCTAGGTTCCTAATGTTCGAAGTTCTAGGTGAAAGGAGGCATCTAGCCATCCATCCCTCTAGGGGTGAACAATGTCAAGTCACAAGTCTTAAGCCCAGATCTTTAGATATGCAAAAAAGGCCTTTAAGCCTACAATCCCCCCCCCCATGTAGCGAGGAGCCAAAAGTGAAGCCCTTGGTGTTGAAAGCAAAGGTAAAGAAAAAGTTTGGGCATCGGGGATTCACTTGTTTTCATAGTATGTTTTCTAATAAGATATCTGGATACCAAATTTACCGCAACAATGGAAAGATAAGCCCTAGTTCTTACCCTCGGTCATATGACTCAAGAGACTTTGAAAAATCAAGAGATGAGATCGGAAATTTGATGTTTGGGTGCCATTTTTGTTAAAGAAAGGATAAAAGTCTACATCAAAGAAATCTATGAGTTCTGCAATCTATAAATAGAAACACAATGACATGAGAATTGTGCATTCACATGTGAATTGCATCGTGAGACTGTTATAGATGTGCAAAATAGTGGAAGTTAATGTTGAATGAAAGAGGAAGTTGTGCTTGTGCTATTAATAAGTTGATCTGAGTGCCAAATTTAGTAGATTGGAGTTATAGAGCAAGTAGAGGTGTGCAATGAAGATCATGTTAGTGCAGTTTTGGTGTGTTATGGAGCTATTGCACAAACGAAGAAAACTTAAATCTGAAGATTGTATGAGTGAATTGCTACAAATCTAAGAGAAGGGATGAGCAAAGGAAAATAATGCATATTGTCAGTGAACCGAAACTGATATGCAAAACAAAGGAAACATATTTGAATAAATGATAAATTAAAAGGAGAAAAGATCAAAGAAAAGAAGATCTTAGAATTAATATTGTTGTCAATGTGATATTTTAATTAAAGAGTCTTAGATCTGAGTTCAAATATGTATGAAAAAGGGCTCTGATAAGAAAAGCAAGTAGATGCTTGCAAATCAGTGGATTGGAGTCTCCTTCAAGTTGGTGCCTATAAAGATTAGGGGGGCAGTGCCTCTAACCAGTTAGTGTGTGTAAATAGTGGGAGTTGGTGCTTCTAACAAGTGGGTGCTTGCATTAAAAAAAAGCTCTCGCCTACGTAATTTGATGTAAATTAAAATTGATGCTTACATTTACATTATAATTAAAAAAAATATTTAAAGTTTTCTCCAATATAAAAATGTATAAATTTCTATATAAATAAAAACTTATTTAATTGAAACACCCCTATATTATGAAAATATTTAATTAACTAAATAATTTTTAAAAATTATAAAATAATAATTCCTAATTTCCTAACTTATATATATATATATATTTTATAATTTAATAATTATTTTTTTTCAGATTATCCTTTAAAACTTTAAATTAAAACACCCAGAGAGAAGAAGAAAAAAAAAATCCCATATTTATTTTTTCTATAAACACTATCAACATCTTCCAAAGTAAGTTCACCGAATCAAGTTGTGGAGCTTGCACTTGTTCCTTTTGGAAGAAGTATGAGACAATTAAACACATAAAAATTGAAAAATGTTTAGCATTGGACGGGCATAGAGAATATAATAGTACAATATCAATTATTTAATCCTTTAGCTGAGAGAGTCGTTGGGACATATAGAATATTTCATATATTATATAATAGAGTTGTTATCCTTTGTAATTGCAAAATCACCTTTTAAGATTGCGTTAGGCTAACTCGTTTCGATATGTCTCGAAAAATAGGGGGGACAAATTTAAATTTGAAAAAGATAATATTAAAAAATAAATTTTTTTATAAAATAATTTTTAGAAATGTAATTTAATTAATTTAAAATTTTATTATTTAAAATATTATAAACTTTTGTATTGAAAAAATTATTTAAATAAATTAAATTTATAATATATATATATATATATATATATATATATTAATTTGTCAAATTTATTTAAACACTTTCATTATAATATCAAAAAACAAAATGCAAAACAAACTTCAAAAACTTAATAACAAAGAAACTAAAACTAAAACAATTTTTGAAAAATAAAAAGTTACATCTTCATGTTTATATTATTATATAAAGATAATTTTTTTAGATGGTGATAGAGGAGAGCGTTTTGGAGCGGCGGCGACCTAGGGTTTACTCGGCTCTGGCTCCTGCCTGAGCCTGCGGCGGCAGGACTACCGCTGGTGGGGATACTGGTCGCCCTTCCGGCTTCCATCATCTGATATCAGGGCTGGGGCTCGCTCTGGTGGTTTCTGCGGATTCGGGGCTCGCTGCACTGGAGGTTCTGCGGACCAGTTTGACTGCGGCGTGATTTCAGCCTCGGCTCCCCTCTCTTCGGCGTTTTTTCTCCTCGCGCAGTGATATTTTCTTCATTTTCCTCAGCGAGACTCGGGCTCTGAGCTGAGCGGCGGCGGCGTTTTTCTTCCTCTGGTTCCTCGGGTATCTCTGCGCACCGACAGACCCTCCGACTTGGCAGTTTTAGCGCAGGGTTTTGGCCTCTGAGTTTTGTGCTGCGTCGCAGAGCGGGGTCAAGGGTTTTCGGCGTGATCTTCTTCATGGGGGCGAGGTGGCTGCCCTAGCCGCCTCTGCCCCCGAACCGACCCGCCTCAGCTCGTTTCGGGACCTGTTGGGCTCCTTTGCTGATGCTGGGTTCTTTTTTTGGTCCTTTGCTAGTTACCATTGCAGCTATGGAGAGTGTTGAGGGATCTGAGGTGTAGAGTCTGTCTCTGCATCGATTCGTGCCGCTCTTCCATGGCTGTTGCTGGTTAGTTTCATTTCTGGCTCCTCTGGATATGGGTGGTTTTCTTTCACTTGCTTCTGCGGGTTTTGGTGGAGAGTTGAGGGGATGGGGGAGGTGTGGCCTCTCCATTTCGTGCCTCTCCCCTCTGTCTTTTGGCTGCCATTTGAATTATTTCTGCACATTTCATAGGAGCTATCGTTTATTTACTGTTTTTATTAGCTTGTTTGGGTAGGAGTATACTCCGTTTGGGGTTTACATACCTTGTTTCTGGATGCCCTGTCTGAGGGCTTTATCTGCATACTTCCCTGAAGTATTGGTTATTGTAAGTGGTTTACCCACACTTCTGCATATGCGTTTCAGCATCTACAACATGTAATTTTCTGAAATTAATGGCAATTACGCGTTCTTTTCTTCGGAAAAAAAAAATATATTATATAAAGATAAAAAAATTATGAACAATTTAGGTGTGAGTGGTTCTCCAAAGGTGTAGTTCAATTTGTCATCAAAATAATGTGAAATTTGTAAAAATTGAGAGATCCAAAATTCAAATACCCAATTTATAAATTACTAAAATATATATTTCTAGTATAAATTTAAGTAAAAAAAAGAAACATACAATTTCATATTTTAAATATATTATATTTATTAAGTTAAATATTAATGTAAATATATTATTAGAAGAAAAAAAAAAACAAAACTATTTATATAATTTAAGGATAATTTAAGAATGGAAAATAGAATAATAAACCAGAATTATTAAATTATTGATATTAAAGTATAAATAAAAATAAAGTAAAGACTAAATAAAATGTATATAAATCAAACTAAAAAATATATCATAATATAAAATAAAATTTATATAAACTTTAAATAAAATTAATACTTACTATATATCCATGCTATAAAACTTATATAGAAATAATGATATTTCTAGTAAATATTATAAAAATTTAAAATTATTTAAAACAAATGATACATTAATGTGTTTATAGGCCTAAATGGGAAAGTGATATGTGAGTCTGTGACCAAGGCTCAACTCTTAAGCAATAAACAATAATCATGGTTCAATATCCAAAGAAAGAAATAACTTAATTTAATCTTAAAATTAAGTCCTAGTTAATTAAAAGTGATATGTGAGTCTGTGACCAGGGCTCAACTCTTAAGCAATAGCCAATAATCATGATCCAATAACCAAGGAAAGAAGTAACTTAATCTTAAAATTAGGTACTAATTAATTTTGTATATAAAAGTGCTTTGTGAGAAGGGCTCAACTCATGAGTCATAATCAATCTTAGTTATTTGTGCATCTAAAAGTGCTATGTAATCAAATATCATGATTCACTGACCATGGGAAATAAACAGCTTTTTCTTATTTTATCAAATAAATCGATGGATCGACCATCATTGGCATTATATCAGCGCTGATTTCTCATCTCCCATCGAAGCACTGTGTTCGAGACCATTATTTACAAAGGAAAATCCATTGTTAAATTGACAGGTTGATATTCAACACCTACTCCAGTCCATGATATGATATTGTAAATAATGGGTATTATTATTATTATAATACATCAGTGGAAATTGTAATGGAGTTTGCATTTTAAGCAACAAAATAATCACAGGTCACTGTAACACATTTTATTATTTATGATTATCATGTTGACTAAAGGTTTCAATTCATTACTATATCCTGCAACACTTGAGCAGCACTCAAAAGACATGACTTTTATGGCAGAGTTTTGCAGTGGCCACTGGCCATGATTAAAGGCATAGCAAAATTCAAACCACGTGGATCTCGGGAAAAGTGATGAAGCCCTTTGAAATTGACAGTTTCGAGCTTTACAGTTGAGATGGAAAATAAAGCAATTGTTAAATGTATTATATAGACAGTAAAGTCAAAAAGCAGGGAATGAGAACGTTAGAGGGCCACGATCTGATAAAATAACTGTATATTCTTCTTCATGACTGTCGGAAATTCAGCTTACAATATAAGAAAAAGTCGGATCCACATTCACAAAAATCGACACTGGCGGTACCGGCCTGTTATTCTTTGTTGGAATAAAGGTCGCGCTCATTATGGCTTTTGCTTATTCCAATCCAAAACTGAAAAACGTTTCAGAGGCTAAAAATTCAACAGAAACACACGCTCAAAAAGTCTTCACCATCACATGATAGACATTCACAGATTCCATACTCTGTATAACCGTCCCTTCTTCACCGGTGCCCAACAAAGTTCTCAAAATCAGGGAAATTTTTATAAATATATATATGTATATGTACGATCTACAAGGGGGATGGAGTCACATGGAAAAGACAAAGGCCTGGGCTTTACCTTTTTGGGGTCAGTTTCTACGCAGATTCGGGATCCCAGGCTGTGAGTTTCATGTTGCAAAATCTGATTACAAAATTTGACCATGGGGTGTGGAAAATGCAGCTCGATTTGACAGAAATGAATGAAAAATATGACAAGGCTGATTTGACTTTGAGACACCCAAAATAATTCTGGGTTCAGGGAATTCAGCTGCCTGTTGTGTGAATCATGTGACTTTCGGTTGATGAAGTTCAGTCTTAAGGTTTCTGTCATCATGTGATGATGATGGTGCTGCTTCAACAAGAAAGGGATGTTCAGAGGGAGTAGATGTTGAGAGAGAGGGGGGTGGTGCTGCTTAAGGGATGTTGAAAGGAGATGGTGATGGTGCTGTTTTAACAAGAAAGGGTTTTTGAGGGAGGGGGTGATGAGAGAGAAGAATGTTGAAAGAAGAAAGGATGAGATTAGCGTATATCAATCACATTTATTATTGCGATTGTGGGATAGATATATCTGACTCTTGTAATAAAAAAATCAGAACAAAAAACAGAACAATGACATTAAGAAGTGGAAGCTGAAGCAGAGGCTGAAGAGGGAGTGAAGACCCTCTGGAGTTCCATCATGCGGGCATAAGCCCCATCTGGGTGGTGCTTGAGGAGGTGGTTGTGGGAGCCCTGTTCGGCAACCTTACCGTCGTCGATCACGGCAATGACATCGGCGTTTCTAATGGTTGCGAGCCTGTGAGCAACGACAACGGTGGTTCTGGACTTCATCATTCGATCCAGAGCCTCCTGCACGGTCCTCTCTGATTCGGCGTCTAGGGCACTGGTGGCCTCATCCAGGAGGAGAATTGAAGGGTTCTTCAGCATGGCCCTAGCAATGGCCACGCGCTGCTTCTGGCCACCGGATAGCTGCACGCCGCGGTCGCCCACTTTGGTATTGTAGCCCTCCGGGAGAGCGGCGATGAACTTGTGAGCGTTGGCAGCCGTGGCCGCGGCCACGACCTCGGCCTTCGAGGCGCCCTCGCGGCCGTAGACGATGTTTTCGTAGATGGTGGTGGCGAACAGAGCGGGCTCCTGCTGCACGAGTCCGACGTGGCGGCGGAGCGATTTGAGGTTGTATTTTCGTATATCTTTGCCGTCGACGAGGACCCGTCCGATGGGCGGGTCGTAGAATCGCAGTATGAGGGCGATGACGGAGCTCTTGCCGGACCCGCTGGCACCGACCAGCGCCAGCGACTTGCCTGCCCGTACCCTGAGGGTGAGGTCCTTGAAAATTATCACGTCCGGGCGTGACGGGTAGTAGAACTCCACGTGCTTCAGGTCGATGTCGCCCTTAACTGCGGTGACTTTGACGGCGTCCGGGTCGTCCGGCTCGATCTCCGTCTTGCGGTCCAGGACTTCGAACACTGACCGTATGGCGCGGCCTCCCTTCACTATGTCGGGTGTCAGGGCCAGCGTCTCGGCCGCGCCGTTGGCGGAGACCATGAGCACCATGAAGACTCTGATCACTTTGCCAAAGTCGGAGATGTTGTGCTTGACCAGCCACGACGCGTACCAGAGCCCTATGGCGTACGACACGTAGAGCAGGAACTGTGCCAGCCCGAACCCGCTGCCCGCAATCTGTCCCTTCCAGAAACATTTCTTCAACGGCAACTCCAGCTTCGATTTCAGTAGCCTCACGACTTTGCGCTCTGCATTGAATGCCTGTACGGTTCGTACATTGCTGACTGCTTCCCCGGCTATCATGCTGGCCTTGGCGTGGTTGCCTTCTAGGTCGCCTCCGAAGCCGGTCATGAACATTTTCTGCAACAAGGAACACACAACGTGAATCACCCATAAGAGAATCCATTTATCAATCTTGCATTAAATGCAATATACTTTGATATTAAATAAAATCGAAGATAGTCATGAAATCACTTAGATGTAATTGTGTAAGAAAGTGTTTTTAGGAACCTTAAAGTTATTTAATTCGCAAAAGTTTCGGTGTTTAGAGTTTGTAATTTTTAAAATAATATTTTGAGTTTTAATAATATTTTTTTGGATTAATCACATTATTAGGATTGGGTTGAAATAGCAAGACAAAGATTTAACAAGTTAAGCGAATCTTAATAATATAATTAATCCAAAAATATAATTAATCCAAAAGACATTAGTATTTGCATTATGGATCAGAAAAGTTTACTATCTAACATTTTAAATAACAAAACAAAAAATAATATATACATTAAAAAATTATTTTAAATAACAACTAAAAACTAATTTAAACACGTTACAAAAAAATAAAAAATCATTAATACTATGTTTTACTATCAGATTCTTGCCCAAAAAATCTATTTATTCTATTTAGAATGTGAGGCCAACAGGGAAAGTTATGCAAATACGCTGGTAGGTAGCTTTTGGGATAATCTATTTAGGGAGGGGTTTGTCGAGAAGTTCAGAGCATTTATAGTGAAGCTTTACACAAAAAAAAGTCAAATAGATCAAGTAGATGAAAAGTCTCATAAACTATTTTTAGCCTCATAGACATTAACATAATTTCTTTCTTTCTTTTTCTTTTTCTATTAATTAAACTATACCCAATACAACTTACATTAAAATATCTACCATAACAAAAATATACATTGAAATATTAAATTATCTACTTTAACAAAATATTGAAATATCTCAAATGACCAACTTTCACCTTGGACAAAAAACAAAAACACTATTTGTTGATTTGCTTTGCATGGATTGTCTCTGAATTACCTTTTGGAATCAGAATGCTTCCACCCTTTCTCATTAACAATCCATACAAATCAATCTATCCAACTAACATTATTTAACATATTATTCAAAATATAATGCAAACAATACACTATTTCAAAATATAATGCAAACGTTGAAAAACTTGGAAATATCTGGAGGTAAAATTGGTCATGTTGTTGAATAAGAAAGTACACACTCTCCTCCAGTGAGAATAAATTTTACAAAAATAAATCCACAATTTATCTCTGCAACATAAAATCAGAAGTCGTTTGTCTTTTTCTTGGCATTTTTTTCTTTTCTATTAATTTTGTTTGAAAATTTTGTTTCTTATTAAGTTGTGTATTTTGCAGAAATTGAATGCTTTAAAGATTTTTTTTAATCAAATTTATCTATTATACATTTTGGAAATTTGATGATTTTATTTTTTTTTCAAATTTTTAATATTTTTGTGGCGATCACTTCCAAATCTTTTTCTCTAATTCCTAAGTCTTCTTCTCTAACAATGTTTCTGTCTTTATATCCAAAATCTATAATAATCTAAACTTTTTTATTCATTTATACATTCAAAAATACAATTTACACAACTAAAATTTACAATCTACAATTAAATAACCAAATTTAAAAAGAATAAAAAAAAACACACACACAACATTTCCTCCTAAAATTTATCTACACTCATTCCCTCGCCCTGTGAAAAAAACCCCTGCAGAAATTAAGCATTTCCAATTCATCACACATTACATCGTCTAAACTACCGTTGACCAAACCTAATTGTCGTTTAACCCTCGTCGTCTCATTGATGGGTTACTTTAAAGTTTTTACTGCACGAACTACGAAGATGATCAAATCAGATATGACATTCTACCTGCAAAAGCGTGGCAGCAACCACGATTGGAAAAACTGCAATAAGAACTAACGCCAGTCTCCACTGCAACACAAACCCTATGGTACATGCGACCAGCATTAACGCGGAGTTCTGTACTATCATGGAAATTCTGTCGCCAATGGCAGATCTCACATTCGTGGCATCAGAAGCCAAACGAGCGGCAACTTGGCTGCTGTTGTTCTCTTCCCGATCAAACCAACTGACCTCATTGCGAAGAATCGCTGACAGACAGAAGGATTAGGGATATCATCAGTCAGATTCATACTTCAAAAAACATAAAAACCAGTACTGAATTTTTTTCACCGAAACCGTTTTGTTCACCTTCGAGCATTGTCTGTCGGACCCGCTTGGTCAGATTCTCGCCAACGATTTCCCAGAAGGAATGCTGCACCGTATTGAAAACGAGGGCGCCGAACGATATCCCTATCAGAACGAAGCAGTATTTCTTGATTTCATTTTTTATGTATAACGGATCAGGGTTGTAATAGATGCTCAGCACGGCACTCAGGATGTAAGCGAAGAGTGCGCTTATGGAACCGCAGACCATGGACCCTACGGATCCTAGTAGGGCATAGGCCCATTCTGGGGCATTCATCTTGACTAGTCTCCAGAATGACCCTGCCTGCTCTATGAAGGGTACTTTCTCTGTTTTGTGTGCTGAGTTGACATCGACAGATGTGCTGAAATCGGAAGTTGAGAAGTCTGAAAGCCTTTTGGAATAGGGAGATCGGCCATAAGAAGAATTTCTTCCAATTATGGGCGAGCTCACAGAATTCCTTGCGCTGGAGGGCCTGGAAATGGGCAAACAAACAAAAAATCAAAACGAGAATACAAATCTATGTTCATTCTATTTCCCCTTTCTTCCCGGGATCATTCAAACTGATAAATACTGGGAATTTATGGAAGGTACAAAACAAGTTTCCTTTCTATCTTGGTGATGAATGAGTAGGTCATTCAGAATGTGACAAAATGTGAAAGTCCATAAACTTCTACAGAGTAAAATCTAAAGTACCAATAAACACTATAAGGGTTAATGGGAGGAGCAAAACAACTACAATTTAAGAAAAAAGATTTATCTCTGGACCGAACAAAACCATTATAATTTGAGGAAAAAAATGAAGGATTGTATGAGAAGGCATCCAAACAGTTTGGTGGAAAATCTTTCACTGTAATATAACCAGAAAAACTTGGCAGCTGCTAAATAATTTTCGAAAGAAAACTCTGAGGCTCTATACACAAACAAAACAATTATAATTTCACAAACTGCTAATCTAAGGACGAACAAAACAAGTATAATTTTATGAAGAAGAAGCTGAGGATAAACATTATAATTACAGTTTTACAGAGAAGGCCCCAAGGATTTATGGGACTGCAAAAAAATTACAATTTTATAAAGAAGGCGAGAGGATTTATGGGAGAAACAAAACAATTCCAATTCTATAGACTTTCAGTGGGAAAACTATTGCATAGGTTAACCACAATGTGCCATTATTGAATTAACATAGTGGGATAAAACCTTTACCTGGCACTGCTCTTTCTTGCATTGTTACCAAGCTCATGGGCAGTTTCTTGGAGTCTGATCAATGTTGAATAAGCCCCGTCATCCCCTTTTGAGATAAGGTCATCGTGAGTCCCCATCTCCAAAATGCTCCCCTGCTGAACAACTGCCACCAGATCAGCCTTCCTAATGGTTGAGAGACGATGTGCCACAACTACTGTTGTTCTTCCTATCATGAACCTGTCAAGGGCTTCCTGAACAAGTTTTTCTGATTCAGAGTCCAGAGCACTGGTTGCTTCATCCAAAAGTAGTATGGCCGGGTTCTTCAACATCGCTCTGGCTATTGCAATGCGTTGCTTTTGTCCGCCTGATAGTTGGCCACCTCGTTCACCAACCTGGAGTTGCAGACCCAACTTAGTACAAATCATAACCATGGCTACTATCAACTCTGACATATAGAAAAGGAACAGTGAGATGGAAGAAAAGTGCTATAAACCATAGATATATAGTTCAACTCCTGGGGATTTGGGTTAGAAAGGGAAGGGAAGGAGACTTGATAGTGGGAGAAGGTATTCCAGGATGACAAGGTAAACATATCAGACTGTTGTTATTCACACACACAAGTCATAAAGAGCGACTGGAAGACTGAGCAAGGAAACAAGCATAATCACCAAACAACTAATCAACCATCTCTGCAACAAACAATCAACTGACAACTAATCAATCATCTCTGCAACAAAGAATTTTCAGTTATTACAGCTAGCAGCACATACCTGAGTGTCATATCCTTCGGGGAGCTTTGTGATAAAAGAGTGTGCATTTGCAACTCTGGCTGCTTCCTCCATTTCCACCTGGGTTGCATCCTCTCTTCCCAATAGCATGTTTTCCTTAATGCTTGTTGCAAACAATGCCGGTTCCTGACTCACAAGCCCTATCTGCTGTCTAAGCCATTTCAACTGCAGAGTTTTGATGTTAAACCCATCAAGTAGCACTTGACCTTCATTCACAGAAATTAAAAACACAGTACTTTTGAGAAGCAATTCATTAAACTACAAACCGGAGTTCAGGGTATGTAAAATCATGTATTGGATACCTTCAATGGGGTCATAGAAGCGCTCGATCAGAGCAACTACAGTACTCTTTCCCGACCCACTTCGACCAACCATAGCTACAGTTTTTCCTGCGGGAATGTTCAATGAGAAACGGCTGAGAACGGGTATCTCTGGTCTAGAGGGATATGCAAAACTCACGTTTCGCAGCTGGACATGGCCTGTGACTGCGGGCAGAGTAATTCCATCAGAGTAGTTTCGATCAATCTTGGGCCTGTGATCAATAGTTCGAAATATATTCACAGCAGCAGATTTTGCCTTTGCAAATGCTGTCATGCTGGGAGTTGCTTGCCCCAATGCTCTGCAACAACAGATTCAAATTGTAAAATCACTTCCTACAAATCAAATTGTGGAGAAACAGGAGAAAACAGGCAATTGGGTATACTACATACAATCCACCGATCATGACTGAAAACATAGTAGATATGGCCAATCCTCCATTTGTATCATGGTGCGTCACAAGCCATCCTCCATACCACAGAAGCAGAGCATAACAGCAAAATATCACACAATAAGTTGACCCCAGCCCAAATCCCTTTACCAGACCACTCTTATATCCAATCTTCTGAGCCACACTCAGAGACGCAGAATACGCTTTCAGCGCTTTCTCCTCGCCTACGAATGAGAAAACCGTGCGAATTTGTGCCAAGGCCTACAAGTTGAATTGAATTAAATTTAGCCCCATTAAAAACAATTCAATTCCTCGCTAGAAAAGGGAGCTGATTATATCAAACAATTCAGCACCTGTTCTGCAATGTTACCAGCCTCTGCATATGCATCCTGACTCTTGGAGGAAAGCTTGGTTATCGTTATGGTATGAACGGCTCCAAACAAGGCTATCAATGGCACCACTGCAAGAGTCAGCAGAGCCAACTTCCACACTGTGATGAACCCCACCACAAATCCAGCCACAAATGTCGCCATGTAATGGATGAAATTGCCTAGCTGCGAACCGAATTACATCAAAGTTAATGAAATTTCCAGAATCTAATCTCAAGAGGAGATTTATAAGCAATTTCAAAAGGCCCCAAAGAGAGGAGTAGCAGGGGAATGGAAGGGTGTTCATGAGTTCTTCAAGACCAGTCGTAGACTGTACTGATAAAAGGAAAAGGTCAAGCAAACAAACATACACTAAGTAATCAATTAACCATTAGTAAGACACACCAGTTCATTTTGGCTGTCTCCATTGACATAAATTGAAACCGTTGAGAACATAGAAAAAGATTAACTGACCTTCTCACTGATAGCATCCTGAACAGCCACAATGTCGCTGCCGATAGTATTGATGATGTCGCCCGTCCGTGCATCAATGTCGAAGTATTCCACATCTTGATTCAGAGTGGCTTCCAGATACTTGATCCGGAGCCTGGTCGACTGCCTCTCCCCAGTCCACATCCAGCATGATATCTCTGCAGCCACAATCAGTACAGTAAAAATTCAGACAACCCAGTCCACATCCAGCATGAAATTTCTGAAGTGAAATCTCTGCAGCCACAATCAGTCCAGTAAAAATTCAGACAAACTAACAAAACATTGTAGATGGACTTCTGAAGCTGAACTGTACTGTGTAAGTAGGCTGAAACGTCGAAACACTCTGCCCATCCTCAGAGACCTCAGCGACAAAAGAAACTTGGATCCCTGCAGATGGGCAGAGTCTCTGCCTGCGAGTTTCTGCCTCCTTACACAATTCAGCTCTAGAAATCTATCTCCAATATGAACAGAAGTGAAAATCCACATTCTAACAAAAAAAAATCTCTAAATCCCAAAAAGGCCTTTGTCGGATCTGCACAAACCCGCCCATGAAGAAGCCCAAATCGTTGCCCCGACAATCAGAAAGTCGAATGCATACTGCATCACACAGCAACACATTCAATTAACCTCGCAATCGACATCGCCAAATCATACACTGAGAAAATCTCACAGCTAAATACAATCAATTAACCTCGGCATCATCACTAAGGCACCCACCTTGAGAACCTCCTGCATCATCTTCTCAGGATTCCCAGTGTTCGATCCAAAAGAATTCACGAGACTTGCAAAAAACCGCAAGAAAACAGGCAGGGAGCTCCCGTGAACGATAGCCCCGAGCGTCCCGACAGCCATGAGGCAATAATCTAAACTATCAGCAAAGGCAAAGAGCTTATAAAAAGGCACGCTCACAGCTTTCCCCTTCTCCTTCCCCTTCTCATTCTCTATCATATTTTCCTCAATACTCAATCTCTCAATTTCTCCCCCTGGAACATCCATTGAACGTTCCTCGTTGCCCCTTCCTTCCTTCCTCCCCTGCGACGACGACGAGCCGGACTCCCGAGATCTTCTCTGTGTTGGCGAAATCTGCTCTCCAACAACGAGCTCGACGCCCTGGATCTCAGACCATTTCCACCTCTCAACTGCCTTTATCTGATCTGGAGGACTCTTCCTAGAGCCACTGAATGACATTTTTATAAATTCAGCTTTACAGATTGTCGAAACGGATTATAATTAACTGTTACAGGCAATGTGGGTGTGTCTGCTTCCTTTGTCTTCTTTAATTTCCCCACTTTTCCACTCGGATTCTCATGGCTGCCCGTCTGTCGAATTCGTGCGCCAAGATATGGAGGCAGTTGGAACTGTAGAGCGTGGGGTCACTGAGACACAGACACCCACCCTCCTACTCCTACTAGTACTAGTGCAGCACAAAGTATACGTTACCACTGGCCGGCCACCATGGCAAAATTAATCCCATGAATTTTCCCCAACATCCATCTCAATCTGTCAATTCTCCCACCACATTTACCACTCACCAATAATCATAAGAATCTTGCTGCTCCATTCCAGTGCCAAAGCAACCCAACACAATCTAATCCCTTTAACCACCTTTGTTTATACTCGGTCGGCAGGTAGGTATATGAAGAAAAACAGCACCCCGGATGCCAGTGGCGAATTTTACAGATTTCACAACCAATACATACATGAATTTTGACAAATTTTCACTTATAATATTGCTGCAGTTCCATCTTTTGAAAAAGTTTTTTACTATTGGGATTGTTAATTAATGTGCAGAACGAATGGATGGGTGGCACGCTGTCCAAATCCCCTTGATTAGGCAATCATTTGATGATTCGAGGACCCCTTATGGGAAACCAGTATAATTAGTATTCTCCCCCATTGGTAGAAAACGAGTACGGAGTATTTTACATGGACAAAATTAAAAATTGACAATAATGCCATAGTAGTCAAAGGCAATGGAAAAAATTATATAGCTCAGAGTTGAAAATGAGAGGTGGGTAGGTGAAAGAAGCAATACGGACTTACTTTCTTCTGCATAAGTCATGGTGGGTGTGAGGGACCCATGAGCTCATGGTAAAAACTCTCCCTCATTAACTCTCATTTAACTTAGGAGTCATCTTTTCATATTGAAAGTCTAATATTAGATTGCTATAAAATTTTTTAAATAAAGTGGAGTTTTGGATCCCAATGCTAAATCCCTACCAACTCTTTTTCATTTTTTCTCTGTGCAGATAGGACATCTAATTGTGCAATCTTGAATGTTGGGATTTGGATAAATAAAGAGTTGGCATATTTTTTGGAATATCTTTTGGCTTTTGCTGAATTTTTTTTGGAATAGGGTACCAACTTTTTTTTTCCTGCAGTTAAAACATTTAATTGTGCAATCTCAATGTTGGGATTTGGATAAGTAAAGAGTTGGCATATTTTTTTCGAAAGAATAGGGTTTGGCTTTTGGTTGAAACAGAAATAATTTACTGAGGTAATTTGAATAGGGTTTGGTTTTTTTTTTTTCTGAAAAAAGAATTTACTGAGGTAATTTGAAATAGTTTGCAAGGTATAATATTTATTCATATTATTGAGAAACGGTTTTGAATTTTGTCTTTCAGTAGTATACAGAATAAATTATCATACATATTTTTGTACAGAGAATGAATTATTATTATGGTAATTTTTATGATTTTTTATAGTATTCTTTATGATGTTTTTTTAGGAAATGAATGTGATTTTCATTTTAATTAATAGATATTTGAGTATATTATTTAGGTTGTATAGAGAATGAGTTATTATTCATGCCATTTTCTATGATGTCTCTTATAAAATCAATGATTTTTATTTTAATTAATATATAAAAATTTCCAATAGAAAAATTAATTTGGGTTTATTATTTAGTTTGTATAGAGAATGAGTTATTATTCATGGCATAATATGGGTTTCTTATTTAGTTTGTATAGAAAATGAGTTATTACTCATTGCATTCTTTATGATGTCTCTTATGAAATAATGTGATTTTCATTTTAATTAATATATAAAAGATTCAATTAAAAAAATGGGTATATTATTTAGTTTTCTTTTTCAACTTTTTTATTATTAAGTTTATAAGTATTTAGTAAAGTCACTCTTAAATAAATTTGGTTTTGGGGATCCTCCTTGTGGAATACAATGTGTATACATCTAACTATTAAAGCTTCCATCATAAAAAATAAAATTGTTTGTGGGTTGGACTAAAACTCACTTATAAATATGATTCATGAAAATCACAAGTTTCTTTATGAAGCAATGATGCCCTAGATTTAACCTTACAAAATCTCCATTAAAGATCCAAATTTCATTGTAATGTTACCAAACTCTACAAGCTATTATAATGTTCTATGTAATTTTATTACCCAACATCAATAAACCAATAACTATGTGTCCAATACCTACACATAAACATGCATACATTTAGACTCATTTATGCAAAGGCCTTCTTGTGCAAATTGCATTAAAGATAAAGATCAAAGCTAGGCACAACTTTTTAACTGCAAACACATAAACTCCCAATGCAAAGTATGTTTTTACTATGGACATGTGGGGACATCATGTCGAAAGGAAAAGTTATCATATAGTTTGGGAAATAAAAAGCCTTCATGGTAGAAAGTTTTGAATATGGGACATTATGACGTCAAACCCAATAAAACTTTAAATAAAATTACAACTGCAACTATTGTAATATGACGTCAAACCCAACAAAACTTTAAATAAAATTACAAGTGCAATTATTGTAAGAATGACACCAAACTCAACAAAGTTTTAAACAAAATTACAAGTACAACTATTTCAACAATAACTATTCTATTTTCAATAAAATGTGCATTCACGGTTTTGATGAAAAATTCTCTCCTAATAATTTTATTATCAAATAATTTTTGGTTTAAATTAACAAGAAATACACAAATGTTTTTAATATAGCGGGAAAAAATCCATTTTTATAAATACATATTTTCTTAAAAAATCTAACTCTAACCAATTAACTAAAAATATTAATAAATTAAAATAAGATATGACATCTACCCATACATTAAACTATTTATCATTAAAATGTCAACCTAAATATAATATATATATATATTTTAAATATAATTAATTTATAATTATTTTTTATATTATAAATAAAAAACATTTACATATCATTATAACTATAATCCATTTATAATTATTTTTTATATTATAAATAAGAATTCACATATAATTTTACATATAGAAAAAGAACCTTTAAAGAGAAAAGTTTACAGGCCATCGCTCTTTCTCGTTGATTTCCAAGCCCTCATTGATTTCAAGTTCTTTTGCAGCTTTATAAAACTATATAAATATTGATTCCTCAATTAAAGCCAAAGATTGCTTATCACTCCACTTAAGACAATCTTATTTTTCTAATCCTTAGTTAAGGCACCAAAAACAAAAAACAACACATAACCCCTTTTTCTTTTCAGGGGTGCCAAATGATCATTCCTTCCCCAAGTTATTTTAATCCTCAACAAGGAAAAGAGAATAATACAAGGGGATATGGAATAAGGATTATTTTAATTATCACTGCACACTAAGTCCCACAAAGGACTCCAATAATGCTTAGAATTATCTGCCCGTACCATGTGAGCCACACTCCTATATCTCACACTTTGAGTGTTCATGTGGGTGTTTAAAAATAAAAAATAAAAATAAAAAACTCCCTGAGCAGGATCTTTCTATTCCATAGATAAACAAAATCTACCAATTATTTCACTAGATTGTCTTGACCTATCTGGAAATCTAGAGCAATCCAGAACATCCATTTTCTATTCTCTGGGAGCAAGTGACAAAAATGTAGATCCAGTATTGATACTTCATCATTGTAAAGTCCTAACTTTCTTTTACATATAATATATACTTTCTTTTACATGATTTGGTACTAATTAACATACAAGTGTCTAGACCTAACCATGTCAGGCTTGATTTTTTATATATATGGTCATAAGTCAGTTATGTATCGATTTTTTAATTTAGTTGTTTAATGGATTACCAAATATTCTCTCTGCCATACTTCTAATACAAGTGTATTCATTTATGCATCCAAGACTTTTATCATCCAAAAGTACATTGGAGTAGCATGCCCATCTAGCAAGATCCCCATGCCATGTGAACAGTACTATGGTTACACAGAAAATCATTGAAGGGTTGTTGAATGGCACTAATATGAAAAACAAAGAGTTTACTTTCATTGTCTAAAATAAAACAAGCATCTTAGGAGACTTATACATAAAGACAAACATTTTTCAGATACTCCTTGTTTCATACTTTACTTATTTTTCTAATCACATAAGAGGTGGAAAAGCAAGCATATATTGGTTTACTTCTTTTATATATATATATATTTTTATAAAACATATTCCCAAGCAAAAAGAACCAATTATAAGTTTGATTTTAAAATATATTGTTATCTAATCATTTATTAATACATATTTCAATTATATGAGGGGAGTCTTTTTCACATAAAGTTTATTTTAATTTTCATGTACTATAAAAAATAATTTAAAAATGAAGGCCACTCAATTTTAAAGGAGTGGTCGAAATTTATCATGAGAAAGGTTAATAATGATGAGCTATAATTTTAAAAGTTTATTAATTGTTATTTAAATTATAAATTTAGTATTTATTTAAAAAGAATTATTATTTATATATATAATTGTATTCAAGTTGAGGTAGCCACTATAGTTATATTAATATTAATTATTGGTGTTCTTTATTATAATTATTGGTTGCATTATCTTATTTATTCTTTATGGAGTTATATAATTATGTAATAAATTATGTTTTTATTTAGTAAATTAATATAGTTAAGTAATTAAAAATTTTGATTTTAGCAATGATATTGTTTTTCTTGCTTAATTTTTGACATTCAGAAAATCTTATTTTACAATGAATCAATGTACAAGACAAGATGAGGTTATTCTAGAACTAGATCTCCTTAATGTATATAGGAGACAAATGGTACAATTACAATTGAAGTGTTTAGTTGATCACATTGATATAAAAAAGTAGAAATATAACTCACTATCTGGGGCTTAGCATGGGGGGTTTATGTTTAACGTGGGCTTTATCTACGGCTTAACGTATCGTTCCCCTACGAACAAGTGTTGTTTTCAACATTTGATTCATTGCATGCATTTTTGCATAAATAAATCATCTTCTTGTGTTGCCTTTTCCACTGGTAGGTTCTTCCATTTGATGAGGTACTTAATAATTGCTCAATTTCACATCTACTTAACCCCTATTTCAAGTATTATTTATGGTTCTAATATGATTTTCCCTTCATTATATCTCTAATCAAATAGTTTGGACTATGATCTTGTCACTAATTACCTTCTTTAAACAAGAAACATGGAAGATTCGATGTAAAAATGAAGATGAAGGCAACTCTAATTTGTAAGCCATACTTCCAATCCTCTACAACACCTTATAGGGGTCATAATACTTGGGTGTTGATTTATTTTCCTTCTTTTATTGTTTGAGGGACATATGTTTATATAGTTGTATCCTCAAAAATACACAATCACCCACTTCAAATTCCTTTTCACTATGACATTGATATGTTTGTTATTTCATTCTATTGTGTGTTATAACAAAGTTGTCCTTCAATAGTTTAAGAACCTCTCGTTGGTGCCCTATGTGGTCCTCCAATACTTGAACCTTTGCAACCTCTTTCAAGGGTGATGTGATGGATGGAGGATGATATCCATAAAGTTCCCTAATTAGGGACATTTTGATCAAGTATGGAAGGATGTGTTGTACCACCATTCTGCTAAGGAAAACCACCTGATACCTTGTGTCTATTTATCAAATGAAAAGAAAAAAAGATATCCCTCTAAACATTTACTCATAATCTTAGTTTCCCATTGGATTGAGGATGCTAAGATGGTTGTGGGCCAATTGAGTACCCAAACAAGAAAAGAATTTAGTAAAAAAATTCTAGTGAAAATTAGATCTTTATCACTTATAATAATCTTGGGAATTCCATGTATTTTTTGAGTTGTTTCTATGAATCTACTACTATTGTACTTGTTTTAAAAGGATGGGAAAGATGAAAAAAATGGGCATACATTTTCAATCAATCAACTAATATAATGATGACATTCTTTTCTTCATATTTAGGTAAACTTGTAATAAAATCCATTGAAACCTCCTCCCAATGTTGAATCAATATAGTTAATGGTTGTAGAGATTTAGGGCTTGATTTTCTCTCCCTTATTATGTTGGAAACCACACATTTAGTCACAAGATTTTGGACATTAATTATCCTCCTTGATCCATGGTAGGTTTTCAAGAACCATGAATGTCCTTCTATAAAAAAAGTGTGCACATCCAAAAGCACCTTTTGTTTGAATTAGGAATTCTTACATAAATATAGCTGATCTTGATACCATGGTAGATAATCCTTCAATGCAATTTTGTCTAATGCACTTGGTTATTCTTTGAAAATGATGTTATTATATGTATTTATACATTTTTTCCCTTATTATATATGTAATTACTTCATTGAAAAGAGGTTGTACATTTAGAGACTTGGCTAAGTTTAGAGAAATCAATATCACACTTATTTCGCAATCATGTTAACTCATATATTGTAGTTGTTGAATGGTCTTGCATACCTTCTTATGTTGCTTCCATTTTGCCCTTTCTTATTCCACCCAATTATATTATGAAATAGAAATAGCACATAATTGTTGAAAAATGCAGTAAGAAAATCTCAGTTTCATTTTACCTTGGTCAAACTAGAGATAACTCAAATTTCCACATCAATAGAAATCTTGGAGGTAGTTAACTAAGGTGACATGGATATAGTCACTCAATTTACTCAATTAATTCGAGTTGGAGGGTTTTAGTTCAGTTAGGAATGAGTGATTTCTAAGTTGTAGGAATCTAATTTAGTTATATTAAGTTGTGTTCATTTAAACTAGTTCCAATTGTTGGAAGAACTAGTGGAAGGTTAGTTGCGTAGTGTGACTTCAGTGATCATCCAATTAACTGAGAAATCAACCCAAAATAGCTAATGCATGCAGAGAATTTAAGTTACCCAGTTGAGGTGGAGATTCCAAGGTAGTGTAACACTAGTTATAGACAATTAGGGAGTGTAATGGTGTTGCATGTAGTCTGATGATCAGCCTCGGGAATTGTGCAATCCATTTTGGAAAAATTCCTAAATAATAGGGGCCTAATTTCTCAAGTAATTGTGCAAGGTAATAGGGGCTCAAGAAGAGGCAAAAAATGACTAAGTCAGGGACAAAGCTTCTTAGTGAGAAGATAGATAGGTTATTCACTTGCAGTTTGTGCTTAGTTGAGCAAAGCAATTGTAATACATCTCTATTCATCAGATTAATGCAAGCAGCATTGGGGTTTTTAGCAGATTTCTTTCCCCAAGAAAAATATTGTGTGCATGTGTGTTATTTCTCATTGCATGTTTGTGATTGATGTTCTAAATTGTGAATTGAATTTCACAAAGCAATAGAGTAGGTTTGTGTCTTGTGAATTTGATTAAAACTTCATGAGTTGTAAATCTACAACATAAATTCTACATGGTATCAAAGCAAGATTCACAGTGGAATAAGAATTTTGAAGTTTTTTCTCGGAGGCTTGAATTTGCAGGGAAGTGTAGGAGGATCTCTTCAGAGTTGGGAAGATGAGCTTCATCGGGTTGAGACTTAAGTATGCCTTGGAAGGCAACTCTAATTTGATCACATGAAAGGATCACATGGAGGCAGTAATAGATGACATAGATTGCTAGAATACATCAAGACAAATGTTTCAAAACCACATATCTAATGCCCAAAACCTAGCCCAGCGGGAGAAATATGTAACCAAGGCGAGGAGAATACTCTTTGAGGGAATACGGGCTCACATTGTCTCGAATCTCCATGGGAAAGAAATCCTTTCGCAATGTGGAAAGCACCGAAAAAATTGTTTAAGAATAGTAGTGACCATAGGAAGATGGCGCTCAAGGATAAACTTTGAAATATCGAGATGCAGAAGAATGAACTATTCTGCAGTATTTGAGAAAGTTCACACAAGTTCGTGATGAACTTGGCGGGGTTGGTGTTAATGTTATAGAATATGATTTGGTAAGACTAGCCCTTCTAGGTCTTCCTAAGATTTGGCATAGCTACCAAGATTCGGTGAACAAGAGGGAGAAACTACCAAATTGGGAACGCTTATGGTCAGATTTGGTACATGAGGAAATAAGGTGGAATACCAGAGATGGAGCTTCATCCAATGGCGAGGATGAATAAAACTTTACATTGGTTGGAAAGAAAAGAAGGGAAAAGGGAAGAAATCTCAAATCAAACTAGAATCCAACCAAGGGTGGAAGAAGAAAGCATTGTACAAAATTAAATGCTTCAATTGTCATGAATTCTAGCACTATGCCATGAAGTGTCCACACAAAAAGTCGAGCAAGAATACCTCAGGAGAGTAGCAAGTGAAGCCTTGGATTCACAGTTTGAGCTTGACTTCACCCTTATTGCATGTATGGTGAGCACAGTGTTGGGGAGTGTGTGGTACTTGGACTTTGGTGCCTCGTTCCACATGACAGGGTGTGGAGAATTTTCTAATGACTTGGAGGAGAAAGATCTCCAAATGCACATTGAGATGGGGACGGCAGAAGTTACAGTGTAACCAAGATTGGTTCAGTCACCTTTCAAAGGGAGTCAGGATCCCCTCTTAGACTCAAAGATGTCATGTTTGTTCTAGGCCTAAAGAAAAATATCATCTATGTTGCAGTTTTGGAAGACTGTGGTTATGATGTGATCTTCAACAAAGGAAAATCATTCTTGAGACACATAGCCACAGGATAGGTGAAGCAGATCGAGGTTCGTGTGAAGAACATGTATAAGCATGTGTAATATTATGTTTCATTAAGTACTGTAGGAGAAAGTGTAGAGTCATGATATCAGTGAACTTTGGAACACAATAATTGTTCATTTGCATCATGGCGCCTTGAAGATTATGTAAAAATAACCACATGCCTCCCTAAAGGAGGACTTGAGTAGCAGGATGTTTGCAAAGGATGTACTTTGGGGAAATACACAAAATCCACATTCCATGATCAAGACAACAAAGCACATGTAGTCTTGGAAAGGATCCACTATGATGTCTGTGGACCTTTCTCGACAACCTCCACTGCCAGACATAAGTACTATGTTATATTTGTTGATGATTTATCAAGGAAGTGCGGGATCTTGTTCATGCGGAAGAAAGATGAGACATTCTCCAAGACTCAAGTTCATAGAATTCAAGGCATTGGATGAGAAAGATATTGGCAAGAAGGTGAAGGCTTTCAGGAGTGATAATGGAAGTGAATACGTGTCAAATGAATTCAAAAAAATTGTGCAAAATAAGGCATTCGACAAGAGTTGACAACACCCCACAATCCATAAAAGAATGGGGTGGCTAAGAGAAAGAACCATAGCATTGTGGGAGAAGTGAGGGCTATGTTGCATGACCAAAGCCTACCACTACATTTGTGGTTAGAGGCATACAACACAATAGTCTACTTGCAAAATCACAATCCTCATTGGATTCTTGGTATGTACTATGATTACATCAGAGGAGGATTTCTTCGGGAGGAAGTTGGATGTGTCTCACTTCAGGATTTTTGGAGCCTATGTTTACTACCATGTCTCAAAATATTCTTGGAAGAATCTTGAGCCAACAGTAGAGTTGGGGGTATTTTTGGGTTACATAGAAACTCCTCATAACTATGGTGTGTACTTACCTTCCCTCAAAATGACAGTTGTTCGAAGGGATGTAAAGTTTGATGAGGAGTGGTTCTTTCTTGAGAGGTAGCTTAAGATTCCACTAAAAGAGGAGCTCTTAACTCCAAAGGTGGAGCCTCAGGAAGTTGTGGAGCAACCAAAAATTGAGGAACAAAGAGTGGAGATTTAACAACTTTGGTGAAAATTCCATGTAATAAAAGTTAATAAAGGAAAAATAATAACCATGGTTGATGGGACACTTATTCAAAGTTGAATGTTGGAAAAATCCTAGTGATGGGGATCACTTGTGATTGTTAAATGTCTAAGGAAATTGACAAAGGCAATGGCTAAGGCTTTGGAAAGGAAAAATGGCATTTTTGGCACATTTATTTATGAAAATAATGGAAATTAGGAGAAGAGGGAGGTGAAAGAGTCACAGGTTGCATGTGAGGAGGAAAATGAAGGAAAATAATGGAAAATGAAGAAAATAGAGGCCTCATTCATAAAAAGGCTTATGAGGATCAGTTGGTAACCTTTTGTCAATTTAGTTTTGGAGTTCTCTCATTATTCTCTCTCTCTCTCTCTCATACTCTTGGAGACTGTTGACGATGCTGGATCCCCCAACATGTCAAGGGGATCTCTCAGTTAGAAGTCCTAATTAGACCTCAGACCGTTTGGTGCAGGAGTCCTTGTAGTGGGTCATAAGGTAATGCCTTGACCGCGATGTCACACAGAGGCAAGTAAGATAACTCTGTCAGTAGCAAGGGTGTGACTAATGCAGTGAGTCAAGGAAGGTGTATGAGAGGTTCTAACACTTTGAAGGGGGAAGGAGGTGAAGGTGAGTTCTAGGTTGAAAGGGATCAATCCCAACTCGGCTGGGAACAGACAACAAAAAAGGACATGCAGAGCTTCCGGCGGGGCAGTCCACTCAGATGCGGCAGTGACATCATACAAGGTAAGATAACATGTACAACACTCACAGATTAGTCTGAAACGAGTGCGACGGTAGCAAGGTTCATGTGAAAGGTCTATTTGATGTCCGGTAGAGCAGTCGACATGGACGGTGACAACATTAACAACATATCAACACATTGACAACAAGATTCATATAATTGCATGTGAATCATTTCATACACAAGTACGTAAGTTAAACAACATATATCATTAAGGTAACTGGAGCAGTCCAACTACAATAACAATATATGAATGAAAATGTGTTCACTCTTATTATATAAAGAAGTGTAAGTCACAATCATAAAATGCATCCATTTAAACCTTCTAGCCCCAACAGTGGAATGTTACAGCCACATCCATCTACTCCTCCAAAGAGATGTACTAGCTTCATGCAGTGGAGAAGCCAAGGGGCATTACAATACTATCCAAGCCTTCTTCAAGATAGTCTTAGTAGAAGCTTGGCTGACCAAAAGCCATTACAATGAGTTATGAGGGACTATCTATAGCAAAGGGTGGGGTGACCCTTAACATTCCCCTTTGTGACAGTTCAACTACCCTCATGACTCTTCACCTACTCTGTGATTGTACATCCAACCATTGACACTTGACTTACACTTGACATGACTCAACATTACAATGCGCATGTACTCATGTGAGACAACATGGCTTGAGCAAGCCTTGCAAGACATCACTGACACTCGATCTATTGTGATGAGACTAACTCTTTGACATGCTTGTGATGGTGAAGGTGGTGAGCTGATGCCAAGCTTATTCGTTCGTGATAGTGTACATGCACCTCATCGTGACATCTTAGTGAAGTGAACTCTTGCCTTCGTTGCAACCGATGCATTGCTTCGGCCCCTTCATCCAACTCGTCTAATAACATGTGCATGGTATTCTTGGGTATGGTTGAATCGGCAGTAGACTGATGCATAGTGTCCGTGTTGATCTTCAAGTGTGTGTTGGTGGTCATGCACATCAACTTGCGGAAGTGCATGTTTAGCCCTAGTTGGACTTGCTTCTTTTCTTCGCCTTGGTGAGTGTGTTGAATGGGTTGGATTACATGCGTGCACTCAATGACACACATGTAGCTCAATCCTTGCATGCGATCAACAACACTGCTCACCATGTCTGCTCTGTGTCAGCTGTTGGGATGGATCCTTAACTTGTACGAGTGCATTTTCATCCATGAGTTAATGTTGCGCCCATTGTTGCTCATGTTCCTATTGCAACTCATTTATCTGTCTGTGTAGCTTCATGTTCTTCTTAAGTTGCTGCTTCATCACATGCAACTCCTTCTTTGTTCCATTTTCTACCTTCATGCAATCTTCATGCCGCACCGTCACTTCATAGCCAGAGTCTCCAAAGTTTCTTTCATCATTAATGGACTTGCTTGAGCTTGCAACCTTGTTCAGCCTCCGAGTTGTCAACAACCCTCCTCTTGCATTTGTTGCATTTGGTATGTTGTCTTCAGCTGATGTTCATGATGTTGCTGCTGTCATATCTTGATGTCCTTGTCAACAAACAACTTGATATCTTCGTGGCTAGGCAAGTCCATGGACACTTGATCGATTGCATCCCCAAGTGTGCTTTGAATTGTGTCTGCATCTCTTTCCTCCTAGAAACCATTTTAACTATACTACTGAGAGGCAGATGAACACCTGGGATATCTAGAGACATGACAACACTCACGATAAGAAATTTGTTAGTCGAAAACCAAAATGAACATGAGAACTGACTTGCAACATACCTGGGTGCATGATCATGAAGGTTACATAATTTCGGTCGGGAGGTCAGGATACCAACTACCAAGATTGCACAAGGCACAGTCTGGGTTGTTGGGAGACTGGCTGACTACTAGAACTGTGCAATGCACAGTCCAGTCTAGGCTGTTGGGAGACTGGCTGACTACTAGAACTGTGCAATGCACAGTCCAGTCTGGCTGCTGATTGCTGGGATTGCGCAATGCACAATTCCAGCTAGGAAGGACTGCTGGCCTAGGGACAATTTTGTGCAATCTCTTGGGCCAAGCAGCCACTATCCTCCAGAAATGTGCAAAACTGTCCTAGAGACCATTGCTGGGTAGGAATGCACAAATCTGGAGAGGAAGGTGAGCCTTCCTTTCCTAGATTGCGCAATGCAGCCTTGGTGAAGGCAGAGTCTGGGCCAACGTTGGGCCGACTCACCGACGGGCAACTGAAAGCAACTAAGACAGTAAATGCATGACGACACTAAGTGATAGCAGAAGTGATTGATAGTGCATGCAAAACATGAATGAAATATTCAACAAAAAGATCAACATGCATGTGGGTGAGGCAGTTCACTAGTTGGGTGAACGTCCGTGCAAAACAGTTTCATGCATGTGACAGCAATGAGATAGCAAATGAAAACTGAAACAATCTAGGACAAGCTAGTACATATGTAAACGATAGCAAATGTTCAAAGAAATCAAGCAAACAATACTTATACAAGCGAAAACACAAAAAGCAACAGAAATGCAACACAAGGCATGGGAAGCGGGCTTACCCCAAAACCGTTGAGATGAATGTGCCGACTGCTCCTAGATGTGATGTGGGATACTAGAGCTGCAAGGTTGGTGTGAGGAATGAGCTTTGTAGTATCCAATTGATGAGTTTTGATAACATCGAGGCGGTGACACGCATGCCACAAATCTAGGGGAAGCGACACTCAGTGGGAGGTTTCTGAATTGCTCCTTGCATGTAACCTCCAATTGCTAAACATAGATCCTTGAGACCAAGGATGCCTTTGCATGCTTCCTTGGAAGAAGTAGTCTATGCATGCAAGTTTGTTTTGCTCGGTCCTGGAGGGAACTAGTCAACTCAGCTACACATGCAAGGGACTAATCAAATGCTAAAGAAAAAATGCGCATTTCTGGCTGGGAGCTGGGATGTTTGCATAGGAGATTTGTGCAATTTATGGGCAGAGAAGTTGACTGCTGCCCAAATTTGCGCAAATTCTGGGTTGAGCAGCCTTGTTGGGGAAATTTGCACAAATCCTGCTGGAAGTGTTGACAGGTAGGATTGCATAATCTTGGAGCCCAGCAGGCTGCCAGAGAGGATTACGCAATTTCTAGAGGGAAGGTTGGTTGCCTTCCAAAAATGCACAATTTTCAAGGGGAAGCTGCTCAGTCTGCAGCTGGACCAAGTCTAGGTGAACAACATGTGAGGGGAATGGATCAAGTTATGATCGACAAGTTGCCTTTGTGCAAGAAAGACATTGAAACTTGTGGACTTGACGAAGCAAGGCAAGCTGCTGTGAAGGTTGGAAGGGAGGCTCCAAAATGAGGCTAAGGAAAATTTTGGAGGGTGGTTGTAGCCGCTACAACACTTGGCGACACACTGGTAGAACTCCACCTCTCTGAATATACCTTGTTCGTGAAAAGCAAGTCTAACACCTCTGGAATTATTGTTCAGTTTTCAGCTCATCTTGGTTTCACACTAACTTGATTGTAAGATGTAGCATCTGCCAAACCCTTGGTCAATTGACACACATTCCAAGCCAAGGAAACACAGTTATTTCGATTGGGGTTGAGGGGTATATAGGTGCACAAGCAGTATAGTCATCAGAGTCTTAGTTTCATCTCTGGTGTTGTTCCACTGCCAGCAAACCTGGACAATACCCCAATGGAGTCACATAGGAACATAAGCATGGCTCCACTGCCAGTGAGCCTAGTCATTACCCTGACAGAGTTACTTTCATCACCTCCCTGTGCAGGAATCCTTTCTCTTCTTTCACCTTATTCATTTTTCATTTGAATTTTTGACTTTTCATTTTTTTATTTTTCACTGTGCATAGCACATATTCATTTCACGGGTGGAAGAGGGATCCTGACTTATTGAGAGCAAAAGAGGTTGTTCCAGAAGAGAAGTAGTTTATTGTATCTCTGACGTGCCTGTTAAGGTTTTCCCCCTTACCTTATTCTACTTGACTGAGATGACAAGGGTTAACCCAAAAACAATTGACAAGAGAAGGTGACACTAGTTAACGCGCAAGCGTTGTGCTTACACCAAGGTTCACTTCGAACAATGTGTATTTTCCTTCGACGTATCCTTGACTAAAAGTAACAAACTCATCATACAGAGGCAAGATGACAGATAACCAAGTAGTGATAGCTGTATACGCCTCTTGTACTTTACCCAACTCGCTTCTGTTAAAATTTGGGTACCAAAGGAAAAGTGGTTCCCTAAGGCTTTGATCTTTGGCCTAGGGAAAAGTGTTCAAATTTATTTTTAACTTTTCTCCTAAAGTGACTTTATGAGTGGTAAAGTCAATTTAATTTAAAAGTGACTTTATAAGTGGTAAAGTTACATTCTAATTTAAAGGTGACTTTATTAAAGTCAATGAAGAATTAGAAAGTGCAAAAGTGACTATGGAAATAAAAGGCTAAGTGGGTCTTTATTTAAGTGGGTGAGTTAAAAAATAGAAAGTGAGAATTAAATGCACATTTATTCTCATCGCTAGATCTAAATGAATCTCAACCATTAGATTTTAGGGTAACCCAAAAGGTCATTTAGAGAATAAAAGGAGAAGAGAAGAGGAAAAGATTAATTCATTATTTCAAGAGCATTTGAGAGAAAGAGAAGAGAGAGCAAGGAGAAAATTTATGAGCAGTGAGGAAGTGAATGAGAACAACAAGAAGACATTTCAGCAAATCTGGGCAGTAACATTTATTGGCACGTACCCCAAGGCAAAACCGTATAGCAGGAGAAGGCACAGATATTGAGGAAGAGGGACAATGCAAAAATTGAGGAAGAGGGACAATAGTTTGGGCACGAATTTTGAGGTAATCGTATTGCTGAAATTGGTACGGTCCGTACAATCCGTACAACAAGTTTTGGGCACATTTTTTGAGGTTGGCCCTGCAGCATTTAATGCTGTTTTATTGCTGTAAAAATTTCCATTTTGGCTGTTCACTGATTGGCACGATTTTTGAGGTGGAGTTCAAGCACAAAAATCGAGACAAGTTGTAATTTGTGGTTGCTGGGATTTTTACTGTGTATTTCAGTTTCTCTGTAAAAGCATTTTCAGATATAAAGAAGAGCTCTCAAATTGGTTTTCCCCAATATTTGTAGGGGGTTTTTCCAGGGTCTCATTGACCAAAAATCACTATGTTATATTTTGTGTGTGCCTGTCATAATTTTGGTGTGTTTTATTTATGCAATTTCAGTAGTTGTGAAATCTCTAAATTTGTGTTTTAAGAAAATTATTGCCATTTCCAGATTTTAGAATTTGTACCATGCTTGGATTTAAAACTAAATGCATGGAGTGATAAGGAAAACTGATAACCGGAGTGGGGGTTGAAATTTCTTCATGGTATCAGAGCTTGGTTGGCTGAAAAGTGTAGTTTGGGACAGCAAAGTGAAAATTACAGCAAGCTGTTTTTTACACAGAAAACAGAAACCTTTATCACAGATTTGAAAATTTCAGTTTGGTAGGACAGTGAAACATGTATTTAGGTTTGAGAGTGGAATACAGGTTAGATGGGCAGAACAACTATAGTGCATGGAAGGAGAGAATCCAGAGCATATTTGAGGAAGCAGAAGTCTAGGGCATTATGGTAAATACCACACAGAACCCAGTAGTAATACTTGTTAACCCTGTTCAGTTGGCAGAGTTTAACAAAAAGAATGATAAGACAAAAGTATTGATTCTGTAAGGAATCAAATATCATGTCATTCCTCATGTGAGAGGAAAGACTTATGCACATGAGATATGGACAACCTTGACCAGTCTTTACCAGAGCTCAAATGAAAACAGAAAAATGGTCCTAAAGGAGAAACTGAAGGCCATTAAAATGGCTAAGACTGACAGTGCTACAACATACCTCACAAAGATCACTTTAGTGAGAGATGAGTTGGCGGGCGTAGGTGAGATCATTGCACCCACTGAGTTGGTGAGGATTGCTTTGAATGGTCTTCCCAAGACTTGGGAGAATTTTTTGGATGGCATTATTGCATGGGAAAAACTTCCCAATTGGGAGAGGTTGTGGGATGATTGCATTTAGAATGAGATCAGAAAGAACCCTCTTGGGGTAGCCAAACAGGTGGAGGAGGATGACAATGTGGCATTGTTAGAAAGAGGCAAGAAGGTCAAAGCAAAGAAGCAAGCTTCCAACAGTGGAGGCAAAGGCAAAGGTAAAGGCAAACAACAGAACAATGAGAAGGAATATTCCAAAGTCAAATGTTGGAATGTCAAAAGTTGGGACACTATGTTGCTGTGTGTCCAAAGAAGAAGAACAAGAAAGGGAAAGACAAACCCATGGAAACTTCTGCAGAGATAGAGAGCTTCTCAGAGAGATTTCATTAGGAGTTTGGGTTCATAGCTTGTGAGGCCACTACTGTAGGATCACCTGCCATACAGGTTCAGAGGGAGTGTGCATTCCCCACTACTAGCAAAGCATCTTCTATCATTTGGTATGTTGATAGTGGCACTTCCTGCCACATGATAGGAGTCAGAGAGTACTTCTTAGAGATTTCAGAGGGTGATACCAATATGGAGGTAGTACTTGGTGATGACAGCATTGTTAGAGCAGTCGAAGTGGGAACATTGACATTTGATAGGGGACCCAAACCTCCCTTGAAAGTGTCAAATGTTCTATATGTGCATGGAATGAAGAAGAACTTGATATTCGTCTCAGCACTTGAGGACAGAGGGTATGATGTGTTGTTCAGGAGAGGGTATGTGCTTATATATCCCAGGGGAACTCCAGCTTCTTCAGCTAGAGAGATTGGTGTGCGCCATGCCAAGGTGTACAAGTTCTCATTCCAGCCCCTGATGGCATTGAGTAGCAACACCCGAGACAAGACCGATAGCAAATCTAGCAGTTCAGAGTTGTGTGAGATTTGGCACTGTAGGATGGGGCACATGTATCATGGGGCCTTGAGTACATTGCGGGAGATCACCACTAGTGTTCCAGATTTCAATTCTGATCACCTTGATGTATGCAGAGGATGTGCTACGGGAATTTTTCCAGATCCCTTTTTCCCAGTAGTGACAACAGAGCAACTAGGATCCTTGACTTGATTCACACCAATGTGAGTGGTCATATGTCTCATGTATCCTTGAGTGGCTATGAGTACTATGTTATATTCATTGATGACCACTCCAGGAAGACCTGGATTTATTTCTTGAAGACCAAGAGTGAGTTCTTCAAGCAGTTTCAAGAGTTCAAAGCTCTCGTGGAGACCTAGATAGGTAGGAAGATCAAAGTCCTCAGGTCAGACAATGGAGGGGAGTATATGTTTGGTGAGTTTGTTGATTTTTGTGCTGAGGCAGGCATTAGAAGGGAGTTCACAATTCCTTACTACCCCCAGCAGAATGGGGTTGCAGAGAGGAAGAATAGATCCATTGTAGGGGTTGCAAAATCCATGCTTCATGATCAGGGGTTACCTTTATTTTTATGGGAAGAGGCCTGCAACACTGCTGTGTACTTGTAGAACAAGAGTCCACATCATGCCTTGGGGAATGTGACTCCAGAGGAGGCTTTTTCTGGGAAGAAGCCTGATGTTGGGAACTTTCGTATCTTTGGGTGCCTTACATATTCCTATGTTCCCAAGGAGAACAGGACTAAGCTAGAGCCCACTGTAGACAAGGGCATCTTTGCGGTTTATAGCGAGACCTCAAAAGCTTATCGGATTTATATTCCTACACAGAGGAAAGTGGTTGTCAGGCGGGATGCGAAGTTTGAGGAGGAGAGATCTTTTAGGAGGTCATGGGAGTTAGAGTATCTAGAGTCACCAGACCCTCAGGAGCAACTAAGTCAGTCACAGGGATCCAATGGTTAGGGATCAGGAGGTATATCGATTACAGTGTTAGGTCCATCAGTGAGAAGTGGCTCTCAGATTCTGGTGGGTGGTTCTTTGGGCAACATGCAGGGCATTCCGTAGAGAAGTTCACAGGGTAGCCCACTAATGGACAGTTCGCACAGTACTTTAGCATATATAGGCATAGATTTAGGCATGAGGTCAGTTGGCAGGCCTTCAAGAGTTCAAGCTTTTGATGATGATTGATGATTCTTTCACTCCGGTGGGAGAAGTATGCTCAGGGAAGAGGAAGCCCAAATGGCTTCAAGATACCTTGCGTGAGGCCACATCAATTTATAGGCCAAAGAGACATGTTAGAGAGAGTAAACCACCTGAGTGTTTCTATAGTTACATGGAATTGGTATAAGCATTATTGACTCCGAGCCTTCTAGTTATGAGAAGGCAACCTGCCATCAAGTCTGGAGAGAGGCCATGATGGAGGAGTATTCTTATATTATGAAGAACGATGTTTGGGAGGTAGTTTCGAGGCTTGAAGGTAAATTAGTTATTACTTCCATATGGCTCTACAATATAAAGCATGTTGCAGAATGCAGCATCGAGAAGTTCAAGGTTCAATTTGTGGCGAGAGGGTTCTCACAGGTAGAGGGAGTTGACTATGAGGAGACCTTCTCTCCCGTAGCTCAGTATACATCTATTCGCTCCATTATATCGATTGCAGCAGAGACAGGTTGGAAGATCCACGAGATGGATGTGAAGACCACATTTCTCAATGGCTTCATTCAGGAGGAGGTTTATATTGAGTAGCCGCAGGGCTTTGAGGTGCATGGGACGGAGTCCCATGTATGTAGATTGAAAAGGGAACTCTATGGCTTGAAGCAGGCTCCTAGAGCTTGGTACTCTAGGATTGATACATACTTGCAACAGTTGGGTTTCACAAAGAGTGAGGCTGATCCGAACCTATATTTAATTGTGGTGGGTGAGGAGCCTCTCATTCTGGTGTTGTATGTTGATGACTTGATCATCACTGGTGCAGAGAAACTCATTGAGGGCTGCAAGAGAGATCTTGCTTCAGAGTTTGAGATGAAGGATATCGACTTGATACATTATTTTCTGGGATTGGAGGTGTGGCAGGAGGAGGGGAATTTCTTCCTGGGACAAGGGAAGTACATTGTGGATATTCTTAGCAATCCTCCATGTGGATATAGAGTAGGATCCACCAACTCGGAATTAGAAGCATGAAGCTTCTTCATTAGAGACTATGTCCAAAAGGGCGTTGTCAAGCTTGAGTACATTTCCACAAATGAGCAAGTAGCAGACATTTTCACCAAAGCCTTACCACGGGGCAAGCATGTCTACTTCAGAGACAAGATGGAGTGGTGAGGAACACTTTCCTCGGTAAGAGGGAGTGTTAAAATTTGGGTACCATAGGACAAAGTGGTTCCCTAAGGCTTTGATCTTTGGCCTAGGGAAAAGTATCCAAATTTATTTTTTACTTTTCTCCTAAAGTGACTTTATGAGTGGTAAAGTCAATTTAATTTAAAAGTGGCTTTATAAGTGGTAAAGTTACATTCTAATTTAAAAGTGACTTTATAAGTGGTAAAGTTACATTCTAATTTAAAAGTGACTTTATTAAATTCAATGAAGAATTAGAAAGTGAAAAAGTGACTACAGAAATAAAAGGCTAAGTGGGTCTTTATTTAAGTGGGTGAGTTAAAAAATAGAAAGTGAGAATTACATGCACATTTATTCTCATCCCTAGATCTAAATGAATCTCAACCATTAGATCTTAGGGTAACCCAAAAGGTCATTTAGAGAATAAAAGGAGAAGAGAAGAGGAAAAGATTAATTCATTCTTTCATGAGCATTTGAGAGAAAGAGAAGAGAGAGCAAGAAGGAAATTTCTGAGCAGTGAGGAAGTGAAGGAGAGCAACAAGAATACATTTCAACAAATCTGGGTAGTAGCATTTATTGGCACACATCCCAAGGAAAATCGTAAAGCAGGAGAAAGGCACAAATATTGAAAAAGAGGGATAGCACAAAAATCGAGGAAGAGGGACAACAGTTTGGGCACAAATTTCGAGGAAGTCGTACTACTAAAATCCACATGATCCGTACAGTCCGTACAACAAGTTTTGGGCATGTTTTTTGAGGTTGGTCGTGCAACATTTAATGTTGTAGAATTTTTTGTTTTGGCTGTTCGTTGATTGGCATGATTTTTGAAGTGGAGTTCAAGCATGGAAATTGCTAAGTTGTAATTTGTGGTTACTGGAATTTTTACTGTGTATTTCAGTTTCTTTGTAAAAACATTTTCAGATATAAAGAAGAGCGCTCAAACTGGTTTTCCCCAAGAGTTGTAGGGGGTTTTTCTAGGGTCACATTGACCAAAAATCACTATGTTATTTTCTATGTGTGGCTGTCATAATTTTGTTGTGTTTTATTTATGCAATTTTAGTAGTTGTGAAATCTCTAAATTTGTGTTTTTAGAAAATTATTGTTATTTCCAGATTTTAGAATTTTTATCATACTTGGATTTAAAACTAAATGCATGGAGTGATAAGCAAAACTGATAATCGGATTGGGGGTTGAAATTTCTTCAGCTTCAAGAGTCATACAAGGTTTCGTGCAAAACTAACCTATGAACAAAACAAGCGAACAAACTAACAATCAACAATGAAAAGCAAGAGTAGAAGAAAAAATGAAAGCAAAGCAAGTGAACAAACAAGCAAGCAAACAAATAAGCAAACAAAGCACGTAAGCAAAAAAGCATGCAAGCAAACAACTAAAAGCAAACACTACTCTTACTCCTACACTAACATTACAAGGGCTTGATCACATGAAGTGATATTTCCAATGAAACCACGGACACATTGGTACACCCATGTTGGCGAAGGCTTGGTCTGCGAGAAACCCAATTGTACGAACTAGTAAGCAAGAAAGATATAACAATGAATAAAACCACACTTCGTGATTCAAAGTGCCCATGGGACATAAGTGAGTGCATGTGCATGATGGGAGGACCGCGACTTATTATGGTGTTGTGTGACACTACGTGCAAATTTGAAGCATAAGCACACTCTTGACTATGACATGCAAGAAAATGAAAGAAACAAATATAACTTGTGTTGCGCACGAGTGTTTGCAATGTAAGACTCCTCCAATGCATGAGAAATGGGATCATGTAGTTCGAGTGGAGGAAGTAAAATATGAGTGTTAGATTGGTCTTGAGTGCATACAGATGAGTGATGAGGAGCCCTGAGTGTTTAAACAATTTCCTGATCGGAAGCAAAACCAACCTCAGGACCGCGAGGGCCTGACATAACCATCAGCTCAAGCTGAAGTGCCTCGACGGTCTGTGGGGTTTCGACTTTGTTAACAGATGGATCTCCATAGACCAGTGGCTTAGATGGATTAACAACGAGTGAATCAACATCATGATCAGATGATGAGGTGAAGAGATCTCGACAACCAAGATCAGAAAATTCAGGATGTTGGTCGGCATCCCCATGGTTTGATGAATCACACAGAGCGGTAGATGAGGAGGAAGGATGTTCACCCTCTGCATTTTCGAAAAAAGAAGATGAAAGATCAAGTGGATTTCTAATGAATGATTTGTGCTCTTCGTTTTTGGATGATGGGCTAACATACGGTGTGTCCTACGAAAGATCAGCAATGGGTGCATTCGTGGATGAAGACACACATGCAAAATCATGGATGATAGGTTGACCAACGATGTTAGGAACGAACGGAGGGGGATCGAATGGAAGGGAGTCATCCTTCACTGAGTGTTGATGTTCAAGCTCCCACTCATACTCTTCATGAATGATAGCACATGTTGGTTGTGCAACACCAACTCCGTCAGTGGCTTGTTCCTCGTTCACAACAAGTGAAGAGTTCGGAATGGAAGAACACAAGACAACATCATCCAGAGGAAGACCCAGGTACGAAGACGAAGGTCGTAGAAAAGAATGCATATGAGGACTCAAAGGACTCACAACCATGTCTGCATGAAAATTGAGTGAAGTGATGTTGGGAAGGTGTGAAGGATGAACAGGTGTGTGAGCATGATCCTCAACATCATTGGGCAGTGGTGGAGCTATTGAATAGAAGGAAGGCTGACAGTCAGTTGAGACAGTGCCTGCTTCCACATGAGATTGCGCAGCTCCACCAACGAAGAAAGTTGAGTGAGGCTTGATCTCAAACTTTCTCTTGGGATGGGCAGATTTCTTAAGGAAGTACTCGAACTGGTCCCAAAGATAAGTAAATTTCATTTGGCTCCTCGAAGCTTGAAACTGCTAGGCACGGAAGCACTTCCAAAAATTATTAACGGATTCATGTTGTTGTAACAGTTTCTGATCAAGATGGTCTAGATCAAAAGAATAGAATGTGTCTTCAATAAGATCGCAGAACATGGAAAATTTTAGGGGCGAATTTTCGCCCTTAGGTGAAATTAAGGGGTTTTAAATTTTTAGTGGGCGAATATTTTGTATCATAGTACATTTTTACAAATCGCCTCAAATAGCCCACCTTATTTTAAGGGAGAGGGTAAAAAAGGTAAATTTAGCCCTTGAAATTAGGAGTTACAACCTTCCATTCGCCCTAGTTTTCAAGAATAGGTTTTATTTAAGTGAAACCTATGGGCCAAATACCATATTTATAAAAGAGATATGGTAAATTAATAAAAATATAAATAAATGAGAGGTATGGTAAATAAATAAAAATACAAATAAACTAGATGTATGGTAAATAAATAAAACCTCTTTCTATATTTAGTCCATAACCCTCTTTCTATTTATGAAGGCTCAAAAAAGAGGTTTTATTTAAGTGAATCCTATGGGCCAAATACCATATTTGTAAAAGAGGTATGGTAAATTAATAAAATATAAATAAATGAGAGGTATGGTAAACAAATAAAATATTTTTTTATATTTACTCCATAAGTCACCTTATATTTACGAACACTCAAAAAATGTGTTATATTTAGGTGAAACCTATGGGCAAAATACTATGGGCCAAATACCATGGGCTAGATTATTATTAATACCATGCAAAAAAACATTATTAACCCTAATATTAGTATTAATAAAAATAAAAATGGCACATGGTATTGACCCATGGTATCCACGTGGAATGTAGCCTATTTAAATGGGGGAATTAAACCGGCATAGATCCATCTTTACCCTGGATCTACTTAAATATCGTGATATGCAAACTAGCATAGAGTGAAAAAATATTTGATCCCTCTCGGGGCTTGGTGGATCAAGAGTAAAAATGGATGTTGTCATTTAATGTATGTTAAACATTTTAACTTGGTTAAAATAAAAGATAAAATAAAAATCAATTATTAATTTTATTAATTTTTATAAATTACTAATAGTAATTTTTAAGCTCTAGGTTTATGATAACCCATGGTAATACCATGGTATTCATGTGAGCATAGACTATTTAAAGGGAAAATTCTATCATATTAGATCCATCTTAATTCTGGGTCTACCAAGTGCTCAGAGGGATAAATAGATTTCATCCCCCTAAGAGTGGTAGATGTGGAGTTAAGATGGATATAGGTTGGTTTTTATGATAATGAAGATATTAAATAGACTTGGGATTATATTGTAAAAACATCTTAAGGTGAATGGTTAAAGCTACATTTAGTCACTTCACAAAATTTAGTAAAAAATACCAATATCTCCATTAATATTGGTTTTTAACTTTTTCTTATTTAACAAAAAAAATTCAAAACAATTAAACCTTATCACTCTTTCCCATCACCCTCGCAGAAGATTTCTCACCATTTTTCAAACATTCTCAATATGATATCTTCATGAAAAAGTTTAGGTACTGATGTTGGATTAGTTGTTTGAAAAATAAGCTGGTTTGTACAACCTTTCATCTTCTATGCTATCATTAGTTTGTCCTAATGATTTTTAAGGGTTGGAGCCACTGCACCATATTTTCCTAAAAGGTGGAGATTGTTCACCAAAAAGGAAATTAATCTACATGTTACAACGCTATTAAAAAATGCAAGACCTATGAGAGTAGTGAATTACGCTAATAACAATTTAGATTGGGAGAGACATAATTAAATTTTATTATTTAATTGAAGATTTCCAATTAAAATAATAATAAATCTACATTTATATATTCATATATTGATTGGAAGGATTCTCACAATGGTCACTTCTTTCAATTAGATCCGCTTCAAGCCTTTGGGATACCCAATACTTTCTTATATAATATAGTTGGGGCTTGCTACTTGTTGGTGTGTTAAGGTAAACAAACTTGATGTGTTTTTCTTTTTTTTTATCTCGTAGTTGGAGTCTATGGAATAAGAAAGAAATTTGATAACTTGAAAAAAGTGGTAGCTTGACAAAAGTTGTAGAGGAAAGATTAATCTCTCCTACCTTGACAGAACTCGTTGTCAATATCAACACCTACAAGAACTTTGTTGTGGAATATTATCAAAACTAATAGAAGGATATGAAAGAGTGTATTGTAAGAACCTTGACAAACACGACCATTGAAACTTGGAACATTGTTTGTAGGAAGAGAAAATTAGGTTTCTTTTTTCCAAACATGTATGTTAGTATATTACAGTTTAAAGAATATGTTTTCTTATTATCATATAAGGTTTCATATTTTAACAAAACATTCGCCAAGACTTCACAATGTTTTATTATTCAGTAAAAGATTTGCCAAGATCTTATAAGATCTTATAATTTAGTGAAAGATTCTCCATCACTGTACAAGATAATATAATCTTGTGAGAGATTCACCAAAAAAATTATATATACATATTATATTATTGATAAAATCACCTCCCATTTTTCCTATGTATCATGGGGATTAGCCCATTTATTATACATATAAATTTAGGGTGGTTCTTAAAATTTTCCCTGTCACAGAAGTGCTCAAATGAGTGCATGGTGTTAGTCGGTAGGCTGAGCACCCAACGAAATGGAGATTCGCGAAGTGTGTATGCAAGCAGCAAACCGGCCTGTTCGTCAGAAAACTCATCTTCCTCATGAATCATGGAAAGAAAGTTATGTAAGTGCTCAGGCCAGGCCACTTCGCCTTCACCATCATACGTGTGAGTGGACAAGAGATCAAAAAGCTTCCCCGAGATGGAGACATCTTCATGATTCGAAAAACACCTCGGGGGAAGAAGAGTGTAAGACTCCATGAAAGATATGCAAAGGCTCAAAACGGGATGAGAGGACACATCTTGTCATTAGGCCCTCCTTCTATCACCAGAAATGTTGACAGTGCTAGACCCACCAACATGTCAAGGGGATCTCCTCGGTAAGAAGTCCCAATTAGACCTCAGACCGTTTGGTGTAGGAGTCCTAGTAGTGGGTTGTAAGGTAATGCCTTGACCACGATGTCGCATATAGGCAAGTAAGATAACTCTGTCAGTAGCAAGGGTGTGACTAATGCAATGAGTCAAGGAAGGTGTATGAGAAGTTCTAACACTTGTGAAGGTGAGTTCTACATTGAAAGGGATCAGTCCCAACTCGGCTAGGAACACAAAACACAAAAGGACAAGCATAGCTCCCGACGAAGCAATCCACTCGGATGCGGAAGTCACATCATACAAGGTAAGATAACACGTACAACAGTCACGGATCAGTCTGAGATAAGTGCGACGATTGTTACAACAAGTTTCATGTGAAAGGTTTGTCTGATGTCTGGCAGAGCAGTCGACATGGACAGTGACAGCATTAACAACATATCAACACATTAACAACAAGATTCATATAATTGCATGTGAATTAGTTCATACAAAAGTACGTAAGTTAAGCAACATATATCATTAAGGCAACCGGAGCAGTCCAACTACAATACCAACATATGCATGAAAATGTGTTGGCTCTTATTATAAAAAGAAGTGTAAGTCACAATCATACAATGCATCCATGTAAACCTACTAGCCCCAACAGTGGAATTTTACAGCCACATCCACCTCCTCCTCCAAAGAGATGTACTAGCTCCGTGTAGTGGAGAAGCCAAGGCACACTACAATATTGTCCAAGCCTTCTTCAAGATAGTCATAGTAGAAGCTTGGCTGACCAAAAGCTCTTACAATGAGTTATGAGGGACTATTTATAGCAAAGGGTGGCGTGACCCTTGACATTCCCCTTTATGATAGTTCAACTACCCTCATGACTCTTCACCTACTCTATGACTGTTACATCCAACCATTGCCACTTGACTTACACTTGACATGACTCAACATTACAATGCACATGTACGCATGTGAGACAACATGGCTTGAGCAAGCCTTGCAAGACATCACTGACACTCGGTCCGCTATGATGAGACCAATTCTTTGACAAGCTTGTGATGGTGAAGGTGGTGAGATGATGCCAAGCTTGGTCATTCATGATGGTGTGCTTGCACCTCATGGTGACATCTTGCTGAAGCGAACTCTTGCCTCTGTTGCAACTAGTGCAATGGTTCAGCCCCTTCATCCAACTCGTCTGCTAACATGCGCATGGTCTTCTTGGGTATGGTTGAACTAGAAACACAATGACACATAGTGTCTATGCTGATCTTCAAGTGTGTGTTGGTGGTCATGCGCATCAACTTTCTGAAGTACATGTTCAACCCCAGTTGGACTTGCTTCTTGTCTTCGCCTTAGTGAGTGTGTTGAATGGGTTGGATTTCATGTGTGCGCTCAATGACATGCATGCTACTAAATCCCTTGGATGTGATCAACAACACTGCTCATCATGTCTTCTCTGTGTCAGCTACTAGGATGGATCCTTAACTTGTACGGGCGCAATTTCATCCGTGAGTGCATGTTGCACCCACCGCTGCTCCTGTTCCTGTTGCAACTCATTCCTCTGTCTGTGCAACTTCATGTTCTTCCTAAGTTGTTGCTTCAGCACATGCAACTCCTTCTTTGTTCCATCTTCTACCTTCGTGTGATCTTCATGTCGCACCATCACTTCATAGCCGGAGTCTCCAAATTTGCTTTCATCATCAATGGACCTGCTTGAGCTTGCAACCTTGTTCCGCCTCTGTGTTGTCAATAACCCTCCTCTTGCATTTGTTGCATTTGGTATGCTATCTTCAACTGTTGTTCATGATGCTTCTCACTGTGATGCTACTGTTGTCATATATTGATGTCCCTTTTAACAAACAACTTGATGTCTTCGTGGGTAGGCAAGTCCATGGACACTTGATCGTTGCATCCCCAAGTGTGCTCTGAATGGTGTCTTCGTCTCTTCTCTCCTAGAAACCATTGTACCTGAACTGCTGAGAGGCAGATGAACACCTGGGATACCTGGAGACATGGAAACACTCACAGCAAGCAATCTGTCAGTCCAAAACAAAAATTAACATGAGAACTCACTTGCAACATACCTGGGTGCATGATCATGAAGGTTGCACAATTTTGGCTGGGAGGTCGGGAGACTGACTGCCAAGACTGTGCAAGGCACAGTTTGGGCTGTTGAGAGACTATCTTACTGCTAGAACTGCACAAGGCATAGTCTAGGCTTTTGAGAGACTATCTTACTGCTGGAACTGCACAATGCATAGTACAGTCTGGATGTTGACTGCTCGAATTGCATAATGCGCAATTCTAGCTGGGAAGGACTGCTGGCCTAAGGACATATTTGCGCAATCTCTTGGGCCAAGCAGCCACTGTCCTCTAGAAATGTGAAAAATAGTCCTAGAGGCTAGTGATGGGCAGGAATGTGCAAATCTAGAGAGGAAGGTGAGCCTTCCTTTCCCAAATTGTGCAATGTAGCCTTGGTGAAGGCAGAGTCCATGCCAAGTTTGGGCAGACTCGTTGACGGGCAACTGAAAGAAACTAAGACAGTAAATGCATGGTGACACTAAGTGATAGCATAAGTGATTGATAGTGCATGAAAAACATGAATGAAAGATTCAACAAATAGATCAACATGCATGTAGGTGAGATAGTTCGCTGGTTGTGCAAACGTTTGTGAAAAATAGTTTCACACATGTGACAACAGTGAGATAGCAATGAAAACTGAAATAGAGCTAGGACAAGCTAGCATATATGTAAATGATAGCAAGAGTTCAAATAAATCAAGAAAACAATACTCATACAACTGAAAACATGAAAAGTGACAGAAATGCAACACAAGGCATGGGAAGCGGGCTTACCCCAAAACCGTCGAGTTGAATGTGTCGATTGTTCCTAAATGTGATGTGGGATGCCAAAGCTACAAGGTTGGTGTGAGGAATGAGCTATACAGAATCCAGTTGATGAGTTTTCATAACATCGAGGCTGTGACGTGCATGCCACAAATCTAGGGGAAGCGACACTTAGTGGGAGGTTTCTGAATTGCTCCTTACATGTAACCTCCAAATGCTAAACATAGGTCCCTAAGACCAGGGATGCCTTTGCATGCTGCCTTGGGAGAAGTAGTCTATGCATGCAAGTTTTTTTTGCTTGGTCCCAGAGGGAACCGGTCAACTCAGCTGCACATGCAAGGGACTACTCGACTTCTGGAGAAAAAATGCGCATTTCTGGCTGGGAGTTGGGTTGGCTTCCCAAGAGATTTGTGCAATTTCTGGGTAGAGCAGCTAACTGCTGCCCAGATTTGCTCAAATTCTGGGCTGAGCAACCTTGCTGGGGAAATTTGCGCAAATCCTACTGGGAGTGTTGGCAGGCAAGATTGCGCAATCTGGAGCCTAGTAGGCTGCCAGAGAGGATTACACAATTTCTGGAAGGAAGGTTGGTTTCCTTCTAGAAATGCACAATTTTCAAGGGGAAGCTGCTCAGCCTGCAGCTGGACCAAGTCCAGGTGAACATCCTGTTAGGGGAATGGATCAAGCTATGACCGACAGGCTGCCTTTGTGCAAGAAAGACATTGAAACATGTGAACTTGACGAAGCAAGGCAAGCTTCTGTGAAGGTTTGAAGGAAGGCTCCAAAACGAGGCTAAGGAAAAATTTTCGAGGGTGGTTGTAGTCGCTACAACAAAGACTTAGAGTTTTATTGGAGCACTCTTGGAGGGTGTGGCATACATGGATTCTTGGAGAAAGAAGGAAAAGGAAGAGCAAGAAAGCACAAGAGGGCATTGGGATCAGCAGCTACAATAGGATTTTATTGAATGTACTGAGTTGCATGTGAGTTTTCCTCACTAGTTTCGGCATGCATGTGGATTTTTGGTCATGATCTATCACTGGCATGGAGGATTGAATTGATTTATAGTGGATTGCCTAGCCTTGCCATTTCCTGGATAGCCATGGAGATTGTGGGTTTATTTTCGTTGTTTTTTTTGGTTCGTTCTCATGTTTCCTTAGTTTAGGTTGAGTTATTAGTTCCTAGAAACCCTAGTTGGACGAATGCTCTGGAAGCCCTGTAACAACTTGGGTTGAGTTACTAGCCTTGGTTACACAAATGCTCTGGAAGCCCTTGGTGGGTTGAGTTACTAGTCCTGGAAGCCTTAGTTGGACAAATTCTCTTGAAGCCTGGTGACAAATGCAGGTTGAGTTACTAGTTTTGGAAGCCTTGGTTGGAAGAAATGCTCTGGAAGCCCTAGAAGCCTTGAATGGAGACCAATCTAATGATGGTTTTGTGATGCCTGACCATGAGGTGGGATCATTGTTTGATGGGTTGAGGTGGATGGCCTCTGGGAGCCCTGGATGGTTTTGGATTGATGTGTTCTATGAGATCCCACATTCATGCTTACAATATGGCACAGGGGTGAATGGATGATGGCCGAAGAGAGATTTGGCTCAACCATTCTATAGTTGGGTGGAACGTGGAAGTCCCATCCCAACTTTGGATTTTACATCATCAATAAAAGGTTATTTCTCCTTGCATTTGTATGAATATTATATTGTTTTATATGTGGTTTATATGGCTGTGATTTCATGAGTATTTCTGCTGCTATTATGTAGGTATTTTATGTGTTTTATGAGAGAAGTTATGTATGGCTCTCAGCATGTTTTTATTTGTATATGAATGATCAATGTATCTATGAACTAATGGATGAAATAACAGTTGATGTGTTGAGGCATCAATGCTACCTAGCAATTCTTAGCTAAGTATAATATCCCTATGCTCAGATCTATGATTTACACATGTAGATTACATTTTTGTGATATGTTTGACGAAATGCCTGCCATGGCTAGTAGGGGTCCAGTCAATGTCTTATTCAAGTATTTGCATTAGAACTATTATTTTCATGTTATCTCACTGTTCTTAAGGTATCATGCAATTCTGGGCAGTGACCTGGGCTTTGGGCCTGAAAATGTGTATTAATTCTTGGGGACATTGGCACAAAACTGACAAAAAGAGTCCCTGGATAGTGGCTTGCAGGCTTATGAGAGCGTCCAGAGGTCCCTGGACATTGGCATGCCCATAACATGAGAGCGTCTAGAGGTCAATTTGTCCAAAAGTTCAGTGGGACCCAAGGGAAAGTTGCCTGAAGTGTTGGATTGGTTCTTGAGGGTCCTAAAGCTGATGTTGAATGTCTCTATGGTGTGTTTCCATTAGTTCCACTTCCTTAATGTGACTTAGGAGGTCGAATCATATCATAGTAGCCACTCATCGCATGTTTACCCTGGCTAGCCAATTAATTGGGTAGATGTGGGAGGAGGGTGTTATAGAGTGGTATCAAAGCATGGTTCACGCCTTGGACTGGATGGGTTGTGTGTTGGTCATGCATGCATGGCAGTTGCATGTATGTCTCTTACACTTGCATTCCACGTGCATGTTGCATTTGCATAATGTTGACCATGGTTGTAGTGATGTCATCATGAGGAACTTGATGTTGTTATTGTGGAGTGCATCGTCATGAGTTTATGAATGGTTACATGTTGTTATATGTCACTTACATATTGTTATATGTTTCTTGGTTACATTTTTCTATGTTTGGTTGCATTCTTGTATGTTTGGTTACATTTATCATTCTTGTAGGTTTGGTTACAAGTATTTTTCATTTATTCTTGATTACATGTGTTTATGCATGTGTATGGTTGGTTACGCATTTCTCATGCATGTTAATGTTTTCATTTGGTCAAGTGTACAATGATGTAGTGGTTGTTGTGAGTTGTTGATAAGGTCATGAATTGATGACTCGACCCTAGCTAGAATGATGGTTGCATGCTCATATGCTTATGTGTTATGTTTCTATATGTTGTCATGATTATGTTATACATGTATCATGCTAATTTTTTTTATCTTGAAGACAAGTTATCCTCCCCGAGCTATACTAAGGTACGTTGGTTTATTGTAATTTGGTTTAGTTGACATGATATACCTTGCAGGAAGAAATATCAAATGGCTGGCAAGATGGTTGACTACAATGACTCTCCCTATGAATCTTAAGAGCAATATGGTGTTGGGAACTCTTTCGATTTGGCAGTTACACTAAGAAGCTTAAAGGAAGAAATAAAGATTTGTAAGGCAGATAATGACATAATCATGCAGGTTAAGATTCAGAGGTTCATTAGTGGATAATCGGTTGCATTCAAAGATAGGATTGAGTTTGATGAGCCTAGATCGTTAGAGGAGGCCATTTGAAATTTAAGGCATTGTTATGAACAATCAAAGTGTAGGTATGATACTAAACCAGATTAGAGGGGTAATGCAAAGAACAAAGGAAAATGGGACAAGAAATGAGCAAGACCTCAAGGTACAGATAATAAAGAGAATGCAATGCCATCTAAGAAGTTCAATGCATCAGATAGAGGATAAGGATTCCGATCAGGAGAACAAAACAAGGAGACCAAGGATAATTTTAGGGGCGAATGTTCGCCCTTTGGCGAAATTAAGGGGTTTTAAATTTTTAGTGGGCGAATATTTTGTATCATAGTACATTTTTACAAATCACCTCAAATAGCCCACCTTATTTTAAGGGAGAGGGTAAAAAAGGTAAATTTAGCCCTTGAAATTAGGACTACAGCCTTCCATTCGCCCATTTTCAAGAATAGGTTTTATTTAAGTGAATCCATTTGCCCATTTTCAAGAATAGGTTTTATTTAAGTGAATCCTATGGGCCAAATACCATATTTATAAAAGAGGTATGGTAAATTAAAAAAAATATAAATAAATGAGAGGTATGGTAAATAAATAAAACATTTTTTATATTTACTCCATAAGTCACCTTATATACATGTAAGGGTGTAAACAAATAAAAATATAAGTAAAGTGGAGGTATGGTAAATAAATAAAACGTCTTTTTATACTTACTCAAAAGGTATGGTAAATAAATAAAAATATAAATAAACTAGACCTATCGTAAATAAATAAAACCTCTTTTTATATTTAGTCCATAACCCTCATTCTATTTATAAAGGAAAGAGGTTTTATTTAAGTGAATCATATGGGCCAAATACCATATTTGTAAAAGAGGTATGGTAAATTAATAAAAATATAAATAAACGAGAGGTATGGTAAACAAATAAAACATTTTTTTATATTTACTCCATAAGTCACCTTATATTTACGAACACTCAAAAAATGGGTTATATTTAGGTGAAACCTATGGCCAAAATACTATGGGACAAATACCATGGACTAGATTGTTATTAATACCATGCAAAAAACCATTATTAACCCTAATATTAGAATTAATAAAAATAAAAATAAAAATGGCACATGGTATTGACCCATGGTATTCACCAAAATGGCACATGGTATTGACCCATGGTATTCACCTAGAATGTAGCCTATTTAAATGGGGGAATTAAACCAGCATGTAGCCTATGCTGAGATTCACTAGGACTTTACAAAGTTTTATTATTTAGCGAAAGACTCGCCAATATCTTACAAGATTTTATAATTGAGTAAAATATTCGCCATGCTTGGTGAGAGATTCGCCAAAAAATTATATATACATATTATATTATTGATAAAATCGCCTTCCATTTTTCCTATATACCATGGAGATTCGCCCATTTATTATATTTATAAATTTAGGGGGGGTTCTTAAAATTTTCCCTGAAGGAGACATGCTGGAAGCCTATAGAGTGTTGGAGTTGTGGAAAATATCATCGCAGGAGATATTGTCCATAGAATCAGGGTGGTAGGCCTCAGATATATAGTGTGAAAGAGGCACAAACTGTTGGGGATGTTGGTCAGAGTTTTTCTCGTATTTATGCAGCATTAGATAACAAACAAGCAAACCATCACGAATCTATGATTGAGATGGATGGTAAGTTTTGTGATCAAGTTAATTCTATTTTGATTTACCCTGGATCTAATTATAGCTATGTTAGTTCTTACTTGGTTGATAAGTGTGGTTTGAGTAAGGAATTGCATGCATAGTCTTGGTTAGTGCAGTTGGCTACAGGTATGAAGAACCGAGTTCATCATTGGGTAAGATCTTGTGCATTTGATTTGAATGGTATGCCTACCGCAACACATTTGAATGTATTACCGTTGGGATCATACAATATGTTGTTGGGCATGGATTAGTTGTACCTTCATAGAGCCAAGGTGGATTGTTATGACAAAGCTATTGAGAATGTTGATGATAATGGAGAACCAAGAGTCTTACAGGGAAAGAAGAAATCCACATCAGTTAGGATGGTGACAACTATGCAAGCAAAGCATAGCCGCAGGAAAGGGTGCAAGATATTCACAGTGCACATTTCTAGTGATAAGGGTAAGGAAGTTGAGGATGCAAATGTTTTGAGCAGGTACCCAATTTTACAGTAGTTCAAGGATGTATTTCCTAAGGACATTTTAGAGTTACCACCTCACAGGGAGGTAGAATTTTCTATTTAGTTAGTGCCAGGGGAAGCTTTAGCACCAAAGGCACCTTATAGGATAAGCACACCTGAGTTGGTAGAGTTGAAGCTATAATTGAAGGAAAGATTGGACAAGGGGTACATTAGGCCAAGTGTATCACCATGGGGTGCACCGATATTATTTGTGAAGAAGAAAGATGGTACTCTCAAATTATGCATTTACTACATGAAGTTGAAAAAAATTACCATCAAGAACAGGTATCTGTTACTGAGGATTGATGACTTGTTCGATCAGTTAAAGGGAGCAGCAGTGTTCTCGAATATTGATATGAGATCTAGATATCATCAGGTACACATCAAAGAGGAGGGCATTTACAAGACAACTTTCCGGACCAAGTATGGGCATTATGAGTTTGTTGTAGTTCCATTTGGCTTAACTAATGCTCCAACTAAATTTATGTGCTTGATGAATAATGTGTTGCGTCTGTACTTGGATAAATTTGTTATTGTGTTCATTGATGACATATTGGTATATTCTAAAATTGAGGAAGAGCATGTCGAGAATTTAGCAGCAGTGTTGAGGTTATTGAGAGAGCACCAGTTCTATGCTAAGATCAGCAAGTGTAGTTTCTTTTAGACTGAGGTACATTACTTGGGGCATGTTGTCTCCAAGGAGGGCATTGTAATAGATCTAGAAAATATAAGGGCCATCATGGAATGGGTAGCTCCTAATAATGTAGATAAGGTGAGATCTTTTATGGGTTTGGCAGGCCATTATAGGAAGTTCAACATGAACTTCTCACAGATTTATTATCCTATCACATCATTGTAGAGGAAAGGTGAGAAGTTTGAATGGACAGAGGAGTGTAAGGCTAGTTTTGAGCAGCTCAAGCAGTTGTTGACACATGCACCAGTGTTAAAGATTGAAGATCTAGACAAAGAGTTTGTAGTATGCATAGATGCTTGCAAGAAAATACTTGGTGGAGTCCTTATGCAGGATGGGCAGGTGATATGTTATGATTCTGAGCATGAGAAGAACTACCCCACACATGATCTTGAGTTAGCAATGATCATACATGCATTGAAGGTGTGGAGCTACTATCTTCTTGGCAGGAGATTTATACTGATGAGTGATCATAGTGGTTTGCGATATCTATTTGACCAACCAAATCTGAATGGTAGGCAGACTCAGTGGTTGGCTATGATCAATGAGTTTGATTTTGAGATCAGATGTATCAAAGGCAAAGAGAATAGAGTGGAAGATTCTCTTAGCAAATAAACATAGGTAAATCACTTAGCAACTATGGGCTCCTATGGGACAGATCTACAGGATAGGATCTTGTAGGCAAGTCAACATGATGTCAGGTACATGGAGATTATGCACAGGCTGCAGCAGAGTCTAGGTATAGGTACAGGTGATAGTACATGTACATGTACATGTGATAGTACATGTACATGTACAAGTACAAGTGATAGTACATGTACAGGTACAGGTCATGGTATAGGTGCAGGTGCACAAGATGTGGACTATTGCCTTATAGCAGATGGATTGGTTATATTTTGAGACAGGATATATGTGTCGGATAGTAATGAGCTAAAAAAGGTGATCTTGAGGGAGTTTCATTAGGGGAATTTTGAGGTCTAAAATGGGCCTGCTAAGGAAATTATAAAACAGTAGTGGAAATAATAAAATAATATTAGATCACATCATCAAATTTTAGAGGGAAAAAAGAAAAAGCTATTTCTTCAACTCGTATTTTCAACTTATCTCCTGATGGGTTTACTCAAATTTCGAGTGGAAACACTCGTTGGATGAAATTTTTTTGATTCCTCATCCAAGGAGCCAAGGAGTATCCATGTTGCATACTTTCAATGGACCCTACTACACAAAAAATGAGAAATACATGAAAAAAGTGATTGCAATCACATTTTTCATGTATTTCTCATGTTTTGTGTAGGAGGGTCCATCAAAAGTATGCAACATGGGTACTCCTTGGATGAGGAATTAAAATTTTCATCCAACAAGTACTCCAAATCAAAATTTGAGTAAAACCTTAGGGAGATAAGTTGAAAATACGAGTTGAAAAAGTAGTTTTATTATTTTTTAATATTTTTACGTTTTTACTCCAAAAATGATGAATCATCCCCCATGGTTGACATCATCATATTGAATCCTATTCGTTCTTATAAAGTTTATTTTTTTTGTACATCATCATATTGAATTCCCCTAATTCATGTGAAACCATATTCGGGTCACCTAGGCTATCAGAAGACATTGACTGTAGTAAAGAAATTTTATTATTGGTCGAACCTGAAGAGGGATGTAGCAAAATTTGTGGCTAGATGTTTTGATTTTCAGCATGTGAAGATGGAGCGTAAGCATCCAAGTAGACTGCTACAATCAATTGCAATTGTAGAGTGGAAATGGGAGGTCATTTCCATGGATTTCATCACAGGTTTGTCGAGGATGGTGAGACAACATGATTCCATTATGGTTGTTGTTGACAGGTTGAAAAAGGTTGCACACTTCATTCTAGTGAAGTCTACATTCTCAGCTAGCGATGTAGCATAAGTGTTCATTGAAGATGTGGTCAGATTGCATGGTGTTCCGAAGAAGATTTTGTCAGACAGGGATGCAAAGTTCACTTCCAAGTTTTGGAAGGAGTTATTTACAGGTTTGGGAATAGAATTGGTCTTCAGTACAACTTATCATCCACAGACAGATGGACAGATAGAGAGGGTCAACAAGATATTGGAGGACATGTTGATGATGTATGTGATGCATCAACAATGAAAGTGGGAAGAGTACCTTCCACTGGTAGAGTTCTCTTACAACAATGGTTATTAAGAATCTTTGAGGATGAGTCCATTTGAGGCATTGTATGGGTGGAGTTGCAATACTCTTGTCAGTTGGAGTGATCCAGTTAATAGGGTGTTGATTGGACCAGACATGTTGGTAGACATGGAACAAGAAATTCAGGTTATAAAGAAGAATCTAAAGGTAGCATAGGATAGGTATAAGAGTGCATATCAGAATAGGTTGTTCAAGGATTTCCAGGTTGGGGAACATGTGTACTTGCACATCAAACCGAAGAAGAGCTCCTTACGGATTGGATCATGTACCAAGATGGCACCACAGTTTTGTGGAACCTTTAGTATCATTGAGAGGATTGGGCCAGTAGCTGATCGGCTTGCACTGCCTCTAACAGTGAAATTCCATAATGTTTTCCATGTGTCATTTCTTCAGAAGTATGTTAGAGATGTTGATCATGTGATTGACTGGTCTGTATTGCTGGTGGAACCAGATGGAGAATTCTAGCCAGAGCCTCAGTGTATATTGCAGAAAAAGGTGCCCATGCTTAGGAACTGAGTAATCGAGCAAGTTAAGGTGCAATGGAAGCACTTTGAGCTCGATGAAGCTACATGGGAGATGGCAGATCAAATGCGGGTTATGTATCCTTCCTTGTCTATCGGTTGAGGCAAAGTAGTTTTGACATGGTGTTTTGATATGGTGTCTTGGTATATGTCTTGGTGTTGAGCCTTGAAAATGTCATTCATTTCCATTACACTTTCACTATTATGTCCATTATATCACCTCCATTTCACCTCCATTTCACTACTATGTCACCACATTCATCCCACTTTCATTATCATTGGGCCACCTTTATGTTTTTCCAATCTTTATTATTTCTAAGCCTTTTAAGTGAATTTGTGGTTAAACATTAGAAAATAATGTGCATATGCTTATACCTAACAAATGGGTTGAGATTGTTGACATGTGTAGGTTGAAAGGAGGCTTCTAGAAGACCCTTATGTGGCACTCTAAGGCCAAATTCGAATTTGGTTGTAAAGAATCATGGGATCATGAGGATATGTGTCACATCTCCTAATTGTATTGTAACTCTAAAAAGACATGTGTCTTATCAGTTCCTATTTTGATTAGGACTCTAGAGGTAGAGGGAGAGATTCATGGACCATCATTAATGAGATGGCTCTCATATTTTTGTATAAATAGGAGATCTCTCTCCTTCATTTGTTAGTCTTTAGTCCCCAGTTCTTAAGTTTGTAGTTCTTCCTTGATGGATTTTGAAAGCTTTGGAGAACTTTGTTGTACTTTGTACTTTTGAAGAAATTGAATAAAGCTTTGATGTTCTCAACATGGAAGGAGATGTGAAGTATATGTCATGGAGCATATTAGAATGTAAAGTAGAGTAGATTTCATTTTGTAAATATTGCTTTGTAGAATGTAAGGTAGATTAGATTTTTCATTCATGCAATTTTAATTCATGCAAGTGTGTTCAATTTTGCTTTGATTTCATGACTAGTGGCATGTGTGATCATCTTGTCTATGTTGCTGACTTTTATTTTTCTGTAGTTTGATTTTCATTAGTATCATTTCTTTAACTTGCACTTTACTTTCTGCTCTTAGATATCAAGTTGTTCATCTATTGATGGTTCTTTTTCCATAATCAAATAACTTTATTGGAGCCAAAATATCACTTAGTACAGCTTGGTTTAGTTTTCTTTAAGACTCACATTGCTGACTTGTTCATAACTGTTCTCACATGATAAATCTAGCTGAAAGGCAAAAAGGTTAAGAAAAGGTTAAAGTAGTGTGATTTGTCTCCTTTATGTAGTGTCACTTAGATTTCACATTGCTTAGATTAAGTTGATTTCATTTTCATTTTAAATCAGCAGCAAAGATACTGGGCCGATGTCATTAGTCCTTTATTTGTTGCCTTTATTTTCCTTTAAGCATTTGATTTCATAGGTGGTAGAGGGCCCCTGCCTTGTATAGTTGTCATTTAATTTTGCATTTTATTTCACCATGTATATTAGCTGTACATAACAAAGCTTTTTGATTATTGTTGTTTTACATTTTTCTCATGTATATTAGTTGTACATAAATTGCTTTCAAGTTGATTGTAGATTAGTGATGCACATAGCCTTTTAATGAACTAATGACGTGATATAATTGTCTTGTCCTTTTGCTGAAGCAGCAAGGATACTGGGTCTCATAGTCATTCTCTCATTATTTGATTATTGCATTTTATTTCGATTGAACTAGTTGTATATTTACACTTTTGTTTAAATACTAACTCCATCAATAACATGTTTTAAGTTGCATTAAACACTTTAGAAAAGCAACAAGAACAAAACCCCAAAAAACAACATAAACTATAAAACGACGAAGTAAGAGAAAGGTTAACTAAGCACATATGGTGCACCAAACTTCATCAGTTTACGATACCCGGATTGATAATTTATGTAGAGCAATTTAAGACATTAAATTGACTAGACATTTTGGCACCGTTGCGGGGAAGTGTAATTAGGAGACCTTATTTCTTACATCTGAAAAAAAAATAACAATTCTTGAGTATGCTCTCCTCCTGCACTTTATGTGATCTAGAGGATCAGAAAAAGGATTGTTAAGTAAAAAAAGAAAAAATAATAATTCTTGAGTATGCTCTCCTCTTGCACTTTGTGTGATCTGAAGGATCAGAAAAAGAATTGTTAAAAAAAAATAGGAGACAATAAACTTCATCACTTCAATTGATTCAAGAAAAAAGAAAAAAGAAAAAAAAAGAAGAGACAAAATAAACTTCATTTCATTTCCATTTTCACTCCATGCCATCCATTTCATCAATAAAAGTTATTTCCCCATGATCATTTCCATTAATATTGCCTAACTATCTCTATTTAGCTAAGTGGTTGCTGTGCCAAGTTTCCGCAGCTGACACTGGTTTCCGCAGCTGTAATCAGTTTCCGCAGCCACCACTCTGTTTTTCAAACTTACAGTCAAGATGTTAGTGCAATAAAATGAAAACGCAGGTATGACTAAGCAATATAAAATTCACAATTTCAGAGAAAAAAGAAAAAAACACACAATCTATGGCTATCTCCATTCCTAGTTTTCGCTATGGCTTCAATAAAAAATCTGCCTCCCTGATCAAGCTTTGGCCTTAAAACGAACCTGCAAAAGCATTACGTCTCCTTTAGTTGTTTTCATGTCTCTTGTAAACAACAGCATCAAATCAATTCTTTCATCTCTGTGTAGGCTCTGAAATTAGAGAGAGAGCAGCAGTATGCAACAACATTGCTTACTGTTTATCCCTATACATGCGTTTTTTTTGGTTTGTTTGTTGTGTAGACAAAAAAAAAATCAGCAGAAATCTAATGATCATAACAAGGGAGACCACCCAATTCCTGGAAAGTCCATTCTTGAATCCACGACTCCTGTGGTCTTTATTGATGATATCATTGCCCCAGTGCTTCATCCCTGTTATCGTATCTGTGTCATACACTTGACAATAAAACACAGAAAAATGCGTAAACAACAGACACTTAACAGGCAAGTACTTGGACTCTTTTGAGGAATTCGCTCTTCTTCTTATTTTCATTGCTGAGAAAAGGTGGAAATTATGATGGAGAGCTTGACATGTATGAGAATGCAAATTCATAAAAGGCAGAACAGTGAGAACAATAAAACTCAGAAAAACGTAAACACAGAAAAACCGTCAAACTTCAAACGTTCGATTTGACCAAATAGAGACGAATTTAGAAAAACTAAAACATGGGTTGTTTTTTCAGGTGGGTTAATTAGATAACCCAGAAACCATTTGGGTAAATTCGTGGCGGTCTGGGAGAAATCTTCGGTTCTTTGGAGCCTCTTTTTTGCCGCCGCGTGAAAAAAAAACTGGATTTGAATTGATTAACTGATAGTTTGAGTGCGTGATTCAGCTCCGCGTGCTTGAGGGAAGGAATTCTAATTGGGATCAACTGCATGCTGGCATCTAAAACCAATTACACGCCTCCCATCTTATTCAATTCAAACCTGTGTAGAGACGTGTTCCAATTGAACACGACTCTCTGCCATTAAATCCCATGAAGTCGCTGCCGGTTAAATGTTGGGAGAAAATCATGTTTGAAGAACTCAGGGAAATAAAGGATCCCCTGCTTAAGGATAATACCCTGCAGGCCTTGACATCTCTGTGCTTGGCTCTTAAACATGCTGTGGAGACCCTCAAGTTTGGCTACGAGAGCAGCAAGCTGTTCATGGTTCTAGAAAGAAAGCAAGCTGCAGGCAAATTTCACAGTGTAACTACTGAGTTGGAGCAAGCTTTAAGTGAATTGGCTTATGAAGAACTTGGATTGTCAGATGAAGTTCGAGAACAGGTTGAACTTGTACATGCCGTCATTTGTAACCATCTTATAGCCACTTCACATGAATTTTGTGGTTATGGTTCTGCTACATATGGGCAACCTGTTAGGGCTATCCTACTAAATTAATCTTGCATCAATATTACTGACGGAAAAGCCCATGTCCATAATGCCTTTACTTCACCAAAGGAGGAGCAATAGAGTAGGCCAGGTTATTGCCATTTTACTTTGGAAACTTTCTTCAGGTTGTAGTTGCCTCTTGAAGGGTTGGAAGGATGTACGATTCACTGATGCACACTGCTTATTCTTGTTGCTCCCTAAAGTCGAATGCCAAACAATAAACCGGTGATAGAAATGCTGAAAGTGATGAAAGGTGGAGGATTACAGATGAATCATTTCTGTGTGCATTGGATAGTGTTTTAAGGGAATGAATGCCTCAGTTGATCTGTTTGTTTTAATTTCAAACAATTGACCCGTCTTCGATGCAATCTGTGATTTGACTTGAATTTTATTTGCTAAAAAAAATAAAAAAAAATTCAAAACTGATGGTTGACTGTTTTAGTTAGCTCAAATTTCCGCAGCCAGCCCAACTTTCCGCAGCTAGCTCAACTTTTCGCAGCTGTTTTGTTAAACTCTAGGTTGCAGGTGTCATCAAGCAAAACAAGTCACATGGGTAGCTGGGGGAATGTTGGTACATGGATGGTGTCCTATTCATTCGATCAAATTTGATGAAAAAGACCCCGGTCAAAGGGAAGTCAAATTGTGTGTTATCACTAAGTCGCCACACTGAGTTGCCACACTAAGTCGCTACATGTCCAGAAAAAATAATAATTTTGAATCAATGAAATGAATAAGTTATTTGCTCACTTTTCTGAAGGTATTGATTAATTTTGGATTGATGATGAAAGATGAATGGCTAACTTTGTATCCAAGATTTTTAGCTACAGAACTGTGCACATTCCGCAGCTAAAGTCCAATTCCGCAGCCAGAAAAAAACCTCATTGTTCAAATCACCCTAACGTTTTCATACAAAATCAGATTTTGATGATTTAAGTACCATTGGAAAGATCTCAACAAGATCTACACAATGAGAAATCAATCATTTGAGTTTGAAATGGCAAATAATGAAATAAATTGCTGAAAAGAAGCAACATCAACTTGAGGCACTAATTCCAAATCAGGTATAAATTCTTTTGATTTTTCCTTTGAGAACTTGTTTCACTAATACAAATTCTTAGTTTTTTTGTGTAAATATCATAACTAGAGAGATTGGCCATCTCTCTCCTTTGATAATCTTACATTCCATTGCAGAAGAAGTATTAGTTTTTTTTGCAGGTTCCAGGAGGAAGGACAAATGACTACAAGAGAATGGTGTCTCTCTAAGAGACCAATTTGTTTCATAAGAGGATGATCAACAAAAAAGAGGAAATATGCTGATGCAAAATCAAATCCAAACACTTGAAAAACTTTCAGATACTATTGTCTCCATCACATCCATCCATCACATCCATACTTCATAATAAACCATTCACCTTATTCCACTCCATACTTTCCACTTACATTCACATACACTTTCCATCTCTTTTTGTCCATTCATAACCCACAAATAAAAGCAAGAGGCTCATTCATATGCTTATTGCCCATTGCCATTTCTACTCTCCATTGCCATCTTCCATTTTCATCTTCCATTTCTTGTCATTTTCATTCCGCAAATAAGCCCTGCTTCAATGCAAATTATTGAGTCCATAGTCCTTTGAGTCTAAGTTCTTTGTAAAAACACCTTGAGGCTTGCATGCCTTAATGGCAAGTCCTCATGCTGACAAACAATGGGAATACATTAATGTCCCTTGTTCGTTAGATCTTCTAGGTGACTCGACATCAACAAATTCATTCGTACCTAGCAAGATGTGTTTGGGCATCTTGACTCTCATTGTCATCAATGGTGAGAGTTCTCGTGTTGACTAGTGGCATCCATTAATGGCCACTAAGCCAACAATTTCCTACTATGTTTGACATCAGAACATCTTTTCACATAGTAGGAATTGTGCCAATGAATTTTGAAGACATGAAGATTATTATTTTCATAATTTTGGAGCAGATTCAGCAAGTTTTAGTAGAAGCAATAAAAAGTCATCTTATCTCTCCTCTTGTTCAGCCACTTGAAGAAGAATATGATCAGAAGTTTTCAGCCACCATACATACAACTCATCCATTCCAAAGGGTAAGTGAAGGTACGTCATTTTCTAACTTTTGACCATAGAATTCCATAAAAAGCTAGAATGATAATTGTTGGAAAAACATTTCTCTTCCTCATTTCATAAAATTGCCAATACCATCAGTTGGGGGGGGGAGAATACATTCATATTCATATCTTTCCATGTCCATATCATATTCAGGAGCTCACATACTTCCAACATATATTAATTATTACATTGCTATTATGAGCATACAATGGCTTTTGAAAAAGTGCTTAAAGGATAAATTGGATACAAACAAAATCATGGTTGTCACACAAGAACCAACCATCATGCAATCCAATAAAGTTATACTTTGCAACAATAATCAAAATATCATTATGCAAAGTTCAAAGTAGAAGGCAACAACAAAGAAAAAAAATGGTTGTAACACAAGAACCAACCATGTTGCAATTCAAGTGAAACACTTTGCAGAAATATGAAGTTATCAAATGATATCATGCAAAGTTAAGCCAAAGCTCAAGGATCAAAAGAGTTAATGTAATATATATTGCATGAGGACATGCAATAGCTTCAGTTGGGGGGTATGTTGAGCCTTGAAAATGTCATTCATTTCCATTACACTTTCACTATTATGTCCATTATATCACCTCCATTTCACCTCCATTTCACTACTATGTCACCACATTCATCCCACTTTCATTATCATTGGGCCACCTTTATGTTTTTCCAATCTTTATTATTTCTAAGCCTTTTAAGTGAATTTGTGGTTAAACATTAGAAAATAATGTGCATATGCTTATACCTAACAAATGGGTTGAGATTGTTGACATGTGTAGGTTGAAAGGAGGCTTCTAGAAGACCCTTATGTGGCACTCTAAGGCCAAAATCGAATTTGGTTGTAAAGAATCATGGGATCACGAGGATATGTGTCACATCTCCTAATTGTATTGTAACTCTAAAAAGACATGTGTCTTATCAGTCCCTATTTTGATTAGGACTCTAGAGGTAGAGGGAGAGATTCATGGACTATCATTAATGAGATGGCTCTCATCTTTTTGTATAAATAGGAGATCTCTCTCCTTCATTTGTTAGTCTTTAGTCCCTAGTTCTTAAGTTTGTAGTTCTTCCTTGATGGCTTTTGAAAGCTTTGGAGAACTTTGTTGTACTTTGTACTTTTGAAGAAATTGAATAAAGCTTTGATGTTCTCAACATGGAAGGAGATGTGAAGTAGATGTCATGGAGCATATTAGAATGTAAGGTAGAGTAGATTTCATTTTGTAAATATTGCTTTGTAGAATGTAAGGTAGATTAGATTTTTCATTCATGCAATTTTAATTCATGCAAGTATGTTCAATTTTGCTTTGATTTCATGACTAGTGGCATGTGTGATCATCTTGTCTATGTTGCTGACTTTTATTTTTCTGTAGTTTGATTTTCATTAGTATCATTTCTTTAACTTGCACTTTACTTTCTGCTCTTAGATATCAAGTTGTTCATCTATTGATGGTTCTTTTTCCATAATCAAATAACTTTATTGGAGCCAAAATATCACTTTGTACAGCTTGGTTTAGTTTGCTTTAAGACTCACATTGCTGACTTGTTCATAACTGTTCTCACATGATAAATTTAGTTGAAAGGCAAAAAGATTAAGAAAAGGTTAAAGTAGTGTGATTTGTCTCCTTTATGTAGTGTCACTTAGATTTCACATTGCTTAGATTAAGTTGATTTCATTTTCATTTTAAATCAGCAGCAGAGATACTGGGCCGATGTCATTAGTCCTTTATTTGATGCCTTTATTTTCCTTTAAGCATTTGATTTCATAGGTGGTAGAGGGCCCCTGCCTTGTATAGTTGTCATTTAATTTTGCATTTTATTTCACCATGTATATTAGCTGTACATAACAAAGCTTTTTGATTATTGTTGTTTTACATTTTTCTCATGTATATTAGTTGTACATAAATTGCTTTCAAGTTGATTGTAGATTAGTGATGCACATAGCCTTTTAATGAACTAATGACGTGATAGAATCGTCTTGTCCTTTTGCTGAAGCAGCAAGGATACTGGGTCTCATAGTCATTCTCTCATTATTTGATTATTGCATTTTATTTCGATTGAACTAGTTGTATATTTACACTTTTGTTTAAATATTAACTCCATCAATAACATGTTTTAAGTTGCATTAAACACTTTAGAAAAGCAACAAGAACAAAACCCCAAAAAACAACATAAACTATAAAACGACGAAGTAAGAGAAAGGTTAACTAAGCACATATGGTGCACCACACTTCATCAGTTTACGATACTCGGATTGATAATTTATGTAGAGCAATTTAAGACATTAAATTGATTAGACACTTGGTATATGCTTTGGTATATGTTTTGGTGATTTTGGTTTATGTACATATGTATATGGATGTAAACACTGCCATGAGATATGTTATAAAGATCCAATAAGTGTATCAATGTCATGTCATTATGATGTTATGTTTTCATGTTGGTTTGCTTTTCAGCAAGTTGATCATTTTAAATATTGCATCGAGCTTAGTTATAAAGCTTCATCGGAAATATCTTTTTCTTACTGCAGTTTTGTAGTTATAGGTGTTGTTGAACACCGAGGACAGTGTTCCCCCAAGGGGTAGGGTTCTGTAACAACCCTGGTGAAAATTCTATGTAATAAAAGTTAATAAAGGAAAAATAATAAACATGGTTGATGGGACACTTATTCCAAGTTGAATGTTGGGCAAAATCATAGTGATGGGGATCACTTGTGATTGTTTAATGGCTAAGGAAATTTTCAAAGGAAATGGCTAAGGCTTTGGAAAGGAAATGGAATTTTGGCACATTTATTTATGAAAATAATGGAAATTAGGAGAAAAGGGAGGTGAAAGGTCATAGGTTGCATGTGAAGAGGAAAATGAAAGAAAATAATGGAAAATGAAGAAAATAGAGGCCTCATTCATAAAAAGGCTTATGAGGATCAGTTGGTAACCTTTTGTTAGTTCAGTTTTGGAGATCTCTCATTATTCTCTCTCTATCTCTTATACTCTTGGAGACTTATAGTTTTATTGGAGCACTCTTGGAGGGTGTGGCATACTTGGATTCTTGTATCAAGAAGGCAAAGGAAGAGAAGGAAAGCACAAGAGGGCATCAGGATCAACCACTACAGTGGGATCTTCTTGCAGGTACCAAGTTGCGTGTATGTTTTCCTCATTGGTTTTGGCATGCATAGCATATGAATATGTATTTTTGGTCATGATCTACCACTGGCATGGAGGATTGCCTATTTTGATAGTGGATTACCTAGCCTTGCCATTTCTTGGATAGCCATGGAGATTGTGGGATTATTTTCCTTGTTTGTTTTGGCTGGTTCTCATGTTTCCTTAGCTTGGGTTGAGTTATTAGCTCCTGGAAGTGCTGGTTGGACAAATTCTCTAGAAGACCTATAACGACTTGGGTTGAGTTACTAGTCTTGGAAGCCTTAGTTGGAAAAACACTATGAAATCCCTTGGTGGTTTGAGTTACTAGTCTTGGAAGCCTTGGTTGGAAAAATGCTCTAGAAGCCTAGTGGCAGTTGTGGGTTGAGTTACTAGTCATGGAAGCCTTGGTTGGAACAAATTTTCTAGAAGCCCTGGAAGGCTTGGATGGAAACCAATCTGATGATGGTTTTGTGATATTTGAGTGTGAGGTGGAATCATTGTTTGATGGGTTGAGGTGGATGGCCTCTGGAAGCCCTAGATGGTTTTGGATTGATGTGTTCTGTGAGATCCCACATTCATGCTCGGAATATGGCACCGGGATGAATGGCTGAAGAGAGATTTGGCTCAACCATTCTATGGTTAGGTGGAATGTGGAAGTCCCACCCCAATTTTGGATTCTGCATCATCAATAAGAGGTTATTTCTCCTTTCACTTATATGAATATTATATTGGTTTATATGTGGCTTATATGGTTGTGATTTCATGAGTATTTCTGTAGCTATTATGCTGGTTATTTATGTATTTTATGATAGAAGCTATGTACGGCTATCATCATGTTTTTACTTGTAAATTAATGATCAATATATCTATGAACTAATGGATGAAATGGTAGTTGATGTATTGAGGCATCAATACTACCTAGCGATTCTCAGCTAAGTAATATAAGACCCCTATGCCCAGATCTATGATTTACACCTGTAGATTACATTTTCGTGATATGTTTGATGAAATGTTTGTCATGGCTAGTAGGGGTCCATTCAATGTCTTATTCAACTAATTGCATTAGTATTGTTTTTTTCATGTTATCTTACTATTATGAAGGTATCATGCAATTCTGGGCAATGACTTGGGCTCTGGACCTGAAAATGTGGCTTAATTCTTGGGGACGCTGGCACATAACTAACAAAAATAGTCCCTGAATGCTAGCTTGCAGGCCTATGAGAGTGTCCATAGGTCCCTGGACGCTGACATGCCCATAGAATGAGAGCGTCTTGAGGTCAAGTTGTCCAAAAGTTCAGTGGGACCGAAGGGCAAGTTTCCTGAAGTGTTGGATTGGTTCTTGATGGTCCTAAGGATAATGTTGAATGTCTATGGCATGTGTTTCCATTGGTTCCACTTCCTTAATGTGACTAAGGAGATTGAATCATATCATAGTGGCCTCTTGTCGCATGTTTACCCCGACTGGCTGAAGCCTTCCAAATAAGGTAGGAAAAGAACTAGGGAAGCTGATAGATTAGTGCAGGATGCGGGGGAGAATGTGGGTGCTCCTTCAAATTTGCACAAGTTGAGAAGGCCAACTGAATGGTACACTGGATACGTGGATCTAATGACTGAGCTTGTAGAGACTGAGCCATCCTCTTACGAGGAAGTAATAGAGTAACCTGTATGGTTTGATGCAATGGTGGAGGAATACAAATTCATTATAAAGAAAAGTGTTTGGGAAGTGGTCCCAAGACCGGCAGATAAATCAATTGTGGGTTTGATATGGATCTTCAAGGTAAAGCATGCAATAGATGGAAGCATAAAGAAGTATAAGGCCATATTTGTGGCCAAGGGGCACTCTCAAGTTGAGGGAATTGACTATGAGGAAACCTTTACTCCTGTAGCAAGGTATTCATCCATTAGATCAATTTTGGCACTGGTTGCGCAGATGGGGTGGAAGATCCACTAGATGGATGTAAAAATATCATTCCTCAATGGGGTTATTGAGGAGGAGGTGTACATTGAGAAACCAGAAGGTTTTGAGACATTTGATCAAGAGTCTCATGTGTGTAGACTCAAGCGAGCATTATACGGTCTCAAACAAGCACCATGTGCTTGGTACACTAGGATTGATAGTTATCTCACCGGTTTAGGCTTCACCAAAAGTGAAGCGGATGCAAACCTCTATCACATCTTGGTATAAGGTAAATTGTTGATCATTTTATTATATGTTGATGATTTGATTCTAATTGGTGATGAGCAATTGATCAAATATTGCGAGGAGGACCTTGCAAGAGAATTTGAAATGAAGGACATGGGTCTCATGCACTACTTCCTCGGGTTGGAAGTATGGCAAGGCGATGGGGAATTGTTTGTGTCTCAAGGCAATTATTCAAATGAGGTACTTCATAGATTCTACATGTATAGTTGTAAACCCATGAAGACTCCTCTAACAACCAACTGGAGGAATGAGGATGCCACTTCATGTGAAGAAGTGGATGCTACCATTTATCGGCAATGGTTCACTAATATATCTTGTGAATAAATGAACAAATATGTGCTATGTAGTCAACCAACTGATCCAATCTATGGTTAGGCCAACCAAATTATCTTGGAAGGTAGCTAAGCATGTTTTATGGTACCTCAGAGGCACTACCCAATTTAGACTATGGTACAGACGGATAGAGGGAGTGAAGATGCGTGGCTTCACAAATGCAGATTGGGTGGGGAGTCCATCAAACCGAAAGAGTACAACAAGTGGAATTTTTAGTGTTCGGTTTGAAGTTGCTTCCTAGTATAGCAGGAAGCAAAGATCTGTGGTGCTTAACTCGGCAAAACTAGAATACATTGCACAAGTAAAGAAACATGTGAGGTGATCTAGATGAGAAAGATACTTGTGGAACTGTTTGATAAGATGATGGATCCAAATGTGATCTACTTTGATAATCAGAGTTGCATCAAGCTCTCTGAAAATCCAGTCTTTAACGATCGATCTAAGCATATAGATATATGGTATTACCATTTAAGGGACTGTGTGTAGAAGAAGATAATGTTGCTAGAATACATTTCAATAGAGGAACAATATACTGACATTTTGACAAAGGCCTTGTCAAGAGGTGTTTTCCAGAGAAACCTCGCTTAGGTAAGGGTTGACAACCTCAACAGATCGAAGGCAGACTATTAGGAAGAAGCACTCATTCAAGCAATCAAACTATGAAAACTACTAAAGTTGGGTTCGTGAACAATAATCAGAGGTCCTATGTTTGATGTTGATCCCGTAGGGTCCAAACCCTATGCTTCCTCCAAAGTGTTCATACCTACAACAAGAACTAGAGAAGCATATACATAGCAAGTTGTCCAAAGAATGCACATAATAAAACATGTTAGATATTTAAGTATAGATATATAAAGCATGATATATTAGACATGAATTATAAAAAAATGAGATCACAACATTTTAAGAACAAGACAAAGCTTCTTTATTGATATTGGCAAATAGGAGTGGAAGAATACAACTTGATCTGACCACAACACCAGTGAACCTTCCTCTGGATCTGTCTATCCCAAGCCTCAAATATCACCTCTCAACATGTGCAAAAGGATGTCATATAATGGAAGATGAACATCTCTGCAAGGAAAAAATGGTTTCCTATGACTGGGAGTGCAGGAGGCATAAGGAAAATCAGACTTGATCTGGGGACAAAAGGACTATATCGGCGATATCCTATCTCCTTCTCTGCTTTAGGCCTTCCCATGAGGTGTATAAATGCCACCATAAATCAGTTGATTCAGTTAGGTCACGGGCTCTTGTAGGTGGGATTTCTGTGAAACTCGTAAACCCCGCCCGAGAAATAGGAATTTTTCTTTTCTTTTTTCTTTATATATATATATATATTTTAAATTATGTATGTGGGTTTGGTATTATGATACCCGTGTGTAGACGTGATTTTATAAGGGCAGAGTTGCATATTGAATTTCTAAATTTTTTTAATAAATGACCAATTCTGAATGGGAAAGGGCTGCCCAAGGCCATATAAGAGCATCAAAACTACAAGAGTGCTGAATAATGCTATAACATATGCTTCCTAATATATGAGGTCAGAAGGGGTACATGATGGCCAAAATGTATTAAGTACAAAGAGAGATCATTTGAGAACCTGAGAGGAGATCACCAGATTCCGGCCTGTTGAATACCTGTAGAAGGAATTAGAAAGAAGACTCATGTCTGAGGCGGGCATACCCATGCTCAAAGATAATAAATCATGTCCATCGATCAAGTACGAAGCAGATCCATCATTTATACATAAGTGTACAAATAATACTATAGAATACATAGTGGATTGTCTAATCATAGCTGCAAAGGAACACAACAGAGCTATGTCTCAATATCACATATATAAGAACTGATCAATGATGCTCAAAGAATGTCTGATCACTGATATTGCATAATTGATCCTCATAATAGTACCATATCACATAGTTGGAATAGTGGTATTGCATAAAAGTGGGATGTAAACATATAGAAGGCTACTGAAATGAACTGCAACATATAAGGGTGGCTGGTTGCACTGACAGAAAACTAAAAGGATTGACAAGCGAACCAGGATGCTGACATAACCTGAGGTCTTCACCAACCATAGATAGTATATTTCTACACGATGGGAATAAATGAGTTGAAGTCGACCATGTGAGAAATCGCTTGATTACCAGTCATTGATGTATACCATTAACAAACACGAGACAACTCATAGATAATGATGATGAGAGTCAAGATACCCCAATACAATCTAACAAGTGTGAATAAATGTGCTGAAGTCGAAGACTTGAGAGAATATATCAATCACGAGACATTGATGTATTCTCATTGTCGATAGCGAAGGAGTTTGCCACTGATGATTGCAAACCCTAATGTAATAAAAAAAGGACTCTAGATCTTATTCCTAAAGAAATGAGTTGGAGTCGATGGGAAAAGATCTATTGGAAGGAAGGAATTAAGGCATCCCACATCAACCAGCATGAGTGTAACCCGCAGGCCAATAATTTGGAAGAAATCAGACGAAAAGAGATGAAGTAACCATTCTGAAGTACGTTTTCGGCGTACACAAGATGTGGCTAGCACACGATAGAAACCCTCTGAACCAACCAATAATGAAAGATGACATAGAGGCGAGGAATCCACCAATAGGGTCAAATGGAAACCAAGGTACTACACGAATCCAAATGTGTGATAATGTAAGCTGACATCAAACACAATTGAAACCACTCAGTCAAAGACCCATGATACTGATCGATACTGAGCACAGGTTCACCTATCAATGATTTCAATAGGGCCACGGTGTGGCTCTAGGCCTACTCTCAGATCAATTTGTTGGATTCGATAAGAGAAGATCCACAGGCAAGAAGTTAATGGATACCTTCTTAACCAACATGAGCAAATGACCGAATAGATGTGATACTGAAGATAACTCTGACAGACTGGGTATGGCCAACTAAAAATAAGTCAAGAGACACTATAGAATGGCTGACACGAGTTGACTTCCCTTAAACAAAATCATGAATTATATTTGACTATATGGCATCATAAAATAACTTTGTATAAGTCTAAAATGTAGGAGGCATTAACAAACTCTCCATATGATTGGAAGAGATAACCAACTAGAGGAGGGCTAACTCGATAACAATGTTATGGCTCTCCTAAACTCAAACTAAGTCCCATCCAAAATGGAGGAAAGACTTGTTTTGAGTGATTTTTTTTCAAGGGAGAAATAACGTACTCTTGCTGCCATCAAGTATGGAAGTAAATGTCTCGTTCTCGCTCTTTTTGGAATATATAATTTTTTTGACTTTTTCATATTTGAAGCTTGAAAAAGAATAAAATAATGCCTATAGTATGGTGGAAAGAATGAGTGTCCAAAAATAGATGCTCTTGTTCCTAGGGCTGGAACATTCCTATGCTCAATGCAAGGTGGCGAAACTGGTCGTCGACACTCAAAGGAGTTTTCTTTCCATGGATGAAAGGTGTCAAGTCACAGAGGCAAATGAATGCATGGTTTTGAACTTGTAGAAAGGTCATGGTCAAAAGTGGCTTATACACAAGTCCAAATAAAGTTGGCTTAAGGCCAAAAGGATACAAGTAGTCAATATGCAATGTAATGATACAACTTAACACATGGGAGCCTCTAGGGTATAAAGCCAGAAAAATAATGAAGAAGAAGAGAAATAAGGCTTCATTGCAAAGTCATGGCGGGACTAAAGAGGACTCTCGAGCCTAATCACTTCTTGTAGCATGGGAAACATATGCTAGCGAATTTCTAACTAGGAAGCCCATGTAAGGAGTGGCTCTACTGTTATGTTATGATTTTATAAGACGACGAGTGAAAGTGGTTTAAAACCGCAACATAATGGGGTCGACCCTATGGAAAAATATCATAGTATGAGGTTAAAGTGGATAATGCAGCAGAAAGTGATATATCCTAACCTATATGCTAGTAATGAAAATGATACCTGCCATGATAGGTCCACGATCGTAGATTTGAAGTGTTGAAAACATATCTCAAAGTCTTCACTTATCCTAAAAAAAACAACCTTCCCCTAACATTTCGAGCCAAAAAATAAAAGTTCATGAAATAATAAAAATTAAAAATATGAACTTTCAGAAAGTGGGTTTTTCAAATTTCGTTATGAAAAGACATTTCAACTCACCGATATTCATTTTTACTTACAAGTGTTGAGAATTTGAGATTTTGGGAGAAATATTTGGGCAACCACATTCCATGATTTCCTCAACCCATTTGTCAACCAAAGGCTTCCAGGTAATTCTAAACTCAATTTGTCATCATTTCATGCATTTGGAATCAATTCAAATGATTTTTCACCGTAGGGGTTTTGAATTAAAATTTTACTTTTGTGTGTACATGGGTCAAGCTTTTGAAATCCGCATGTAGAAAGCCCTACACGCAAGTTTTCAAAGGAAAAGCCACATGTACACATGAATGTCTTTTAGAAAAGTCTCATACACACAAGAGGGAAGTTAGAGTTCCACAAGGTGAGGATAGGGGTGGCTGATGATCCCTTCCTTGTTGAGAGGGAGTGTTAAAAAATGCAGCAAGAAAATCTTAGTTTGACTTTGCCTTGGTCAAACTAGAGGTAATTTGAATTTCTACATCAGCAGAAATCTTGGAGGTAGTTAACTTAGGTAACATCGCTCTAGTCACTTAGTTAGCTTAGTTAATTCGAGTTGGAGAGATTGAGTTCATTTAAGAATGATTGATTGCTAATTTGTAGCAATCTAATTCAGTTATATTAAGTTGTGTTTAGTTAAACTAGTTCTAACTGCTGAAGGAACTAGTGGAAGGTCAGTTGCTTAGTGTGACTTCAATCTAACTCAGTGATCATCCAGTTAACTGATCAATCAACCCAAAGTAACTAATGCATGCAGAGACTTTGAGTTACCCAGTTGAGGTGGAGATTCCAAGGTAGTGTAACATTAATTGTAGACTATTCTTGAGTGTACAAGTGTTGCATGTAGTCTGATGATCAACCTTGGGAATTGCGCAATCTATTTTTGAGAAATTACTAAATAATAGGGCCCTAATTTCTCAAGGAATTGTGCAAGGAAATAGGGGTTCAAGTAGAGGAAGAAATTGACTAATTCTAGGTTGAATTAGGTTATTCACTTTCAAGTTGTGCTCATTTGAGCAAAGCAATTGTAATACATCTCTATTCATCAGATTAATGCAAGCAAGAATTGGGGCTTTTAGCATATTTATCTCCTTGGGAAAAATATTTTGTGCATGTGTGTCATTTCTCATTGCATGTTTGTGATTGATGTTATAAATTGTGAATTGAATTTCACAGAGCACTAGAGTAGATTTTTGTCCTATGATTTTGATTAAGATTGCATGATAAGTTGCAAATTTACACATGTTGACGGTGCTGGAAATCCGTCAATGTTAGTGTGAAAATTATTGGAAGGTGTACCGAAAATACTTCACTTAAATCAATAGGTGACAAGTGACCCTAACAATAAGTTAATGGTTGTTGTCATCTTAGATCTGAAACACAAATAGAAAACCTGCTGTAAAATAAGATATAACCTAAAACAGAAAGCAACAATATAAAGAATCCAACATAATAACCCGATTGGAAAGACAATTTTAAACGAATAATCTTTTATTGATAACACCATGTGAAGGAGATCTACAAATTGGTTTGTAAGCCCCCCTCCATGGGATGGGTCCTTTGATATCCTTGACACTTTAGAAAATTGATCTCCTCTCTCAATGTGAAAAACCCAAACAAAAGTGAAGAACTCAAAATGGGAGCTCAAGAAAAATGACGATAATGTTGACGATGGTAATGATCATGGTGAAGAATGAATGAAAAACCCTCCTTTATATAGAAAAGTAACGGAGAATAATAAAATATTATTAACCAAATTCAGATCTAACTACTTGGAATACTTTATTATATTTATTGGAGAGGGAAAAGGAATTTAAAATGGTTAAATACCTTTATTTAGAAATAATTAACAAATAAAATGATTTATTAATTATTTCATGAGAAACAAGAAAGGTGTGAAATCAAAATAATTATTAAATAGTGATTTAATAATTACTGTAATAACATAAATAAGGAAATTCAAATAAATAATGATTTATTTAAATATTCCTAAGGGATTTAGTCAAATGTGACAAGGAATAATTATTAAATAATGATTAAATAATCATTCCTAGAGAAAATTAAATAAATAATGATTTATCTAAATAGTCTCATGGGGTTTTTTTATTTAAATCAGAAAATAATTTAATAAAAGTGGTTTATTAAATTATTCTCCATAGTGAAAGTGATTTTACTATGGTAAAATTAAATCTACATGGTGTATTTCGATCCACCTAGTTATAAATGGCTAGTTGATCGTTTTTTAGTGATAATAGATTTTCCCCACACGTATGAGTGTTAGGAACAAACTGTATGACTGAAATACATTGTAAATTATGCTTTCACGAGATGCCAAAAGGGGAGTTAGAGAGAGAGAGGGAGAGAGATCCAGAGCAAGTCAAGGATGGAAAAATAATGGAGGGGGTGAGACCTACAATACTGATAGAAGTCTCCTTTTATGTGGTAGTACATGATCTCAAATGAGGCGGGGGAGGTTTACCCATACTCGCCGAGATAATTGCGTACAAAGAATAATGGTGAGCCCAACAATGTGGGATTGAGCTATAAAGTACATGATATATGATACATGATACATTGACATCAATGGGTCAGAAAATAATACAATGGATCCCATATACATAATGTGCTTGGAAAAAACATAGGCCATGACTGAATACAACAAAATTTGAGTGCATGAGATATAATGCCCCTCAAAGTGACATGGGGAGGGGTGATCATAACTAAGGAAGCCCTGCTGAACCAGAAACGGGTCTGAAGATCTGAATGGATCATTTCGAGGAGACATGCATGATGTGGGTGCTGCAACTCATGGAAACCAAACCCATCAAATCTTTGGAACTGCATCAGAGGTTGGATCAACATCTGTGGTCATCTGGGCATGTGGGGGGCTACCGAAAGGGCCACCCTCTCATGAGATCTAAAACATCTTGCACATACCCCGGGAATCACTAGGATAATTGTCTTGATCACCAAACTGTCAAGTGTACGAATCACAATCGTGCGATAAGGAGCTGATGTCGAGCACATGAGAAACAACCAAGTCAAAGGGAAATGATGAGTCCCTTTGTCTGATCCAAGGCACTAAAAAAATATGGAAGATGGAACCAAGGTACACCATCCTTTAGACTACTCTGATGGAATAAATGTGTTGAAGTCGACAGAAGAGAGCCCGCCAGAGTTAAGGAAATGAGGAAGCCTCAACAAAGGCACGAGGGAATATAGCAGAGTGACTGTGGACTGACACCAGGGATAATGATGGAAGGAAACACAATGGATGGAGGACTGATGATTTCCCTTGTTAGAGCATAATAAAATATGTTTGACCTGGCAGCGACTGACTCGATTGCTGAGGGGATAGTTGATGACTCAAACAGGGGTTCGACAAAGATGAAGTAGAAGGATTGGAGGCCAAATATGAACAAAATGGAATAAATATGGCATGATGATGAATGAAACACTGTAACAGGACCCAATTGGGACTTAGAACAACCTCCATAAGTACAAGGGTGACACATCTCGGATGTGCTGAACAAGGGTGACTCGATGATGTTGCCATGTGGGATAGGCCCGGTGGGGACCATGAAAGCATGATTAACTGATGGTTACTCATAATGAAAATCAACACGTGATTCAACTAATACAAAGGTAAAGTGGTACCAAAGTATGGATGGCTCAGATGAAGAGATTTGGTTTTAAGAGGTGGCAACATGAGACCTCATGGAAAAAATGGCTTTCGAGTGAAGTTTCAAATTACCAAAAAAAGGGAGAACCATTAGAACTCGGTGACAGATCTCCAATGGTGCTAACGGTTCGTCAAACAAAGCTACGGTTTGGTCGCAATGGGCGACGAAAAAAACTAGGGTTTTTCCTATAAAAGGGCTTTTTGCCTCCAAATCCAATTCATTTGCATAGTGAACTGTGGAGAATTTGGAGAGGTGGAGAAGGCCCTAGATCTTGTGGAGATCGTAGTTGACAAACTAACCGTCGGAATCAGGATCTTCGACTTTCAGGTAGGTGACCTTACTAGTCTAAAAATGGCCTTAACATTTCTTGGAATAATGGTTCCTGGTGAATAATTAAGGAAATAAAATATGACGTGAATGAACTACTAGAGGAGGTCTAGAATCATCCTTGCCCACTAAGTCAAATATGGGATCTAAGTGGTAAGTGTGGCATCACATAGAGTATAATGTTTCAATGTATGGTATGAATCATCTACAATATGTGATGTGTATGTGGCTTGTCGGAGAGGCTGCTAGGACAAACTATATGAGGAATGAAAGGATAATTGACCATACCTAAATCAGTGGGTTCTAGGCCAAGACTTATGTTGATCAAGTGGGAATGTGGCTAAGGGGGGAACCATCATGACCCCAAGCATGGGATACTTCCCCCTAGCATATGTGATGGACGAGACTAATCTAGTATGAAAAGGTGGGAATGATGCCCCCTAACAAGAGGAGTTTGTGGAGTGCCATTGTGTTCCAAGTTCTCAACTAAGGGATTTAGTCATCTCAGCCCAACTAGCACGAGATCCTCCAAAATATGATGAGGAGATGTAGGGGCATATGTGCCCCCCAGAAGGGATATATGGAGTACGCTATGGGCATACCAAATGTATTTAGAGTAGTGGAATCCAAACACATTTAAGTCACTTGTCACCTAGTGACTTAAGTGAAGTATTTTTGGTACACCTTCCAAGAATTTTCACACTAAAAAATAGATTGATGGTTGTTGTCGTCTTAGATATAAAACACAAACAGAAAAGCTACAATAAAATAAGATATAACCTTAAACATAAAGCAACGATATAAAGAATCCAGTATAATAACCCAATTGGAAAGACAATTTTAAATGAATTAATCTTTTATTAATAACACCCAGTGAAGGAGATCTATGGATTGGTCTGTAAGTCCCCCTCCATGGGATGGGTCCTTTGATATCCTTGACACTTCATAAAATTGATCTTCTCTCTCAATGTGAAAAAACCCAAACAAAAGTGAAGAACTCAAAATGGGAGCTCAATAAAAATGATGATAATGTTGACAACGATAATGATCATGGTGAAAAATGAATGAAAAACCCTCCTTTATATAGCAAAGTAATGGAGAATAATAAAATATTATTAACCAAATTCAGATCTAACTACTTGGAATACTTTATTATATTTATTGGAGGGGGAAAAGGAATTTAAAATGGTTAAATACGTTTATTTAGAAATAATTAACAAATAAGATGATTTATTAATTATTTTGCGAGAAACAAGAAAGATGTGAAATCAAAATAATTATTAAATAGTGGTTTAATAATTACTCTAATAGCATGAATAAGGAAATTCAAATAAATAATGATTTATTTAAATATTCCTAAGGGATTTAGTCAAATGTGACAAGGAATAATTATTAAATAATGATTTAATAATCATTCCTAGAGAAAATTAAATAAATAATGATTTATCTAATTATTCTCATGGTTTTTTTTTTTATTTAAATCAGAAAATAATTTAATAAAAGTGGTTTATTAAATTATTCTCCACAGTGAAAGTGATTTTACTACGGTAAAACTAAATCTGCATGGTGTATTTCGATCCAACTAGTTAGAAATGTCTAGGTGATCATTTTTTAGTGATAATTGTCAAGCAAGGGGGTCTCCCCAATGTGAAGTCCCAATTAGACCTCACACCGTTTGGAGTAGGATCCCCATCTAAAGTATCAAATCAACTGCCATATATTCTAATGGATTTTCCTTAGCTACAAAGTTCAACACAAGAGAGTAATGCACATGTACTTTTGGATTAGCAAGTGAGTATGCCTTGTGAAATGTTCAACTACGAAATGTATCAATGTCCTTCTAGCGAAAGGGAAGAGAAAAGTGGGCCCCTTAAAGACAAGTAATAGTACTAATCTAGAAAAGGCACACGAGCATATACATAAGAATGAATCGTTGATCAACCAATAAAATAGTTCACAAGGAAGCAACGATTGTTAAAGCAAATACAACACACCTTCAACAAGATAAGTACTAAAGCCACTAAAATAGTTCAATTTCCTTAGTACAGATGAAACAACATACATTGCAAACATTCAAAGAATAGTCTTAAAATATTCACGACATATGCATGAAAGCATGTTGGCTCAACGAGCTTCTGAATTAAGTAAAAGTTTCAAGGTACATCAAGACAGTGAACACCACTAACCCCAATAAAAGAGCATTAGAGCAGTCACTTGCTCCTCAAATGCCCTGTAGGAGGAGCCAAGTTGAAAATTCCCCTTGCATGAACAATGCCGGTCTATATATAAAAAATGGGGTGATTATTCACCTCCCTTGTGACTCTTGGACTACTCTCACGACTATTTGACTTCTCTATGACCTTTTGAATTCCTACATGAATTTTCGCATTACAGATGACTCTTGTACTTCCACTTTACATTAGATTCCTCTCATATAGAATTTACATAATCCACAAAATGACATGTCACATGATGACTCATGACTCGACATGACATGACACTGATGACATGGAAATGTTAAGTCACCCTTTATTTCTTCTTTCTTTCTGCCTTCTTGAGAGATGGAACATGGTCTTCTTCCTCCTCCTCCATATGGCTTGAGTATAAGGAGTATTTAATGTGATCGTGATTCTTTGCCTTCTATTGTAATATGGTGTTCCTTCGTCTTCTCGCCTAATGATCACCTGGTCATCTTCAACTCCATAGGTCTCTTCTAGCATGGTCTCCTTCCCCTTTTCCTCCATCATCATCATGTAATTATAAGATAAAGTACCTACAACTAAAATCCATTCATGACAAGATGACATAAGTCCAAAAATCCTCTAATCTAACATGCTCCATGAAATTACTTGTTAGGGTTGGAACTAGTGACTCGTTGAGTGATTAACTCAATGATTTCATAGTTCTGGGGGCCAAGATCTAGGATTGCGGCTTGAGATAGTGCAGTATGCAGTTCAGGATGGCCAGGGTTAAAGGATTGCACAGTTGAGGGGCTCAAGAGCTCAAGGCTGGGGCTTAAGGCTTGAGGTTTTCCAATGAACATTTTTGGAAGGATATACTTAAGGAACTACGTAGTTGAGGGACTCAGGGAGTTAATATTGAGGATTGAACCTTGAAGTTTCCAAATACCTAGTTCTGAGATGTCAGGCTAGGTGACTGCGTAGTTGAGGGGCTTAAGAGCTCAAAGTTGAGGCTTGAGGCTTAAGGCTTGGAGTTACCCAATGCACATTTCTGGAAGGAGAACAAGTTGGGAGATTGCATGGTTGAGGGGTTCAAGGGATCAAGCTTGATGCTTGAGGCTTGAAGTTTCCCAATGCACAAACTTGGAGGGAGAACAATCTCATAGATTGCACATTTGCACAGTTTTGGAGCTCAAGGGTCAAGTTTGGACACTATGAATGCATAGTGCACAATTCTAAGAGGAAGTGTGAGGGCTTGAGGGCTGATACTACGTAATGCGTAGTTCATGAGGTTTGAGTGAGGTCAAGCTTCCCAGGAGTGGATTTTCCAGATCAGGCTAAGTGTGGAATCAATGAGACCAAAGTGAACAAGAAAAAGGCTTGAGCATGATCACACACTTATAAAATTTGAAGACACAACATTGATCACTTAGAATACATGAACACCATACTTCCCTCAATGCGACAACATTGTGACCTCTTTCCCTAAGTGCGACACTAAAGGTACACTTTACGATGACAATGATGACACTTGTGCGACAATGTATAAAACTATCAGAATGAGTGTAGAACATGTTTATATAAATAGAGGGACTCATAAACACCGAACTTACCCTTTAAAACAAGCCAAAACTCTAGTTTACACGATATGTGACACTTCCCATGCCAAAAGACGACATTAGCTATATGAAGAGAGAAGTGAAAATAATACTTGTGATATGTGAACGACGATGAAATCGGCACATGCCAGAGAAAATATAATATGAAAATGACTCCAATCAAAGTGAAAGCAAGCAAAAGAAACAGTAGAAAACATGAAAATGACACTCGTGAAAGTGAAGGTGCACAAAAACAACATTTCGAAAAACTCACCGAAATGGAAGTACAAACACATCCAAATGTGAGAAACCGTCAATGCAAATGTGCACTGACTGTCGACATGAATTGAACATTGCACATGCAATGTCTTGGTGGATAGTGCTAGGCATGTTCAAGCTTGTGTGAAGGAATGTGCTCATGAACTCATTGTGGACTAAGCATGTGTTGAGTCTTGAAAATGTCATTCATTTCCATTACACTTTCACTATTATGTCCATTATATCACCTCCATTTCACTACTATGTCACCACATTCATCCCACTTTCATTATCATTGGGCCACCTTTATGTTTTTCCAATATTTATTATTTCTAAGCCTTTTAAGTGAATTTGTGGTTAAACATTAGAAAATAATGCGCATATGCTTATACCTAACAAATGGGTTGAGATTGTTGACATGTGTAGGTTGAAAGGAGGCTTCTAGAAGACCCTTATGTGGCACTCTAAGACCAAATTCGAATTTGTTTGGAAAGAATCATGGGATCATGAGGATATGTGTCACATCTCCTAATTGTATTGTAACTCTAAAAAGACATGTGTCTTATCAGTTCCTATTTTGATTAGGACTCTAGAGGTAGAGGGAGAGATTCATGGACTATCATTAATGAGATGGCTCTCATCTTTTTGTATAAATAGGAGATCTCTCTCCTTCATTTTCTAGTCTTTCCTTTAGTCTTTTCTTAGTCCTTTTAGTTTGTTAGTCCCATGGCTTTTGAAAGCTTTGGAGAGCTTTGTTGTACTTTGCACTTTTGAAGAAATTGAATAAAGCTTTGATGTTCTCAACATGGAAGGAGATGTGAAGTAGATGTCATGGAGCATATTAGGATGTAAGTAGATTAGATTTCATTTTGTAAATATTGCTTTGTAGAATGTAAGGTAGATTAGATTTTCATTCATGCAATTTTAATTTATGCAAGTGTGTTTAATTTTGCTTTGATTTCATAGGTAGTAGGGGGCCCCTGCCTTGTACAGTTTGAATTACTGCATTTTATTTTCTCCCGGGATTGTGTGTCTTTGTTGTATTTGCTTTATATCTGATGGTATTTTCAGTTGACAGATTCAAAGTTGCTGCCTTTACTTTGATTTTCTAGATTACTTCTAGTTTAGTTTCTCAAAGTTGTATGTTAACATATTGATGGTCTCTTTATCATAAATTGTTTATCTTTTAGAGATCAGAATACTAATAAATTACAGCTGGCTTTGAGTACTTTTTAGACTAATCTTTAACTACTTTCTAATCGTGCTTTACATAGTACCATATGTTGGAAGCAGAGAGTTAGGAAGAGATAAACATTATCATTGGTTTTTAAAGTGATTTTCTTACCTTTTTATTTGCAGCAACATGAATGGTGTCTAGTGCCATTAGAAAGTGGTTTTTATGCTTTGCTTTCAGTTTCATTTCAAGTTATTTCTTTCAAGCTATTTCTTTGCAAGTTTAAAGTTTGACTACTTTTTAGACTTATTTCTAACTACTTCTTAATCGTGTTTCACATAGTACTATATGTTGGAAGCAGAGAGTTAGGAAGAGTTGAACATTATAACTGGTCTTTAAAGTGGTTTTTCTTACTTGTCACCTTAGAGCTTGATTACTTTTTGGACTTATTTCTGACTACTTCTTAATCGTGCTTAACATAGTACTATATGTTGGAAGCAGAGGGTTAGGAAGAGTTGAACATTATAACTTTATAAAACAACGAAGTAAGAAAGAGGTTAACTAAGCACATATAGTGCACCACACTTCATCAGTTTATGATACCCGGATTGATAATTTATGTAGAGCAATTTAAGACGTTAAATTGACTAGACATTTTGGCGCCGTTGCCGGGGAAGTGTAATTAGGAGACCTTATTTCTTACAACTAAAAAAAAAATTAACAATTCTTGAGTATGCTCTCCTCCTGCACTTTGTGTGATCTAGAGGATCAGAAAAAGGATTGTTAAGTAAAAAAAAAAGAAAAAATAATAATTCTTGAGTATGCTCTCCTCCTGCACTTTGTGTGATCTGGAGGATCAGAAAAAGAATTATTATGTAAAAAAAAAAAAAAAGAGACAAAATAAACTTCAACATTTCAATTGATTCAATAAAAAAAATGATGATAAAAAAATGAAACTCAAGTGCTTTGATAGGTTCAAATTGTCCAAAATTGTCTGGTTATGGTTTGTAGTGGTCTTCAAAACACTGTATCATGTTCAAATAAGGTTTTGCAACTTAGCTGCAGAAACTGCCCTGATTCCGCAGCTATCTGACAATTCCGCAGCTAGCTGACAATTCCGCAGCTGTTTCAAGGTTTAGCAGGTTACAGGCATCTAATGAAAAAACCGACCACATGGGCATCTCCAGAATTGTCCCGACATGGATCCTATCCTAGTCACCCAGCTCAGATCGATGAAAAACCAGCCTAAAACCTCAGTCAAAGTCTTGTTTTTAACATGTTTTTCTTGAAGTATTTGCTGCCTGAAATTGAAAATCATTAATCCTTTTTATAAAATTTTACAATTTCAGAGAAAAAAAAGAAGAGAAAAGCAATCTATGGCTATCTCCATTTCTAGTTTTCACTGTGGCTTCAATAAAAATCTGCTTCCTGACCAAGCATTGGCCCTGAAACAAACCTGCAAGAACATTTGTTGAAAGAAAAAAAAAAATATAGAAGCTGTAATCAGGAGACACTCAAAAGAAAACTGCAGATAGAATAGGAAAGCCTAAAACCTTTCAGTGCATTCAACGGAAAACATGATATACTACAGATGCTTAACAAATTTCCTGATAAGAAGGAAAATATCAAAGTTTCTGTTGAGCCAGAAAAGCGTAGTGCACTTGCGCTGTGCTCACAGGTTATGGAAGCCTTTGATGGTGGGTCAGTTCTTCAAAAGAAGATATTCAAATTTGAAAAAAAACTCCTGGTTCTTATAACAAATCCAAGAGGCAAGGTCCATGTAAGGTTGGCTACAGATATGGAAGGACCACTTACGCTACACTGGGGCTTGTCAAAACATTCAGCTAGGGAGTGGATGCCACCTCCATTGGACATTTTACCTGAAGGGTCGAATCTTTTGCAATTAGCTTGTGAAACACCTTTTAAAGAGGGGTTTGCTGGAGATGCATCATTAAAGTCTGTTGAGATTGAGATTGACAAAAGAAGCTTTCTGGGAATGCCTTTTGTTCTGATCTCCTCTGGTAACTAGATCAAGGCAATGGGTCAGACTTGTATTTTAGTCTGAGAGAAAATCCCAGGTGAGTTCAAGATACAAAACCTGTAAAGCAGGCCGAATTCATAACAGAGAAAACAGTTAACTCAGAAAAACGCAAAACCTGAAAAACGTCAAACTTCACACCTTCGATTCTCCCAAACAGAGACGAATTTAGAAAAACTAAAACATGGGTTTTTTTTCTAGGTGGGTTAATTAGATAACCCAGAAACCGTTTGAGAAAATTCGTGGCGGTCTGGGAGAAATCCTCGGTTCTTTGGAGCCCATTTTTGACTGCCGCGCGTGAAAAAATTGAGTTATTAACTGATAGTTTGATTAATTGATTAACTCCGCGTGCTTGAGGGAAGGAATTCTAATGGGGATCAATTACATGCTGGCATATACAACCAATTACACGCCTTTACACCTGTTTAGAGACGTGTTTCAATTGAACACCACTCTCTGTCATTAAATCCCATGAAGTCGCTGCCGGTTAAATGTTGGGAAGAAAAGGAACTGAAGTGGAGCAATTTATAAATTGAATCTTTCTGATCAAGCGATTGAAACTCCTAGATATGAAATTGGTTTTCATGTGGACGTGTCTTGACTCACAACACCTTCAAACATTCAGTATCATAAGGCATTGTATAAAGGCAGAGATTTCTGTATTCTTTCATACGGTACGAAGGTTGAAGTTTTGTGGGATGAAGTGAATGAAGAAATCGTTTGGGAAATAGCTAGAATGCAGTGTTGGCAGAAGTTCTGTAATTGGACAATGACAATCTTGAAGAATTTAAGAACAGAATCCTATTGAAACGATCCAAGGTGATAAGGTACACAGCTGGGTTTGAATAGACACCCGTATTTCCAGACACATCAGTGGGATAAGACACCTTGGATTAGATAAAACACTTTGTTATTGGTAACTCAGTGGAATAACTATGATTGGTTATAATTATGATAGATATGTGAGGGATATATTTAACTGGATAGCTGGCAAATTTGTGATTGGCAACCATTCTATTGTCTTATGCATCAAAGATATATAAAAGTAGGAATGGATTGTAACAATTTTGGAACTGATTAAATTGTATGGCGGTTGGCAGTGTCTTCCCAGGAGTCCCGTGGGATGAGGGGCACATTTTTTTTCTCTTCCATGCACACAGCCACTCCATTTCACAGTACTTTCTACACTCAGCACTTTCCGCAGCCAATACAGCGTTTCCGCAGCCAATCCCAAATTCCGCAGCTGTTTTGTTAAACTCTAGGTTGCAGGTGTCATCAAGCAAAACAAGTCACATGGGTAGCTAGGGAAATGTCAGTACATGGATGGTGTCCTATTCATTCGGTCAAATTTGATGAAAAAGACCCCGGTCAAAGAGAAGTCAAATTGTGTGTTATCACAAAGTCGCCACATTGAGTCGCCACACTGAGTCGCTGCATGTCAAGAAAAAATAATAATTTTGAATCAATGAAATGAACAAGTTATTTTCTCACTTTTTTGAAGGTATTGATTAATTTTGGACTGATAATGAAAGATGAATGGCTAACTTTGTATCCAAGATTTTTAGCTACAGAACTGTGCACATTCCGCAGCTAAAGTCCAATTCCGCAGCTATTCTCTGATTCCGCAGCTATTCTCTGATTCCGCAGCCAGAAAAACCTCATTGTTCAAATCAGCTTATCTTTTTCATACAAAATCAGATTTTGATGATTTAAGTACCATTGGAAAGATCTCAACAAGATCTATACAATGAGAAATATATCATTAGAGTTTGAAATGACAAATAATGAAATAAATTGCTGAAAAGAAGCAACATCAACTTGAGGCACTAATTCCAAAGCAGGTATAAATTCTTTTGATTTTTCCTTTGAGAACTTGTTTCATTAATACAAATTCTTAGTTTTGTGTGTAAATATCATAACTAGAGAGATTGGCCACCTCTCTCCTTTGATAATTTTACATTCCATTGCAGAAAAAGTATTAGTTTTTTTTTGCAGGTTCCAGGAGGAAGGACAAATGACTACAAGAGAATGGTGTCTCTCTAAGAGACCAATTTGTTTCATGAGAGGATGATCAACAACAAAGAGGAAATATGTTGATGTAAAATCAGATCCAAACACTTGAAAAACTTTCAGATACTATTGTCTCCATCACATCCATCCATCACATCCATACTTCATAATAAACCATTCACCTCATTCCACTCCATACTTTTCACTTACATTCACATACACTTTCCATTTCTTTTATCCATTCATAACCCACAAATAAAAGCAAGAGGCTCATTCACATGCTTATTGCCATTTCCATTTCTGTTCTCCATTGCCATTTTCCATTTCCATTTTCCATTCCTTGTCATTTTCATTTTGCAAATAAGCCCTGCTTCAATGCAAATTATTGAGTCCATAGTCCTTTGAGTCTAAGTTCTTTGTAAAAACACCTTGAGGCTTGCATGCCTTAATGGCAAGTCCTCATGCTGACAAACAATGGGAATACATTAATGTCCCTTGTTCGTTAGATCTTCTAGGTGACTCGACATCAGCAAATTCATTCGTACCTAGCAAGATGTGTTTGGGCATCTTGACTCTCATTGTCATCAATGGTGAGAGTTCTCGTGTTGACTAGTGGCATCCATTAATGGTCACTAAGCCAACAATTTCCTACTATGTTCGACATCAGAACATCTTTTCACATAGTAGGAATTGTGCCAATGAGTTTTGAAGACATGAAGACTATTATTTTCAGCATTTTGGAGCAGATTCAACAAGTTTTAGTAGAAGCAATAAAAAACCATCTTATCTCTCTATCCATGACTCCTCTTGTTCAGCCACTTGAAGAAGAATATGATCAGAAGATTTCAGCCACCACACATACCACTCATCCATTCCAAAGGGTAAGTGAAGGTACGGAATTTTCTAACTTTTAACCATAGAATTCCATAAAAAGCTAGAATGATAATTGTTGGAAAAACATTTCTCTTCCTCATTTCATAAAATTGCCAATACCATCAGTTGGGGGGGAATACATTCATATTCATATCTTGCCATGTCCATATGATATTTACGAGCTCACATACTTCCAACATATATTAATTATTACATTGCTATTATGAGCATACAATGGCTTTTGAAAAAGTGCTTAAAGGATAAATTGGATACAAACAAAATCATGGTTGTCACACAAGAACCAACCATCATGCAATCCAATAAAGATATAATTTGCAACAATAATCAAAATATCATTATGCAAAGTTCAAAGATCAAAATAGAAGGCAACAAAAGAAAAAAAATGGTTGTAACACAAGAACCAACCATGTTGCAATTCAAGTGAAACACTTTGCAAAAATATGAAGTTATCAAATGATATCATGCAAAGTTAAGCCAAAGCTCAAGGATCAAAAGAGTTAATGTAATATATATTGCATGAGGACATGCAATAGCTTCAGTTGGGGGGTATGTTGAGTCTTGAAAATGTCATTCATTTCCATTACACTTTCACTATTATGTCCATTATATCACCTCCATTTCACTACTATGTCACCACATTCATCACACTTTCATTATCATTGGGCCACCTTTATGTTTTTCCAATATTTATTATTTCTAAGCCTTTTAAGTGAATTTTTGGTTAAACATTATAAAATAATGCGCATATGCTTATACCTAACAAATGGGTTGAGATTGTTGACATGTGTAGGTTGAAAGGAGGCTTCTAGAAGACCCTTATGTGGCACTCTAAGGCCAAATTCGAATTTGTTTGGAAAGAATCATGGGATCATGAGGATATGTGTCACATCTCCTAATTGTATTGTAACTCTAAAAAGACATGTGTCTTATCAGTTCCTATTTTGATTAGGACTCTAGAGGTAGAGGGAGAGATTCATGGACTATCATTAATGAGATGGCTCTCATCTTTTTGTATAAATAGGAGATCTCTCTCCTTCATTTGCTAGTCTTTCCTTTAGTCTTTTCTTAGTCCTTTTAGTTTGTTAGTCCCATGGCTTTTGAAAGCTTTGGAGAGCTTTGTTGTACTTTGCACTTTTGAAGAAATTGAATAAAGCTTTGATGTTCTCAACATGGAAGGAGATGTGAAGTAGATGTCATGGAGCATATTAGGATGTAAGTAGATTAGATTTCATTTTGTAAATATTGCTTTGTAGAATGTAAGGTAGATTAGATTTTCATTCATGCAATTTTAATTTATGCAAGTGTGTTTAATTTTGCTTTGATTTCATAGGTAGTAGGGGGCCCCTGCCTTGTACAGTTTGAATTACTGCATTTTATTTTCTCCCGGGATTGTGTGTCTTTGTTGTATTTGCTTTATATCTGATGGTATTTTCAGTTGACAGATTCAAAGTTGCTGCCTTTACTTTGATTTTCTAGCTTACTTCTAGTTTAGTTTCTCAAAGTTGTATGTGAACATATTGATGGTCTCTTTATCATAAATTGTTTATCTTTTAGAGATCAGAATACTAATAAATTACAGCTGGCTTTGAGTACTTTTTAGACTAATCTTTAACTACTTTCTAATCGTGCTTTACATAGTACCATATGTTGGAAGCAGAGAGTTAGGAAGAGATAAACATTATCATTGGTTTTTAAAGTGATTTTCTTACCTTTTTATTTGCAGCAGCATGAATGGTGTCTAGTGCCATTAGAAAGTGGTTTTTATGCTTTGCTTTCAGTTTCATTTCAAGTTATTTCTTTCAAGCTATTTCTTTGCAAGTTTAAAGTTTGACTACTTTTTAGACTTATTTCTAACTACTTATTAATCGTGTTTCACATAGTACTATATGTTGGAAGCAGAGAGTTAGGAAGAGTTGAACATTATAACTGGTCTTTAAAGTGGTTTTTCTTACTTGTCACCTTAGCGCTTGATTACTTTTTGGACTTATTTCTGACTACTTCTTAATCGTGCTTAACATAGTACTATATGTTGGAAGCAGAGGGTTAGGAAGAGTTGAACATTATAACTTTATAAAACAACGAAGTAAGAAATAGGTTAACTAAGCACATATAGTGCACCACACTTCATCAGTTTACGATACCCGGATTGATAATTTATGTAGAGCAATTTAAGACGTTAAATTGACTAGACAACATGTATGAGCAGGTGACTTGGACGCTTACAATCCAAGAAGGGAGCCCAAATACTTAACAAAATATCAATTGACCAAGAAGTGATTGTAGAAAAATTGATCGCAAGATCCACAGTAGGCTCCAAAATTCAGGTATAGGTAAAATTTTGTAGGGTCTTTGTGAGAACAAAAACATTTGGCAATGCACTGGTAGAACTCCATATTATTTTCCTTAGTAAATTATTTGTGCAGGGTCTTCAGGGAGTATTGATTCATGGTTCGCATCACTCCATCATCCCCACTTACTCTGTATGTAAAGATATTCCCCTTCAATCCTTCTTGGTCAAACATAAACATATAACTAACGATATCAAAACGTTTCAAGATAGGTGAAGGACAATGTAGCGCACAAGATTTATATTTTTAGAGTATAACTTTTCATCTTTAGTGTTTCTCCACTATTAGTAGGCTTAGACAATACCCCACCGAAGTCACTTTAGGAACACAAACATTTCTCTGCTTCTAGTGAGCCTAGACAGTACCACGACACAGTTGCTTGCTTCACCTCCCTACACAGGAAGCCTTTCTCTTCTTTCACCCTTTATTTATATATTTTATATAGGAATGTGAATCGACACTTATTCATTTCATGGGTGGAAGAGGGATCCCGACTTATTGAGAGCATAAGAGGTTTTTCCTTCAGAGAAGCATATATAAGACCTCTGATATTGGTTTTCTTGTTTAGATTTCCCCCTTGTCCTTCTCTACTTGATTGGATCAATGTGGAAAACACTAAAATGTAAAGAACCAATTGTAGGCATGAAGTTTCTTTAATAGAAACAGATATAATGGTTCGACACATAGATTTCCTCATGTAAGGATTGTATATTCCATCAGAACATCATCGATCAAAGAATAACCAAGACAGAGAAGAAGAACTGAAGGTTAGCCAAATGTTGCAGTGTCACAAAGCCCTTTTCTATTTTTCCACATTGTCTTTTAAGCCAAACTAAAACATCCTTCATGCGAAATAACAGACAATACAAAACAAGGAAACAAAACCCGAAGACAAAACAAATGGAGGCTAAACCGAAAACATAATTTGAGAGAAAAGTTAGAAAACAATTAAAGACTATAGAAAGAGAGGGAAGAATGCATGTGCAAGGGAAACTAAGATGCAACTAGATCTACTCCTAACCTAACCAGCTAGAAGTTCGGGGTCACATATAATGAAATTTCTAATGTAGCCATCGTAACTACTCCTGACATGCATACACAAATATATGATCTATTAAAACTGATATAAAGCAATGTGTAACAGAAAAGATAAGAGTTTGAATAACTTGCACAACAAATTGAAGGTATTTCCTATCAACAGAAAGATATTTCATAGCCACTACCTCTAACCAGCTCATGTTCTTACCTTTTCAGTGAAAACAATACGTAAACACACCTCAGAAGCTTCTTGTGAATGTATCTTTACTTGTATTACTCACGTTAGCAAGCATGAGAAAAGATCAAAACTTCTTATGTGTGACGAAGCTTGACAAGTAAGATTTCTCCAACCATTCAGCAATTGGATTGTAAAATTCGAGATAATCCTCTTGAAAACCCTGAAATTCTTGACAAGATGAATTTTTAATTAGAAGTGTGGGATCATGATGAGAATCTTGCAAGGGAAAATGAATCTGATCATATTCAGAAGTATTTTCAAGATAGTGAGGGCTTGACATAACCATCAACAAAGGTTGAAGTGCATAATCTTCTTGATAGGTGTTTGAATAGTGAGATAAGCCATACGTATTAATTAATGTGATACAACTGCCAAAAGATATACTAGTGGGAAAATGATAAGACAAATGAAAGTTAATATTATGATCAAATGGATCGTTTCTAGAATGAGATTATTGGTTAGAAGATAATGAATATAGATCAGTTTGAACAAATTTTCAAGTGCTTTGAATGATAGAATCATCTTCCTCACATAATGGATGTAACAAATAATTTCTTTGTGACTGGTTACCCACTACACTAGCATCGTAATCATCGAAGGAAGTGAAAATGAATGCCAGTAACATGAACACATGAAACCATTCAGGATACAATGAGTGAAGAATAATTTGATTCGCTAAATAAATCATGCATTCATTAGTACTCAAGAGGATTTGAGATGTGATGAAGAAAAATATTAGCAGTATAACATTCACAAGAAAAACCAGGAGCTGAATATTCTGAAATGCATCTGATAGACATGATTCCTTTAGCGAAAGATAGTCTTTGAAACAATCAACTTTCTAGTTCCATGCTTCTATGAGAGATGCACACTCCAAACCCAAGTTAAGAACAAGAGCTTTGCATGGAGATGAATCAACTGAAATAGAATCTTGAATCTGATCAAAAATCGAATCTTGAAAGTTCGAAAGATTATATCTGCAACGCCAAACATATTTCAAGAAGGAATTTACATTGAGTGAAACCATGCAGAGAGAATAATTTTGCGAGGAAAACTAGGTCTGACTTAGTTCGGGGGTCCTATAAGAGTCGCGAGATCTTGACATAATAATCAACAAAAGTTTAAGTGCCTCGAATTACTGACAAGTCACATAACTTTAAAGGATTATAAAATCACATTCGAAATATTGAATCAGACTGTGCATGGTGTGAGGATAACCGTTTTCATTGCTTTCAATGAGACCAATACTAACTGGATGGAATCCATCTTTTTCACTGATTTAATTGGATTTTACAACTTCAACAACTAGATTAATCAAGTTGAAAGATTCTTCTAATTGCAAATATAGAGATGTATGAATTGAATAAATTTCATGAGCAAGTTGATTGAAGAGTTGTCTTCATGAAAAACAAGAGATGATACGAGATGGAAAGAATACTCAATGATCTGATTGTTTTCGCTTTCATAATGGACAACCTCACTGATCCAGATTTAAACAGGAACGCAACAAATTACAGAGATAACCATATACACAAAGATGCAGCGGAAATAATACTTCATTTCATTAATGGAAGATACTGACATATGCTTACAAACAGAAATGGCAATAAACTAGCTAGGGCGATGGTAGCTTATCTCTGAGAAGAGATGTGATGGCTACATGCCTCTGAACTGTTCTGAACTGTATTACAATGAGGCTCGAAGGCCTATTTATTGTTGAGAAACAATGGAAAACCCTTCACATACCGAAACCTAACCCTAGAAGATGAAACGCCAAATTGTGGGCCCCGTTTGGGTAAATTGGTACATCAATTTCCCGGGGTCGTAACTTTGGCATACGATCTCCGTTTGACGCGTACGATAGCTCGTTAGAAAGATCTATCCGAGTACTACCACTTTGGGAGGCAACATAGGGCTCGATCACCCCAGAATTCCAAAAAAACGTCGTTTAGGGCCTCAAAACGGCTCCGGAAGTTCAGGACCCGAAAAACTGCTAAAAATAGTAAACTGTGCTACAATTAAGAAGTTGAAAATGCTGAGAAAGACAATGGTGGGGGTCCAGGTGGCCACCAATATCCACCTGGATCATTCCTCCCCCCTTAGGAAGCAATGGTCCCCATTGCGTTGAGCTCCTCCATGAGATGAGGAAACCTTTGCTCAACTTGTTCCCTGGTGAGCCACTTGCCCTGCTGAAGGAGTTGGCCTGCTTTGACAACTCGATACAGTTGGATATGCTGTTGGCGAGTGTTCTTGATCTGTGTGTCCATGATCTGATCAGTTGCAGCTTGTTCCATGCAATCGGGATTTAATTTTGTGGGTTTGAGCTGTTCTGCAATGTCGGATGTGTCTAGCAATGGTGGAAAGTATGGCCGAAGGCGGTCCACATTGAACACTGGGTGCAGGCCAAGGAATGGGGGAATGCTGAGCTCAAATGCATTGTCTCCCATAGCCTTAGTAATGGTGTAAGGACCATATCGAAGTGGTCTCAATTTCCGATAGGCTCCAGTAAGGCGTTCCTTTTGCAAATGCAACCAGACTTTGTCGCCCACCTGAAACTTGTGTGGCACCCGGTGTTGATCATGTCGTTGCTTGTACTTGGCATTTGATTTCTCAAGAATGTCATGGACCTGCTGGCGAATATGTTGGATGCGCTCAATGAAGCTGGTGGCCTTCTCTGTTTCGGACTGGACATGAGCTGAATTCATGTGAGTAGCTGCAAGTGGCATGGCCACATCAATGGGGCATAGTGGCTGGAATCCTAAACCCACCTGAAAAGGGCTATGGCCAGTGGAGCTGTGAAGAGCTCGGTTGTAGCTGTGCTGAACATAGGGGAGGCTCTCGTCCCATGTGCGTGGATGCTTTGAGTTATACATGCGCAGAATGTGCACAATCATCATGTTGACAACCTCTGTCTAGCCATCAGTTTGAGGATGGAAGGCTGTGGACTTCGTGAGTTTGGTGTCCAGCATTGACCAGAGACTGGACCAAAATGTGCTGAGAAACCGACTGTCCCGATCTGAGATGATAGACTGTGGGATCCCAAAGTGCACCCACACTCGTTCAAAGAAGAGTTTAGCAGTGGCTTCTGCTGTGATATTCTTCTTGCAGGCCATCATAATGGCCATCTTTGAGAACCTGTCGACGACCACAAAAACACAGTCATTTCCATGCTTAGTGGAAGGAAGGCCTGACATGTAATCCATGGAGATGGATTCCCAAGGTCGACTAGGGGTAGGCAACGGGGTATAGAGGCCTTGCTTCTTAATGGTCGGTTTGGCAATGGCACAGGCAGTACATGATCGGATGTACTTCCCAACATCTTGTCGAAGATTAGGCCAATAGAAATAGTTTTGCAGTACTGCCACTGTTTTCTCGACCCGAAATGCCCAGCAGCCCGACTGTAGTGTGCTTCCCAAATCATCTTGGCACGCTCGCTTGAAGGAACACAAAGGTGACCGAGGTGGCATAATAGGGCATCCTGGAGGTGAAAATCTGCAACCTGCCGACCCTCCAAGAGTGTCTGGTATGTGTGGCCGAATTCTGGGTCGCTTTTATAGAGAAGTGGCCAATCAGAAGTCTCGTGCCCGCAAGAGTTGAGCACGGTGGTTAGCGCCATGATCGGTGGTCGACTGAGGCAATCTGCAACATTATTGGTGCTGCCCTTTTTATACTTGATATTCAAGTGAAACTGTTGCAGGTATGTAGACCACTTCTGATGGCGATCATTCTGCAATTTCCCTTGGGTCTGTATGAATTGCAGAGGTCGGTGGTCTGTGTGGATGACCGTTTCCTTCCCCAAAATGTAATGCTTCCATTGTCGGCAGGCCTGTACAATGGAATATATCTCTTTATCATAAGTGGGGTACTTCCGGACTGTGTCTGAAAGTGTTTCACTGTGATATGCCACTGGATGTCCATGTTGAGTAAGGACTGCCCCAATAGCATAGTCAGAGGCATCTGTCTCGACCTCAAATGGTTGTTGTAAATCTGGTAACGCGAGCACTGGTGCCGTGCAGAGGCGATCCTTCAACTCCCTGAATGCCTTCTGTTGAGATTCAGACCAAAAGAATTTTGCTTTCGCCCCGCCCTTGGTGACTTGACTCAAGGGCCAAGAAATATGAGAAAATCCCAACACAAACCTGCGGTAGAAGTTGGCAAGACCTAGAAAGCTGCGGAGCTCTGTTAGAGTGGTTGGAGAGGGCCAATCCCGAATGACTTGGACCTTGGCTGGATCGACATGCACCCCCTGTTCATCAATGATGTATCCCAGATACTGGACCTCGGTCATGCCAAAAGTGCATTTCTCCAAATTGGCACATAGCTTGTGTTGCCGCAGTGTTTGGAGAACCTGTCGGATGTGGTGGAGGTGCTCTTCCCAACTCTGGCTGAAGATCAGAATGTCATCCAAGTATACTACTACAAAGGAGTTGGTGAATGGCCGCAAGATGTCATCCATTAGCCTCATAAAGGTTGCAGGAGCATTCGTCAATCCGAAAGGCATGACCAACCATTCGAAGAGGCCCTCCTTGGATTTGAAGGCAGTCTTCCACACATCTGAGGGTTCAATTGGTACCTGGTGATATCCTGACTTCAGATCGATCTTGCTGAAATATTTCGCCCCCTTTAGTTGGTCTAGGAGGTCATCAATCCGCGGGATCGGGTACCTATTACGGACAGTGATCTTGTTCAGCGCCCGATAGTCAATACAGAGTCTCCACGTCCCATCCTTCTTCTGTACCAACACTATCGGGCTCCCACAGGGCGAAGAACTCGGACGGATGTGACCTTTCTGTAGGAGCTCCTGAATCTGCCTCTTGATTTCATTGTTCTCCAGAACGGAGCGCCGATAAATTGGTCCATTGGGTAGCGGCGCACCTGGGGTCAGATCAATGGAGTGCTTGACTTGACAGTGCAGAGGAACCCCTGCCGGGGAGGTGAAGATGTCTTTGTACTCCTCCACAATCTTGTCCATTTGTAGCTGCCGTGCAGAGGGACCTCGTTTGGAGGCCGCGGCCACTGTCTTCTTCTTCCCTTGAGGGCGTATCATCAGGAAAACAAATTTCCTGGTTTTGGAAATGATCTTACTGCATTGTTTTGCAGTAATCAAAGAGATGGCGGCAGGTGGTGGTACCTCTGGTATCCTGAACAACTTATTTCCCAATGTAATAATAACAGCACGGGGCCTTGATTCATACACAGCATGTCGCTTCCACAAGTATGGTTGTCCTAGTAATACATCACAAACTTCAAGGGGAGCAATGTCACACAATACCTCATCCGTGAAGGGCTTGATGTTGTATGGAAGGCGACACTGCTGGCTCACGCGAAGATCTCGCCCTTGGTAAAGCCACCCAATGGTGTATGGTTGTGGATGTGCTGTGGTCGGTAAGCCCAACCGCTTCACGACCTCTGCCGAAATGAGGTTCTTTTGACTCCCGCTATCAACAATGAACTGTATCGGGGAGCCCTTGACCCACATCTGGGAGTGGAAGAGACGCTCCTCCTCCTCTGGATCTTCGGGTTCATTTTTCTGGATCTTTGCGGTAGCAACAGTGGCGCTGGGATCCGCATCAATGATCTGCTTCCCTTTTTCATACCCCTTATCGGGTTCTGACTCAGAGTCGGAACATGCATCTGATTCTGAAACCTTTAGCTCAGCCACCAGTGACTGTTTGGCCCGACACTCACTTGTGTTGTGAGTGGAGCTCTTATGGAACTCGCACCATTTTCCAGTGTCCTTTCTCGGCTTCGCGGCGTTGCTCTTTGCTTGCAGCTTCAGCTGGTTGTCTTGGGCTGTCCCGCCTTGGCTTTGTCCTTTGTTCTGTGGTTTAGGGGCACCTTTCCCCTGCTTTGGATTCGCAGATCCAAAGTCTCGCTTCTTTTGTTTAAACTTCTGCTCGACTTTGACGGCATACCGGTATGCTGCGCCGAGCGAGGGGATGTTTAGGAACTGTATTTCTTCCTGGATGTACTTGTGCAGGCAGCCACGGTATTTGAGTATCAAATGTTGCTCCGAATCCTTGATACCCAACTTTGTGCGAAGGGTATGGAAAAGATTGGTGAACTCCGGCACATCTTGGTCCCTTCCCTGCCGCAGCGTGGTCCACTTTATGTATTCATCCTCATAGCTTCCGACAGGGTAGTACTGCTCCTTGATGGCATCCCGGAACGAATCCCAGGTGGGTGCGGCTGAAAATAGTGAGCCAGTACTTTCATCCTTCTGCTCGCAGTAGGTTTCCCACCAGTCCTTGACGTGGGGGGCTGCTTTGAGAAGAGCAAAAACAATCTTTTCCCGACTCGAAAATTCATGAACAGAAAAATAACCCTCTAGCAGATTTAACCATTTATCTACGGCATCGGCGTCTATCTGACCCTCGAATATGGGGATTTCAAAATTAACTTGTACCTTAAAGGGTGTGGCGTTTCCAGAGGAGCTGCTGGAAGCCGATGCGCCGCTTCTGGGTAGCCGCTGAAGGATCTGCGCAAAGCTGTCCATCATCGCGTTCCGTTGTCGCTCGAGCGCTTCTTCGAGCAAGATTTTGATGGGATCTCCTGCCCCCTCGTCTTTCTTCTCGTCCGCCATGGGAGGCCGTCGGGATTTGCGAGGCTGGTCTTGCAAAGGTTCAACCAGTTCAAGCCCTAACTCCTTATATCCCGACCTTGTTGGGGACATGCAAAGAAAAACAGAGAAAAAGCAGACCGCTCTGATACCACTGATCCAGATTTAAACAGGAACGCAACAAATTACAGAGATAACCATATACACAAAGATGCAGCGGAAATAATACTTCATTTCATTAATGGAAAATACTGACATATGCTTACAAACAGAAATGGCAATAAACTAGCTAGGGCGATGGTAGCTTATCTCTGAGAAGAGATGTGATGGCTACATGCCTCTGAACTGTTTTTTGAACTGTATTACAATGAGGCTCGAAGGCCTATTTATTGTTGAGAAACAATGGAAAACCCTTCACATACCGAAACCTAACCCTAGAAGATGAAACGCCAAATTGTGGGCCCCGTTTGGGTAAATTGGTACATCAATTTCCCGGGGTCGTAACTTTGGCATACGATCTCCGTTTGACGCGTACGATAGCTCGTTAGAAAGATCTATCCGAGTACTACCACTTTGGGAGGCAACATAGGGCTCGATTGCCCCAGAATTCCAAAAAAACGTCGTTTAGGGCCTCAAAACGGCTCCGGAAGTTCAGGACCCGAAAAACTGCTAAAAATAGTAAACTGTGCTACAATTAAGGAAACTGAAAATGCTGAGAAAGACAATGGTGGGGGTCCAGGTGGCCACCAATATCCACCTGGATCATTCCTCCCCCCTTAGGAAGCAATGGTCCCCATTGCGTTGAGCTCCTCCATGAGATGAGGAAACCTCTGCTGAACTTGTTCCCTGGTGAGCCACTTGCCCTGCTGAAGGAGTTGGCCTGCTTTGACAACTCGATACAGTTGGATATGCTGTTGGCGAGTGTTCTTGATCTGTGTGTCCATGATCCGATCAGTTGCAGCTTGTTCCATGCAATCTGGATTTAATTCTGTGGGTTTGAGCTGTTCTGCAATGTCGGATGTGTCTAGCAATGGTGGAAAGTATGGCCGAAGGCGGTCCACATTGAACACTGGGTGCAGGCCAAGGAATGGGGGAATGCTGAGCTCAAATGCATTGTCTCCCATAGCCTTAGTAATGGTGTAAGGACCATATCGAAGTGGTCTCAATTTCCGATAGGCTCCAGTAAGGCGTTCCTTTTGCAAATGCAACCAGACTTTGTCGCCCACCTGAAACTTGTGTGGCACCCGGTGTTGATCATGTCGCTGCTTGTACTTGGCATTTGATTTCTCAAGAATGTCATGGACCTGCTGGCGAATATGTTGGATGCGCTCAATGAAGCTGGTGGCCTTATCTGTTTCGGACTGGACATGAGCTGAATTCATGTGAGTAGCTGCAAGTGGCATGGCCACATCAATGGGGCATAGTGGCTGGAATCCTAAACCCACCTGAAAAGGGCTATGGCCAGTGGAGCTGTGAAGAGCTCGGTTGTAGCTGTGCTGAACATAGGGGAGGCTCTCGTCCCATGTGCGTGGATGCTTTGAGTTATACATGCGCAGAATGTGCACAATCATCCTGTTGACAACCTCTGTCTGGCCATCAGTTTGAGGATGGAAGGCTGTGGACTTCGTGAGTTTGGTGTCCAGCATTGACCAGAGACTGGACCAAAATGTGCTGAGAAACCGACTGTCCCGATCTGAGATGATAGACTGTGGGATCCCAAAGTGCACCCACACTCGTTCAAAGAAGAGTTTAGCAGTGGCTTCTGCTGTGATATTCTTCTTGCAGGCCATCATAATGGCCATCTTTGAGAACCTGTCGACGACCACAAAAACACAGTCATTTCCATGCTTAGTGGAAGGAAGGCCTGACATGTAATCCATGGAGATGGATTCCCAAGGTCGACTAGGGGTAGGCAACGGGGTATAGAGGCCTTGCTTCTTAATGGTCGGTTTGGCAATGGCACAGGCAGTACATGATCGGATGTACTTCCCAACATCCTGTCGAAGATTCGGCCAATAGAAATAGTTTTGCAGTACTGCCACTGTTTTCTCGACCCCGAAATGCCCAGCAGCCCGACTGTAGTGTGCTTCCCAAATCATCTTGGCACGCTCGCTTGAAGGAACACAAAGGTGACCGAGGTGGCATAATAGGGCATCCTGGAGGTGAAAATCTGCAACCTGCCGACCCTCCAAGAGTGTCTGGTATGTGTGGCCGAATTCTGGGTCGCTTTTGTAGAGAAGTGGCCAATCAGAAGTCTCGTGCCCGCAAGAGTTGAGCACGGTGGTTAGCGCCATGATCGGTGGTCGACTGAGGCAATCTGCAACATTATTGGTGCTGCCCTTTTTATACTTGATATTCAAGTGAAACTGTTGCAGGTATGTAGACCACTTCTGATGGCGATCATTCTGCAATTTCCCTTGGGTCTGTATGAATTGCAGAGGTCGGTGGTCTGTGTGGATGACCGTTTCCTTCCCCAAAATGTAATGCTTCCATTGTCGGCAGGCCTGTACAATGGAATACATCTCTTTATCATAAGTGGGGTACTTCGGACTGTGTCTGAAAGTGTTTCACTGTGATATGCCACTGGATGTCCATGTTGAGTAAGGACTGCCCCAATAGCATAGTCAGAGGCATCTGTCTCGACCTCAAATGGTTGTTGTAAATCTGGTAACGCGAGCACTGGTGCCGTGCAGAGGCGATCCTTCAACTCCCTGAATGCCTTCTGTTGAGATTCAGACCAAAAGAATTTTGCTTTCGCCCCGCCCTTGGTGACTTGACTCAAGGGCCAAGAAATATGAGAAAATCCCAACACAAACCTGCGGTAGAAGTTGGCAAGACCTAGAAAGCTGCGGAGCTCTGTTAGAGTGGTTGGAGAGGGCCAATCCCGAATGACTTGGACCTTGGCTGGATCGACATGCACCCCCTGTTCATCAATGATGTATCCCAGATACTGAACCTCGGTCATGCCAAAAGTGCATTTCTCCAAATTGGCACATAGCTTGTGTTGCCGCAGTGTTTGGAGAACCTGTCGGATGTGGTGGAGGTGCTCTTCCCAACTCTGGCTGAAGATCAGAATGTCATCCAAGTATACTACTACAAAGGAGTTGGTGAATGGCCGCAAGATGTCATCCATTAGCCTCATAAAGGTTGCAGGAGCATTCGTCAATCCGAAAGGCATGACCAACCATTCGAAGAGGCCCTCCTTGGATTTGAAGGCAGTCTTCCACACATCTGAGGGTTCAATTGGTACCTGGTGATATCCTGACTTCAGATCGATCTTGCTGAAATATTTCGCCCCCTTTAGTTGGTCTAGGAGGTCATCAATCCGCGGGATCGGGTACCTATTACGGACAGTGATCTTGTTCAGCGCCCGATAGTCAATACAGAGTCTCCACGTCCCATCCTTCTTCTGTACCAACACTATCGGGCTCCCACAGGGCGAAGAACTCGGACGGATGTGACCTTTCTGTAGGAGCTCCTGAATCTGCCTCTTGATTTCATTGTTCTCCAGAACGGAGCGCCGATAAATTGGTCCATTGGGTAGCGGCGCACCTGGGGTCAGATCGATGGAGTGCTTGACTTGACAGTGCAGAGGAACCCCTGCCGGGGAGGTGAAGATGTCTTTGTACTCCTCCACAATCTTGTCCATTTGTAGCTGCCGTGCAGAGGGACCTCGTTTGGAGGCCGCGGCCACTGTCTTCTTCTTCCCTTGAGGGCGTATCATCAGGAAAACAAATTTCCTGGTTTTGGAAATGATCTTACTGCATTGTTTTGCAGTAATCAAAGAGATGGCGGCAGGTGGTGGTACCTCTGGTATCCTGAACAACTTATTTCCCAATGTAATAATAACAGCACGGGGCCTTGATTCATACACAGCATGTCGCTTCCACAAGTATGGTTGTCCTAGTAATACATCACAAACTTCAAGGGGAGCAATGTCACACAATACCTCATCCGTGAAGGGCTTGATGTTGTATGGAAGGCGACACTGCTGGCTCACGCGAAGATCTCGCCCTTGGTAAAGCCACCCAATGGTGTATGGTTGTGGATGTGATGTGCTGTGGTCGGTAAGCCCAACCGCTTCACGACCTCTGCCGAAATGAGGTTCTTTTGACTCCCGCTATCAACAATGAACTGTATCGGGGAGCCCTTGACCCACATCTGGGAGTGGAAGAGACGCTCCTCCTCCTCTGGATCTTCGGGTTCATTTTTCTGGATCTTTGCGGTAGCAACAGTGGCGCTGGGATCCGCATCAATGATCTGCTTCCCTTTTTCATACCCCTTATCGGGTTCTGACTCAGAGTCGGAACATGCATCTGATTCTGAAACCTTTAGCTCAGCCACCAGTGACTGCTTGGCCCAACACTCACTTGTGTTGTGAGTGGAGCTCTTATGGAACTCGCACCATTTTCCAGTGTCCTTTTCTCGGCTTCGCGGCGTTTCTCTTTGCTTGCAGCTTCAGCTGGTTGTCTTGGGCTGTCCCGCCTTGGCTTTGTCCTTTGTTCTGTGGTTTAGGGGCACCTTTCCCCTGCTTTGGATTCGCAGATCCAAAGTCTCGCTTCTTTTGTTTAAACTTCTGCTCGACTTTGACGGCATACCGGTATGCTGCGTCGAGCGAGGGGATGTTTAGGAACTGTATTTCTTCCTGGATGTACTTGTGCAGGCAGCCACGGTATTTGAGTATCAAATGTTGCTCCGAATCCTGATACCCAACTTTGTGCGAAGGGTATGGAAAAGATTGGTGAACTCCGGCACATCTTGGTCCCTTCCCTGCCGCAGCGTGGTCCACTTTATGTATTCATCCTCAGCGCTTCCGACAGGGTAGTAATGCTCCTTGATGGCATCCCGGAACGAATCCCAGGTGGGTGCGGCTGAAAATAGTGAGCCAGAGTACTTTCATCCTTCTGCTCGCAGCAGTAGGTTTCCCACCAGTCCTTGACGTGGGGGGCTGCTTTGAGAAGAGCAAAAACAATCTTTTCCCGACTCGAAAATTCATGAACAGAAAATAAAACCTCTAGCAGATTTAACCATTTATCTACGGCATCGGCGTCTATCTGACCCTCGAATATGGGGATTTCAAAATTAACTTGTACCTTAAAGGGTGTGGGTTTCGTTTCCAGAGGAGCTGCTGGAAGCCGATGCGCCGCTTCTGGGTAGCCGCTGAAGGATCTGCGCAAAGCTGTCCATCATCGCGTTCCGTTGTCGCTCGAGCGCTTCTTCGAGCAAGATTTTGATGGGATCTCCTGCCCCTCGTCTTTCTTCTCGTCCGCCATGGGAGGCGTCGGGATTTGCGAGGCTGGTCTTGCAAAGGTTCAACCAGTTCAAGCCTAACTCCTTATATCCCGACCTTGTTGGGGACATGCAAAGAAAAACAGAGAAAAAGCAGACCGCTCTGATACCACTGATCCAGATTTAAACAGGAACGCAACAAATTATAGAGATAACCATATACACAAGATGCACCGGAAATAATACTTCATTTCATTAATGGAAGATACTGACATATGCTTACAAACAGAAATGGCAATAAACTAGCTAGGGCGATGGTAGCTTATCTCTGAGAAGAGATGTGATGGCTACATGCCTTGAACTGTTCTGAACTGTATTACAATGAGGCTCGAAGGCCTATTTATTGTTGAGAAACAATGGAAAACCTTCACATACCGAAACCTACCCTAGAAGATGAAACGCCAAATTGTGGGCCCGTTTGGTTAAATTGGTACATCAAATTTCCCGGGGTCGTAACTTTGGCATACGATCTCCGTTTGACGCGTACGATAGCTCGTTAGAAAGATCTATCCGAGTACTACCACTTTGGGAGGCAACATGGGCTCGGTCGCCCAGAATTCCAAAAAAAAACGTCGTTTAGGGCCTCAAAACGGCTCCGGAAGTTCAGGACCCGAAAAACTGCTAAAAATAGTAAACTGTGCTACAATTAAGAAGTTGAAAATGCTGAGAAAGACAATGGTGGGGGTCCAGGTGGCCACCAATAATCACCTGGATCATTCCTCCCCCCTTAGGAAGCAATGGTCCCCATTGCGTTGAGCTCTCCATGAGATGAGGAAACCTCTGCTGAACTTGTTCCCTGGTGAGCCACTTGCCCTGCTGAAGGAGTTGGCCTGCTTTGACAACTCGATACAGTTGGATATGCTGTTGGCGAGTGTTCTTGATCTGTGTGTCCATGATCCGATCAGTTGCAGCTTGTTCATGCAATCGGGATTTAATTTTGTGGGTTTGAGCTGTTCTGCAATGTCGGATGTGTCTAGCAATGGTGGAAAGTATGGCGAAGGCGGTCCACATTGAACACTGGGTGCAGGCCAAGGAAATGGGGAATGCTGAGCTCAAATGCATTGTCTCCCATAGCCTTAGTAATGGTGTAAGGACCATATCGAAGTGGTCTCAATTTCCGAAGGCTCCAGTAAGGCGTTCCTTTTGCAAATGCAACCAGACTTTGTCGCCGACCTGAAACTTGTGTGGCACCGGTGTTGATCATGTCGCTGCTTGTACTTGGCATTTGATTTCTCAAGAATGTCATGGACCTGCTGGCGAATATGTTGGATGCGCTCAATGAAGCTGGTGGCCTTATCTGTTTCAGACTGGACATGAGCTGAATTCATGTGAGTAGCTGCAAGTGGCATGGCCACATCAATGGGGCATAGTGGCTGGATCCTAAACCCACCTGAAAAGGGCTATGGCCAGTGGAGCTGTGAAGAGCTCGGTTGTAGCTGTGCTGAACATAGGGGAGGCTCTCGTCCCATGTGAGTGGATGCTTTGAGTTATACATGCGCAGAATGTGCACAACATCCTGTTGACAACCTCTCTCTGGCCATCAGTTTGAGGATGAAGGCTGTGGATCTCGTGAGTTTGGTGTCCAGCATTGACCGAGACTGGACCAAAATGTGCTGAGAAACCGACTGTCCCGATCTGAGATGATAGACTATGGGATCCCAAAGTGCACCACACTCGTTCAAAGAAGAGTTTAGCAGTGGCTTCTGCTGTGTTATTCTTCTTGCAAGGCCATCATAATGGCCATCTTTGAGAACCTGTCGACGACCACAAAAACACAGTCATTTCCATGCTTAGTGGAAGGAAGGCCTGACATGTAATCCATGGAGATGGATTCCCAAGGTCGGACTAGGGGTAGGCAACGGGGTATAGAGGCTTGCTTCTTAATGGTCGGTTTGGCAATGGCACAGGCAGTACATGATCGGATGTACTTCCCAACATCCTGTCGAAGATTCGGGCAATAGAAATAGTTTTGCAGTACTCCACTGTTTTCTCGACCCCGAAATGCCCAGCAGCCCGACTGTAGTGTGCTTCCCAAATCATCTTGGCACGCTCGCTTGAAGGAACACAAAGGTGACCGAGGTGGCATAATAGGGCATCCTGGAGGTGAAAAATCTGCAACCTGCCGACCCTCCAAGAGTGTCTGGTATGTGTGGCCGAATTCTGGTTCGCTTTTGTAGAGAAGGGCCAATCAGAAGTCTCGTGCCGCAAGAGTTGAGCACGGTGGTTAGCGCCATGATCGGTGGTCGACTGAGGCAATCTGCAACATTATTGGTGTGCCCTTTTTATACTTGATATTCAAGTGAAACTGTTGCAGGTATGTAGACCACTTCTGATGGCGATCATCTCTGCAATTTCCCTTGGGTCTGTATGAATTGCAGAGGTCGGTGGTCTGTGTGGATGACCGTTTCCTTCCCAAAATGTAATGCTTCCATTGTCGGCAGGCCTGTACAATGGAATACATCTCTTTATCATAAGTGGGGTATTCGGACTGTGTTCTGAAAGTGTTTCACTGTGATATGCCACTGGATGTCCATGTTGAGTAAGGACGCCCCAATAGCATAGTCAGAGGCATCTGTCTCGACCTCAAATGGTTGTTGTAAATCTGGTAACGCGAGCACTGGTGCGTGCAGAGGCGATCCTTCAACTCCCTGAATGCCTTCTGTTGAGATTCAGACCAAAAGAATTTTGCTTTCGCCCCGCCCTTGGTGACTTGACTCAAGGGCCAAGAAATATGAGAAATCCCAACACAAACCTGCGGTAGAAGTTGGCAAGACCTAGAAAGCTGCGGAGCTCTGTTGAGTGGTTGGAGAGGGCAATCCGAATGACTTGGGACCTTGGCTTGGATCGACCTGCACCCCCTGTTCATCAATGATGTATCCTAGATACTGGACCTCGGTCATGCCAAAAGTGCATTTCTCCAAATTGGCACATAGCTTGTGTTGCCGCAGTGTTTGGAGAACCTGTCGGATGTGGTGGAGGTGCTCTTCCCAACTCTGGCTGAAGATCAGAATGTCATCCAAGTATACTACTACAAAGGAGTTGGTGAATGGCCGCAAGATGTCATCCATTAGCCTCATAAAGGTTGCAGGAGCATTCGTCATCCGAAAGGCATGACCAACCATTCGAAGAGGCCCTCCTTGGATTTGAAGGCAGTCTTCCACACATCTGAGGGTTCAATTGGTACCTGGTGATATCTGACTTCAGATCGATCTTGCTAAAATATTTCGCCCCCTTAGTTGGTCTAGGAGGTCATCAATCCGCGGGATCGGGTACCTATTATGGACAGTGATCTTGTTCACGCCGATAGTCAATACAAAGTCTCCACGTCCCATCCTTCTTCTGTACCAACACTATCGGGCTCCCACAGGGCGAAGAACTCGGACGGATGTGACCTTTCTGTAGGAGCTCCTGAATCTGCCTCTTGATTTCATTGTTCTCCAGAACGGAGCACCGATAAATTGGTCCATTGGTAGCGGCGCACCTGGGGTCAGATCAATGGAGTGCTTGACTTGACAGTGCAGAGGAACCCCTGCCGGGGGGTGAAGATGTCTTTGTACTCCTCCCCACAATCTTGTCCATTTGTAGCTGCCGTGCAGAGGGACCTCCTTTGGAGGCCGCGGCCACTGTCTTCTTTTCCCTTGAGGGCGTTATCATCAGGAAAAAACAAATTTCCTGGTTTTGGAAATGATCTTACTGCATTGTTTTGCAGTAATCAAGAGATGGCGGCAGGTGGTGGTACCTCTGGTATCCTGAACAACTTATTTCCCAATGTAATAATAACAGCACGGGGCCTTGATTCATACACAGCATGTCGCTTCCACAAGTATGGTTGTCCTAGTAATACATCACAAACTTCAAGGGGAGAGCAATGTCACACAATACCTCATCCGTGAAGGGCTTGATGTTGTATGGAAGGCGACACTGCTGGCTCACCGCGAAGATCTCGCCCTTGGTAAAGCCACCCAATGGTGTATGGTTGTGGATGTGCTGTGGTCGGTAAGCCCAACTGCTTCACGACCTCTGCCGAAATGAGGTTCTTTTGACTCCCGCTATCAAAATGAACTGTATCGGCGAGCCCTTGACCCACATCTGGGAGTGGAAGAGACGCTCTCCTCTCTGGATCTTCGGGTTCATTTTTCTGGATCTTTGCGGTAGCAACAGTGGCGCTGGGATCCGCATCAATGATCTGCTTCCCTTTTCATACCCCTTATCGGGTTCTGACTCAGAGTCGGAACATGCATCTGATTCTGAAACCTTTAGCTCAGCCACCAGTGACTATTTGGCCCGACACTCACTTGTGTTGTGAGTGGAGCTCTTATGGAACTGCACCATTTTCCAGTGTCCTTTCTCGGCTTCGCGGCATTGCTCTTTGCTTGCAGCTTCAGCTGGTTTCTTGGGCTGTCCCGCCTGGCTTTGTCCTTTGTTCTGTGGTTTAGGGGCACCTTTCCCCTGCTTTGGATTCGCAGATCCAAAGTCTCGCTTCTTTTGTTTAAACTTCTGCTCGACTTTGACGGCTACCGGTATGCTGCGCCGAGCGAGGGGATGTTAGGAACTGTATTTCTTCCTGGATGTACTTGTGCAGGCAGCCACGGTATTTGAGTATCAAATGTTGCTCCGAATCCTTGATACCAACTTTGTGCGAAGGGTATGGAAAGATTGGTGAACTCCGGCACATCTTGGTCCCTTCCCTGCCGCAGCGTGGTCCACTTTATGTATTCATCCTCATAGCTTCCGACAGGGTTGTAATGCTCCTTGATGGCATCCGGAACGAATCCCAGGTGGGTGCGGCTGAAAATAGTGAGCCAGTACTTTCATCCTTCTGCTCGCAGTAGGTTTCCACCAGTCCTTGACGTGGGGGGCTGCTTTGAGAAGAGCAAAAACAATCTTTTCCCGACTCGAAAATTCATGAACAGAAAAATAACCCTCTAGCAGATTTAACCATTTATCTACGGCATCGGCGTCTATCTGACCTCGATTATATGGGGATTTCAAAATTAACTTGTACCTTAAAGGGTGTTGGCGTTTCCAGAGGGGCTGTTGGAAGCCGATGCGCCGCTTCTGGGTAGCCGCTGAAGGATCTGCGCAAAGCTGTCCATCATCGCGTTCCGTTGTCGCTCGAGCGCTTCTTCGAGCAAGTTTTTGATGGATCTCCTGCCCCCTCGTCTTTCTTCTCGTCCGCCATGGGAG